>JAOTBB010000866.1:6365931-6394802 GCA_025629985.1 Chamaetylas fuelleborni | reverse complement strand
GCCCGCCCGGCCCCGCCGCCCGTGCGCGGCCCCCGGCCCCGCCGAGCAGCGCCGAGCGGGGGCTGCGAGCTTTAACCCCTGCGGCACCTGCCCGGCCCGCGAGCCCGGCATCGCCCGGCCCCAGCGGCTCCGGCTGCGGCGGAGCTCGGAGCGCTGCAGCTCGGCCGTGGAAGGGGATGAGGTTGGGGTTTTTCGGTGCCCTTCCCGAGCCTTTTCCCCCGTTCGCAGCCGTGTAGGTGCGTTCGCTTCCCCGGCAGACCTCGGGCTCCCGGCTTCGCTCGGCTCCGCTGCCGATTCACAGCAGCCCTTTGGGGTTTTTTAATCTTTTTTTTTTTTTTTTTTCCCCACTATTTTTTTTCTGCTGCTGACAGGCTATTTTTGTTATCTTTTATCACAGAAACGGTTTATTAAAGGGTTGAGGCAGTACGGCAAGAACTTCTTCAGAATCCGAAAGGAGTTGCTTCCCAATAAGGAGACCGTAAGTACATTCGGACTTTATGTAATTCGCTTTTTCTCTCGCTGCTTCGCTGTTTGATCTTGCGAAACTCTTTCCTTTTTACCCCGAATTCTCCTCGGATAAACGGAGGAGAAATCCACAAGGCAGCTGCCGATTTTCAGTGCAGTTTTTGGGTCTTGGGGTACGAAAGATGTTACATAAAATAATCGTCATGGCTGGACGGAGCCACCGAGCCTGGCTGAAGTGTATTTATGGAGACCGAATCTAATTTTAAATTCTGACATTATGACGGGATAATACACTTTGTGTCACACGGTCGGGCTCGAGTGGCATCGGGTAATTAATTAAAGAAAACCTAAACCAAAACAAGATCAGATGGGGTCGGGCAGCCCGGGGTGTGCTGCGCTCTGACCCGCACGGTGCCGGGCTGGGCTTAACTCTTCCATTGCCCTGGACCCGTGTTTGGGATGGATCTGTGATCTCAGAGCTGCCCAGCGATGTGTAACCCTTAAACCCTAAACCCCATGTAACCCTTAAACCCCGTGTAACCCTTAAACCCTAAACCCCATGTAACCCTTACACCCCGTGTGACCCTGTCATTGCACCCCAAATCCCAGCAGGGATTTGTCCAGGGTCACGGAGCACTGGGAGGCTCCTGCAGAGGACACAGGCTCTGGGATGCTTTAGGAGCCCAGTCGCTTTTCCATCTGTCCCAAAACACCCTTGGTTTGTGTCCTGCAGGTGTCCTTTAATTGCCCCGAGGCTTTGGGAAAGTGATTTCGTTTTAGTTCTGAGTTTACAAGGGAGGTAGCTCCATGAAGATGCAGTTGGGCTGTTTTCTAGCAGTGTATTAGTGGTGTGGAAAACACTGATTTAAAGCATCAGAGAGTGTTTAGACTTTTGTAAGTGTGGAGTCTGGATGTGCACTGGGAAAGAGCATTGCTGTAATAATATTTAAAATCCTCTCAGTTTCTGTAGGATGATTCCATTCTCCTCCAGGAGGTTCCTGTGAGACAGTGCTGTGATAACACAAATCTTTGGGTGGTAAATAGTAACACTGTGTGAGTTAAAAAGGAAGGGGAGGACGAGACAATTACAAGTTCACTCATTCTGAGAAAGGAAACTCAAACTGCTGCTCAAGTGTTGGTGGACTCGAGGATTCTGTGGGATTTTGAGGCGTGGAGGCCCAGTGCTGGAAAGGTGACAGCTGGGAAGGAATGCTGGAATAGGATGGATCTTATCAGCATCTGACATATCATGCCTCTCCCCCTTCCTCCAGAATATCTCCTGGAATGGATTTAGAACAGATCAGTGTTTGCTTTTAGAAATGAATTGATGGTAAAGTTGCTGAGGGGCAAAAGTCCTCTTCTAAGTTAGAATTACAGCAGCTCTGAAGTATACTGTGTTTTTATAAATTGAAATTTATGTTTTAAATATGAAATGTGAGGGAGGGTTGTGATGGAGAAAACATTTTGCAGGGGGAAGAAAAAAACCTGAGAAATGGAGAGTTGGGGGCAGGTGCCTGCCCCTGTTTGAGCTTGGATATCAGGCTTAGGGTTTTTGTAAAAGTTTTGTGAGTGGTGTTAAACCTCACACAAAGTCTCTTTTTTCAAGTGTTATATTTTTGTTTCATTAGGTGTAATTTTTTACTACAGAGAAGACTAAATATTAAGTCTGAGCTGTGGGAAGTATCATGTTGATGGGTTTGGGCTCAGGGTTTTTTTTAGCCCCTGTGGTAACTGATCTACAAATAACCTTTGACCTACAACGGGTTGTTTATAATCTCCGCTTCCTATTTTTGCCCACAGGCCTCACTTCTGCTTTCTTTAATTCCCAATCTTTTTCAGCTAAAATCTACAGCTACAGGAAGACATTGCAGCATAAAGGCTGCAGTAAATATCTGACTGTCCAGTTTTGCTTCTGTTCCTTAAAGTGGAATAATGAGTAATGTAAATGACAAGGCTGTGGGATTAATTTGTCTGCATTTTTTCATCACCAGAATAATTTCAGATCTTTTGCCTGCCATTTTTCTGTTGCAGTTTGAAGTAACCCTGTAGCAATTCCAGAAACACCAGAAAAAGTCTTTATTCTCCTGTTCAGCCTCCATATTAACATCAGTGAAACTCTCAAAAGTTGTTAAATGGATACTAAAGCAACTTCCAGGTACTTAAAGATGTGTCAGGGGCACTCTTAGAGTGACTTGCCCTAATGGCTCTTGGATCTCTGATTTATCGAGAGTTTTCCTTCCTGCTCACTGAAAATTGTGGGGAGGAGACCCAGGGGGTTTTGCCTCTGCAATCCCCACTAAAAGTTAAATCTCCTTATTATCATGATTTCTGTAAAATGTGTCCTTTCCTAGACACTTCACTGGGGGAAAATTCTCCCTGATGTCACCCTAAACCCTGTGGCTGGAGCATGGGGAAGGAAAGGAATGCAACAGAAATGCAGAATTCTTGTAGAGACCAGGCCTATTTGTGTTAAATCAAGCTGAGGCTGCTGTGCACAAAGTCAGGCTGTGGAGGTGAACATGACATTGTATTTCTTCTCTGCTTTGGGAAGGTGTAAAGTGGCCGTGGTGAGAGATGGGAATCAGGCCATGCTGTACTGAGCTTTCACAAGTGTGTTAAGGAATGTCCTATTTGAGTTGTGCCTTGGCTTTTTTTCCCCTCCACCTTTTGAGAAAACTCTGTATTTATTAATGTGGCTTTTAACTAGTTTAACATAGTTTTTCAATAATTTAAAAATAATTTCTTCTAAATGAGTAATCCTCAAGAAAAGAGCTTTATGAAAAAGAATGTTTATTCCATATCTGAGGTGTGTTTGTTTGGGTCTTCACTCTGCTGGTTTATTTTGCATTTCCAGTTTATTTCCATGTTCATGTCCAGGAGGGGTTCCCAGTGGACGTGGGAGTAAATAACTGCAATGGATCAAGGAATGTGCTGCTTTAATGTTGGATCAGTGTTAACCTGCTCATACTCTGGAGCAAAAGTGCCTCTGTGTAGATGAGCCATGAGATTTTTAAATGAAGCTTCAGAAACTTCCTTGGGTTTCCAGTGAACTGTCTGAAATGCAGTTCTCTATTTCCATGTGGCTTTTTGCCTTTTATCTTCCCTGGGTGGTTTCCCCTTAGTTCCCCTGACACAGCTGATGAACTGCCCTGCTCTGCTTGGGCTCCTGCTTAGCAGCACTTCTGATTCCTCTGCATGGGAAGAAGGAAATTCTGGAGGCTTTTCAGTGACATGAACGGTTTTCAATAATTACTTTCATTTAAATTCCCATGTTGTGAGAATGAAAGGTGCACAGCTGGCAGCAGTTTTCTTAACTATCTGGTTTGGCTTTAAATGTGGTTTTATTCCCCTGCCATCCACCCATTTTGGGATAATTTGCTAAAACTTCGTGATAATACAGGATTTTCTGAGTATTTAACATTCTGCTCTGAATTCTTTAGATGATTACACTGAGCTACTTGAATTTGAGAGTTTGAGAAGCACCAGCATTGTGATAGGCCTGAGATAAAGGTGCTTACATGGCTCCAAGGTTGGGGGTTGCCTTTCTGTGTTCATGGGAACAGCTTAGCTCTGTGTTGGCTCTGTGCTGGAGGTAAATAGAAATGGGATGGAGGGGAGCTCCTGCAGGCAGTGCCTCCTGCTCCTGCCAAGTCCTGGTGTCACCTTGCTGGGATCCAGAGCTGCCTGCTGCTCTCAGCCTGTGCTTGTGCTGCTCTCTCAGAAACTTCTGGGAGCCTCAGGCTGCTCTGGCAGTTTGTTTGAGCTGTTCAAGGCCGCAGCCCCAGCAGGAGCAGAGTTGTTTCCCTGTGCCTGGGGTTCCTGCAGCCTGCTTTGGGGCAGGGGTGTTGTGTGAGCAGGGGCACTCCAGCCCCCAGGAACGGGGCTGTGTGTGCCTGTCCCGTGGCAGCCTTCCCTGGGCTCAGCAGTGATGTCCTGTCATCCTGCCAGGCTGGCGTGGCCTTTGCTGCAGCTGACCTGGGATTTTGGAGCCCTCTTGTCTCTCTTGGGGATGGACCTGAGCACTTGGGGCTGTTCTGGGAGGGGTGACAGCTCTGGGGGTGTCTGCAGGGGCTCCTGTGTTCCCCAGGACAGCTCCTGGTGCAGTGCTGCATTGGCCCTGCAGGGAGCCCAGCAGCAGGACAGTGGATCTTTGTGCAGGCACGCAGACTCCAGGCTAATTTTGGGTTGAATTTCCCTGTTGAGCACATAGGTATCTGTGGTGTGTGTGATTTTTGGTTTGGCTGCTGAGCAAGGGATGACAGTGCAATCGAAAGATCTTGCCTCTGGGTGGATGGATGCTCCTTTATTTAGCTCTAAAGCACAGTGTAAACAGGAGTTATGAATATTGGCTGTTTCCTAACACTGAAATACCTGCAGTGTGCTGTGTTTATGCACATAAGAACTAAATATGCATCATTTCTTCAGGAAAAGTGGTCTCTCTTCTGATAGTAAAATCTTCCTCTTCAAATTAAATGCTGCTGGGACTTACCTCAGAGACTAAATAAGCTGTGCTCTGTTAATGTTAGCAGGCAAAACGAGTGCAGTGTGAGCTTTCAGCATAAACTTCTGTTTAATTTTAGATTGGGGTTTAGATAAACAATTTTATTCTTGCCTCATTAATGCTTAATCTTGTGTTACATAACACACAATATTGGCTTCCTGAGTAGCTCTTAAATATAGTGCAAATGTGTAGTAGCTGAAAGGTCAGTGCAGTTCCCATATGTGCAGCTGGCAAGGTGTCTGTCCCCTGTGAGGACAGACGGGCCCTCCCCATGTCACTGCTCTGGCAGCCAGCAGCCCCAGGAATGTTTGTGCAGGGCTCTCCTGAGCAGCTGAAAGGTAGAGCTTCTCCCTCGGCACAATTGTTCAAATAGCAGAGTGCCTTTGATCAAAGGAGGGGGATAATTAGATGAATATCTCTTGGTCTGTTGGTATAAAGTGATTACTTAGCCCTACATTGGCTTTTTAATATTTGCATTTAGTGGTGAGCCTTGTTTGTAGCAGGAGCTGCATGGTGGCTGTGGCGTGGGCTTATCCCTGCCCTGCTCTCCCCAAGGAAATCTGGTTTATTTGAGGCCATATTCCCCTAATGATGGAATATTAATCCAGTGCAGTCAAGGCATATTATTTCCTGCCTTGTCTTTGCTGCGGGAGCGTTCAGAGAGGGACAAGCTGTGGAAGCCTTTTCTGTTTGAAAGCTGAACCTTTTTCTTTAATGACTTGTTCTAGCCTGGATGCAGTCAGAGCTGAAATTTTCCATTAGAGTTTGAAGCGACTGCCAACATAAACAGCCACTGCTTCTTTTCATTTCATCCTGCTGGCTGCTGCTGCTTCCAGAGCGGGGCCATTGCAGGCACAGGGCTTTGCTCCTGTTCACACAGGGGCTTGTGGGCTTCACATTGCCCAGATGATTTCAAATGATGGGCTGAGACTCCACTCACAGCAGATATCCCTCTGGGCTTCAGTCCAGTTAGAAGAAGGGGCAGAGGCAGCAGTTGCTTTTCCTGTGTAAGTGAAACCACCAAATCATTTGCATAACAAACTCTTCTGGAGGGAACGTGCTGCCTTTTTTTGTTTTGTTTTGTTTTTTTTTTCCTGTTTTTGTGAGCTGTCTCAGCTGAGGGAGGAAGAGCAGTGCATTAATGCTGGACTCAAGGTGAGGCAGGGTGCTGAGGCAGCTCCCAGCCAGGAGCAGGGGAAGGAAAGCCAAGGAATGTAATGAAATGCTGAGCTCATAGGAGCTGAGCTCAGATGGAGATATCCCTGAATTGAAGTGGCTCTGAGCTGAAGGCTGTTTGCAGAGGGATGTTCAGTGTGTGTGTTCACTGTTTTCCAAAGTTTAACTGTTTAAACCTATTGCAAATGTCATAACTTTATTGGATAATAAACCAGGAGGTTTGGAAAGGTCTTTAAAGAGACGTAAAGGTTTGACTCACACACACCATGGTGTCTTTCTTCATCTCTAGAAGGGGTTCCCTTGCTCAGGTGAGCAGGCTTGGGCCCCACTCCATGGTTCATACAGGTGTGTTCCTTTGGTTGCAGTTCCTGAGTGCATCCTGTGAATTCCCATGTCCTGGAGCTGCATCTTGCCTGGCTCTGAGCAGCCCTTTCACCTGGCCTGTGCCACGTGTGTGCTCCTTGATTAATGATTGATTAATCACTGCCTCCAGCTTCCAAAGACCAACATACCCTTTCCCAAACATGCCTCTCTCAATTCCAGCTGAAGCAAGCAAAACCAAAGAAAGTACCTAAAATGTGCTTTGTTTTTATTGTTCTTGTTTTAAATCTCTTAAGCGTTCTCTCAAGAGAATAAGAGGATTATTTTTCAATTGTATCATTTTACTTTTGTATTCCAAAGGTAATTTACATCGTCATCAGCTCAAAAAATGAGCTGCTTATTTGACTTCCTTCCTAAGAACCTCTCTTAGATGGAGAGCATAAAAGCAGAAGGTGTGTTCACTGTGCCAGCTGGACTCTAGAATTGACTTCAGCACGGGCAATAAATCAGCTCTGCACTCCAGTGGCTTTTTTTTTTATTATTTTACATTACAAGATTGGATCTCATTGTTTATTTTCCTCAGAAGGTTTAGAGGTAGGTAGGAGTAAAATATTGTTGCAAGTAAAAGAGGGCCATTAGGCAATTGCATTGAGTTCTGTCAGGGAGCCAGAAAGGACAATTTCTGCTTTGTAGGGAAAAGTCTGTAGACAAAGATACAAGCCAAGATTATTTGGGTAATTGATACAATATTGTCTGAGCCTTCCTCAGCGACTGAGAGAACACAATGCTGCTCCTCAGAGTTCTGTTCCACTGCATTTTCCTTACTTTCTGTTTATAATTCACCATCCTAAGGAATTTTGGTTTGTTTATTTTCCTATTGTGAATTCTCTTTTGCATCTGTGCTGAAGGGTATGTGTGACTCTGGTTAAAATGCTTTTGTTCATCAACAGCTGTATATTTATTCTGTATTTTCTTTCCCCGTGAGAAAAACCAGCAGCTTTTCTTCTTCCCTGGCAGTTGTCAGATTGTATCAAATACTCAGACATCAACCCTGAGGTCCTGCGAATTGCAGGTACATTAAATAGGTGTCTGGTAAAGGGTTTGTGCAGTTTATTTTCATGGCTGAGTGTCCCAGCCTGGCAAGAGCCTTTTCCACGGCTGCCATGCCTCAAACCCTTGCTGGTGTTTGTTCCCCATCCAGTCAAGGACTCAAGATGTGCTTTAAAACTTGAAAATGGCTTTCAGGAAGGCAAAAATAAAGCAGACATTTAAGCAGCAGTGCTGTTTGTGGGACATCCTGTCCCAGAACAGTGCTGATGTTTTAAAATCTGGGTAACTCCTGGAAGAAATGAATCTGTATAATCCTGCCTGGGGACTGACTTTTGAAATGGCTTAGGAGAGAAATACTCTCCAGGTAATCCTCTGTGTGCTGCTCACCGTGTGTATTTACAGTGTGTGAGACAGAGATTACAGTTTCAAGAGCTACTGCAGCAGTTTGCTTTGAATTTTGGAGTTCAAGGAGTAAATAAATACAAACAGCTCGGACTCGTTGTGAGCTGTGTTCCAGGGGAGTCAGAGGAGTTCTGCAGAGCAGAGTTTGGTTCCTTGAAACACGCAGGGAATTGTGCCTGGCTGTGTTGGGGCAAAGGATTGTGCACTAGGAGAAAACCCCTTTGTTGGCAGAGAATAAATAAATTGTATTTTGAGTGTGCCTTGCTGCCACAGAGCATGGGATGAGCTTTGTTCTGGCACAGGAGATCACTGGGCTCAGGCATCACCCCCTAAACCCCTGATGGGGTAAGGAGAGCACCCCCTGCCCTCCCCTGGCTCCAGAGCAGCCCCAAGCACATCAGTCACTCCTAAATACCCTGTAATGTGCTGCTGGATCTGGGAGAAAAGACAATAACAACTCCAGCAGACAGATGCACTCGTTTTGTCAGTTTTGTTTCCAGCCAGCTGTAAAAAAGAAGCAGTGCTTGATTACTGGGGGTTTTTTGCTGCTTGGATTTTTTTCATGCCAAGAAAGACTCCCAGGAATGACAGAGATGGTGGAATAAAGTGAGAATGGGGAGTTAGAGTAGAGGCAGTGCCATAGGGGAGGTGAAGCACTTTGTGGGTAGAACTGGCTCTGTGAGCATGAGAAACATTTAACATCACACGTTGAAATCTGCTGCATTGGCTTTTGCTTTGTTTTTCCTTTCCATTCTGTATCTGAAGGAAAATGCTTAGGAGTGTGACAGTTCAGACTGTCAGGGCTGAAAGAGGCTGGTGATTACATCTAGGTGAGGGTGATGTTCTGGGTGAACTCCTGTTTTCTCCCAGCACAGGGAAGGGAGGATTGCTGTTCTGCAGGTTGTCAGGAGGGCTGGAAGTGTCAGCAGAGCCCTGCACACCTGCACTAAGGTGGATTTATGGATATATGGAATATGGAGGGGTTCCTTTCCCTGCCAGGAGGTGCATTAATGTCTCCTGCTGTGTGGAAAAGCTGTGAAATGCTCAGGCTGTGGGTTTCCTACTCCTCGTGAGGAATAAGGCTCTTGCAAGGCTGGGATCCCCCATTTGTGGTGTTTGTGCCTTTTCCCTGCAGGACAGAAATCCAGCCCTCCTTCCCTTCCTGCTTCAGGCTGCTGGAGGGTGCAGGTGATGTCACAGCAACCCTGAGTGATCAAAGCAGATTCCACAGAAAACCTTCTGCTTCTTGCATCTCTTTTTTTGAATCCCAGAATGTTGACAGACGTGTTTCCCTCTGATTCAGGTCTTCCAAGGCTAAATTTGTCGATTGCCCTTTTCTTTATGAGCTTTGTGAGCTCAGGAGCTGGGGAGGAGGTGTAAGTGAAGGAGCTGCTCTCAGAGTAATTGCTGTATTTGAGAACTTGGAGTCTTAAGTAACAAACCAAGTGTTACAAGAATGATGACAAAATCCCAGCTGCTGACGGTGGTGGTGGTGGTTGGGAAATCCTTCCTGACTCTGGTCACCTGGGATGAGGAGCACTGGCAGGAGCACTGTTTGTTTTACACTACCAAACTCCTGTACAGCAGGAAGAGATCTGGCATGGAGGAGGTGCTGGGAGTGCATTCAATGCCGTGCTGGAATAGTTTGTTCTTGGGTGGAACAGTTGAGCTGATCCTCCCCTTCCCCAGACACTCGGTGGGCTCCCTTTTCCCTTGCAGTGCCCCTGCCACAAACGCAGTTATTTTGTAGGATGCCTCCAGAGCCTTCAAAGAGAGGAGAGCACATTCCAGGTTATAAAGCTGCTCTCTGCTCCTGCAATCTGAGAAGTCCTCCCTGGTGTTTAACCCGGAGCCTGCTTTGTGCCTCTTGTGTAAAGCACCAGGACATCCCACAGGAACTCCTGATTTATTTTGCTAACTCTGCCCTTCTCTGTGGTTCACAAACCTCTAATGGGCTGTGAAGCTCCAAGATTCCCGAGTTGAACAGTAGAAGTTTTAAGAACCTCCTCTACTACATGAAAGACTTTACACTTTCCACATGCTGAGTTTTTGGATCATGAAAAGCTGATCTCCTACAAATAGAGTTTGTAAAGCTGAGGCATCCTGGGCCAGGGCTGGTTAATGCTGTTGTGAAATTGGGGGGAAGGAAAAAAATGTAATGAAAACCCTGGGCTTTGGGCCAGCAAGGAAGATCTGATACAGTGAGCGTGTTTCTGTTGCCCTTTGTTACTGTTGAGTTTGATTAGCTTTGTTTCTGGTAAGTTTAATTACAGCTCTTTTTTATTTTTATGGCTAAGGAGGGGATCTTTGCCAAAGCTCAAGTCTTTCATTACTCGGTGGCAGTGAGAGGGAACTGGAGAAATAAATCATGCCACCTCCCCAACAAACAAGCCAAAGTAAAACCAAAGGAAACCCCACTAAGCTCTAAACCCAGCCCTTTTCTCTCCTTGCCCTGTTCCTGCAGTCTGCTACTTTCCATCTGTTATTTTCCCTTTCTGCAGTTCCTTTCAGGCTTTTAGGGTTGAGGGTGAATTTACTCAGTGCAATAAGTTGTTGTTTTGTCTGGGCAGGGTTCTTCACCTGTGGTTGTTGTCTGGTTCCTCTGTTTTTCTGTCACACAGACAACACTTCCTACATGGATTCCTTCCTGGCATTGCAGGAATACAGCTGGGATGGAAAATGGCTCAGAAACTGGGAGAACAGAGTGGACAGAAATGGGAGGAGTTTGGTTTGGGCCAGTTGAGATCTGATTAAAAATATTTGCCATAAACCTTGCTCAGTCTGGGCTCTAAAGGAGCATAGAGAAGAACCCATTTCTCTGACCCCCACTGCTGAAGGAGCTCCAGGCTGGGGAACAGCTCTGGGTTGTGTAACTGGACCTTCACCTTGCTGTGGAGAAGTGACAGGGACAAAGGCCTCCCTCCCTCCCTCCCTCCGTGCTGTGCTGAAGTTGTATTGATTTAACAATTCCACCTCGTGTTCTTACTCTGTGCCATTTGATGGGAGAGATTTTTTTCTTTCTTGTTGTTGCCCAGCTTCAGAAAAACATTGCTTTTAGAGCTTCTGGAAAGAAATTGTCTGCTCACTGTGGGCATAAAACTCTCCTTCCTATCTGCCACCTATTTATTCTACATTAAGGTTCATAATGGTTTTGTTTCAGATAAATCCGTGTGTCTGAAACTTGTAAGATTTTAAAAATAATGCAGATGATTTTCAGCTGAAGGATGACGAGGAGGGAAGTCTTGATGGATGTGAGTAACCAGAGTTGTAACCCAGCACTGCCAGGAGATATTTGGAAATCCTGCATTTACTTTGGGGAGGTTTTACTGAACAGGAGCAGAGAAACAGGGACACTGTGAGTGGCTGTGGTTGGGATGACCCCACCTGCCCCTCTCTTGGGCTGGTTTTCCACAGAGCACAGGAACAGAGCTGCTGAAACAAGCCCAGGGGCTGGTCCCTGTGTCAGTGAAAATCCCCTCCTGGCTCCCAGCTCATGCAGTGACTCCTTTCCAGCCCTCAGCCCCTGTTTACAGTCCTGAGTCACAGCTCTGCCCTGCTGGCGTTCACAGATTGCAGCTGCACACGTTTGCATTGCTGCAGCAATTAAGGAACAGGAGCAGATGCTGTGAATCACCTCAGCATGGCTGGGGTGAGGGCTTTGTGCCTGTGCCAAGCCAGCCTGGAGGTTTCAGATTTCTTGGAGCTGCTGAAGTTCTGCTTTGACCTTTTCAAGGGAACTTAGGTAGCAAAGGTATGGGAAATGTTTAAAACTGAGTTTGGCATTAGGTTTGACTGCTTTAGTTGTCATCTCTGAGCTGAAATGGTGGATGGGGTCCTGCAGGCTGTGGATAAACAGCATTTCTGCTCAGTCTGGGTTTGCCATTCCATCAAGGTCATGTCAGTGGGAGGAAAACCCCAAAACAAATCAGCAACAACAACAAAAACCCCAACCCAAACCCAGACTAGCAGGGACTCCATATTTTAGGAATTAGAAGTTCTGATTTTTCAGGTATTTCTGCTTCAGTCTCTCTCCAGCAGTGCATCCTCTCTCCTTCAGTGGTGAGAAGAGCCCATGGTGTCACTTAGTTCCCAAATACTCTGTTCCATCAGTCTGGAGCTGTCAGGTTGCTGTGTGGGCAGCAGGACAGCTCTGAGCAGGGGCAGCTCCTGCAGGTGGCTCTTTGCAGATGGAGCAGGGAAGCAGCTGGTGGGAATCACTGATGGACATTGATGGATCTGACCCTCAGTGAGACCTGCAGGGTGTGAATGGTGTCCCCAGGCAGGACAGGGCTGGGGACACCTGGGACAGGCACCTCCCTGAGGTCATTGCCCCCAGAGATCACCTGAATCTGCAGGAGAGAGAGAGGATTTCCACTTTCTGTCATAGCAGAGTTGGAAAGGGCAGCAGGGAAGTGAGGAATGAAGTCAGGGAGCTGCTGCCAGTGCTTTGGTGCCTCTGTGCTGTTCTGCCCTGTCTCCATCATAATTAATGTTGATGAGGCTCCCTCCAAGGCTGCTGGGCTCTGGCAGCTCCTCTCCCCTGCTCCCCTGGCATCCCTTGGGTTGGGATCTCTGCCCCTGGAGATGAGGGAAAGGTCCTTGCACTTCCGAAGAGAACCAACGTGCAGCCAGGAGTGAATTCCTCAGGGCTTCAGAGCCCTTCAGCAGGAGGAGCTGAGCTCACCTGAGCCCCACACCTGCTCTGGGCCTGTGGGCTGCAGGTTTTCCTAACCCTGCTGAGAACCAGAGCACAGCCAAACCCAGGTGAAGCACAGCCAGGGCTTTGCTGTGTGTCTGACAAGTGGTTTCAGTTAGGAGCCCACTCTGCAGCAGAGTGTGTGGTGGATCAGGGGAACAGGAGCAGCCCAAACCTGTCCTGCTGCTCTGGGCTCTCCTGGGGGGAGCTGCTGGGCAGGGCTTGGGGTATGAAATCCACCAAAATAAATACAGCCACTCTAAGAGCTTAGCTGTTTTAATTCAGTTATGTGTGATACTCACTTACAGACCTTTTTCTTCCACTTTTAATGTGGTTTTGATAACTTGAGTTTTCATGGGTGCTCTGGGAGCTTCTGCCTGTTTGAGCTTTGGTTACTGGGTGTTTGCCTGCTCAAGGTAACTGCTGTGGTTGATGTGAGGAAATGATTTGCATTAGCTGCAGGTTTGTTGGGGTTTTTTGCTTGGTTTTTATTTGCAGGAGGTATTTGTGTCTGCTCCCTCATCTTCTATTCTTTTTTTTCATGTTTTAGTATTTCTCTAGCTTTAAGTGTATCTCCAACATACCCATTCCACTGAAGTGTGAGGGTTTGCAGTGTTGCCCTCCTGTACCCTGGGGCAGCTCAGCCTCATCAGGATTTACACAAAAACCACAGGAGCTGCTCCCTGCTTTTCTCCCCAGTGTTGTGTATGGATAGGTGGGAGTGGGGTCAGACTCCTGGATTATTCTGCCCCCCAAGCTCCTTTTTTCTCCTTGGGATGCTGCTCAGCTCTGCTGTCACTGATGCAGTGAGCTGGAGGTGAAAAATTCCTGATCCTGCAAAATCCATTCCCTGCATCAGGCTGGGAAAGGCCCAGAATTCCCAGGCACTGCCTGTGCTGGTGAGGATATTTTTATTTTACATGCTGGAAAACAAGCACTGTAAGAATCCTTACATGCCTGAGCTGCCTGTCAGGTGTTTGTGGAGCCTCTTGAGTGTGTTTGTGTATGAAAGATTCATGGGACATTTTAAAGAGGTGGCAGTGCTGCTGTGAGAAATAACACTGTGGAAAAATTCCACTCAGATCCCAGGGTTTTAGTGCATCATTTTCAGTGTTTTCTCTTTTAGTTTTATCATTAGTACCATTTGCATGAAAACATGTGTCTTAATTTGCAGCTTTAGTTTCATTCCCACCCAAAGATGCCACTGTCTGTGCTGTTTCTGGGTAGCATTGCTGCCAGCAGTGCATGGACACAGGGAATCCTGGTTATCCTCACGTCCTGTGGGAATGGGCTGAATTCCAGACTGATTTCACAGTGAGGCCTGAGCAAGAGGAATAATTTGAGAAATTGCTTGTTTACCTTAAAAACAACACCTGCAAGGATGAACCAAAACCAGATTCTGTGTCTTAGCAGTGTTATGTGATGATTTAATGAGGGGGGAAAGCAGGAGAGTTGGAATTACTTGTGGAGTGATAGATGAGACACTCAGAACACCCCCTGTGCTTACACGTGGGCAGATCAAGCATAGGAAAGTGGGTTTTTTTAAGGAGAAAATAGCTTTTGTGGTGTGTCTTTCACATGGCACAGGGTTTCTTTCCAGAGTTGTGTGGTGATGTCTCAAATCCCTGTTACTGCAGGATCTGGGCCTTGGATGTGTTGTAATTAAGCAGGAACAGGCACATTGAGTCTGTGCTTTTTGCTAGGCTGTGAAGCTTGGGGTTTGTGAGGGCAGCACCAGCTTGGAGAAGCTTTGGGAGGAGCAGGGTGGGTGGGGAAAGGCAGGAGCTGGGGGTTCCCAGGGAGCTTTGTCACACAGTGTCCCCTCTTGAGGCTGTTCCTGCAGGGGGGATGTGATGGGGCAGCACAGACAAACCCCTCACAGAAGGTAAAATTGTTCATGTCTGCAGGAAATGTTCTTGTGCCTCTGGTTGTTCTGAGCTTGGCCACAGGCCAGGCACCGTGCCAAACACTGCTCTTGTTTCACTAATGGAAATCTCCCTCAGCCAGGAGGGAGAATCACAGTGTGTCCCCCCCAACTGCACTTTTATCACTGCAGTGGCCATACATACACATGGCACCCAAATCAGCATCCATGTCAGGCTTTTTTCCAGCACTCAGCTGTGCCTCTGGGTCCCTGCATCTGTCTGAAGAATTTATTTAGGGTGTGGTATTTTGCTGTAGTCAATGAAATCCAGAACGAAATGAAACTTTCTGATAGATGAAAGTTGTGCTTTGTCTGGAACCACAGGATGGTTGGTTTGTTTGCAGAGGAAATAAACCTGTTTCAGAAAAACAAAGTTTAAAGAGAAAGATGCAGTGGGGAATTTTGGCTATCAGGATGTTTCTGTTTGCAGACAGTGCACAGGTTGCAGATTAATATTTCAGCACTTTCAGAAACTCTGTGACTGCAGCTTATCAGTTAATAACAGTTAATGTCCAACTCCTGATGGAACATCTCCCTGCTGTTGGTTTGAGGTTCCCTGTCCTGAGGCTTCTCCCTTGGCTTCTGCACCTCGGTGCTGTGTTGAATTCAAGCTCCAATTAAGCTGATCCCTCCCTCAGTGGTGTCACCTCGTGCCTGTGGCAGTCCCTGTCCCCAAGGCTGCTGGCACAGTCTGGCTGTCCCAGCCCAGAATTCCTGCATGAGGAATGGGTGAGTGGGGTCTGGGCTGAGCTGCAGCTCCATTTGCAAATCAAGCCCTAAATCAAGCCCTGAACTCCTGCTGCCTTTTTGCCTTCCCCCCCAATGTGGGGATCAGATTCAGGTTCTGAGGGAGCAGCTTGGATTAATGTTCACTGGAGACACCAGGGTGGAACAGAACTGGAAAGAATTGGTAATTTCTTTCACTTCTGAGCTCACTGTATAGGTATTAGAGTGAGCTACAATGAATTGCTCTTCCTAATGCTGCTTTACAACTCTTAGCTTTGTCTTCTAGTTACATTTTGCTTGCTAAGGATTTTTCCTGACAGAAAGAATTTGAGACTGGAGGGAAGCAACAATAACTGAGGGATAAGCAGCTTACGTGGCAGTTCTTTGTGGTTTGGGGGTGGGGGGTTGCTTGATGTCCTGCTTCAATATTCCTTTTTTCTTATATTGCTCTGATAAACAGGAGAACACTGCAAAACCCCTCAACCTTCCACACTTAATCTAGAAAATCTCCTGGTTTAGGGAGCTGTTCTTGGAGAGCAGTAAAAGGAAAGCAGCTGTTGAGGGCCCAGATGTGAGAGGAGCAGAGTCTGTTTAACATCAGGGCTAGTGGCAGGGACTGTGCTGGGAGGTTGTGCTGGCTTTGTCTGAGCTCAGGGCAGGAGCCATCCTCCCTCACCCTCCGTGCCCTGGTGAGGTTGGAGTTGCTGCTTTGGCCGAGTTCAGCTGATGCTTTCCAGGTGTAAGGTGGATGGGATTCTTCCTCCATCTGGCCTGCTCAGATGTTGGACATCCTGTGCTTGTGATTTTTATTAAGAGGTCACATTCTGTCTGTCTTCAGCATGGAATCAGAGGGGTTGATAGTTCTCATTGTGGAATAACCACGTGTGAGGACTTTTAAAATTGTTGTTTGCAGGGGATTAAATCTTCCTATTCCTCATTAGCAGTGAGGATAATTTTACAGAGTTTGTCTCCTGTATATAATTTCCAGTGTTTTCTGGTTGCTGCTGTATTTGTAATAAACTCTCAAGCCCCAGCAGCTCCCCCACGGGTCACGAGCTGGGAGAGGAGGAAGCTGTGTCAGGGAGGGGAGTGTGTACATCTGACAAGCCAGGCTTTGTGTGATTCAGCACAGATGTGTTTGGAAAACCTAAAACATCTGGTGCATGAAGTGTGGAATGCAGGTCAGTGGTCAGACACATCAGGAGTTCAAACACTGCTGCTGCTGGCACAGTTGCTCTGCTGGTGGGTGTCACAGGACCAAGTGGACATTCAGTATTTAAATAAAAGTTAGAGAATGTGACACTGGAGAAACAAGTGGCTAATTCTTGCTCGGCTCTCAGCTCTCCTTGCCCTGTTGAAAATGGAAAATTGGATCAACATTTCAGGTTCTGTATTTTTTGTTTATTTGGGTGGGTTTGTTTCCTTGGTTTTGTGGTATGTTGTCTCAGTGTGCAGTACCTGGTGATGTAAAACCTGCCAATACAATGTATTCTAATTTAATTCTAATTATTCTAAGTTAACCTGGGGAGGCCAGGGGACAGCTTCATACGAGGAAGCAAAGAGAAGCAGCAGCTCTGATGAGCAGCAGTCATTTCCAGCTGGGCAGGATGAAAAGATTTTTGAAGTAGTAAAACTTTCTTAATAATTCTTAATAATTACAAGCCTAATTTCAGTTGTTGGGAAACAAATGAGCATCTGTACACCTTCCTGAGATGCAGGGGGATTATGTTCCCTGCTGAATAGCAGAATTAAATTTTTAATACTTTGTTTAAACAGGAATTATGAAAGTAGACAATGCTCTGTCCTTGTGTTCGGGCTGTCCCTTTCTCATGCACATGCACAAATTGGCCTTTCACTTAAATTAATTAGAGCTGACATGCCAACCACAACAACAGGCAGTCTGGGTGGCAGATTTAACGACCAGAATCCATCGATATTTTTTATTGGCTTGAGCAGCTGCTTGTGCTGGTTCTGGTCCTGAGCCCCTGTGTCAGATCCGTGGGGCAGAGGAGCTGCTGTGGCTGGAGGAGCTGTTCCCATTTCCTGGCAGCCATTACATGCTGCCAGCACAAAAACTGTTCTTTCTTAGCAGTCCTTTCCGAGGCTCAGAAATGGATTTTCCTCCCAGCCACTGTCATTCAATTATCACCTCAGGAAATGCACAGATATAACTGATGATCCCTTTCAAACATGCTGCGGTTTCCACTCCTCCCATCCCTCATTCCCCTGCCTGCTCCAGTCATTAGATGTAACATTGCCCATGTATATTTTATAGGGTGACCCTGACGGCTGTCGCTTTGAGGATGTGCAGAGATAATAAGATTGTGCATGTAATGAAGGGCAGATAAATAGAAAAATGTTTACAGGATGGAGTGTGGTGGTTGGAAGTGCTTTATGGCTTCATGGCTGGCTTCTCCCAGGCACAGCCCCACAGGAACCAGGATACCTTTAAAGATGAAAATGGGATGGGTTTTAGGCTCTGGGAAAGGTGGCCAGCAGCAGGGAAATGGGGTTTTGTTCCACAACCTGAACTCAGCAATACCCAATCAAGGAACTTAATTATGGAGCTGGTGCAAAAAGGGAGTGCAGTTAAAGGGATAATTGGCACGTCCATTGAGCAAATCCTGTTCTGGGTATTGTGCTGCTGAGCTCTGATTGTACCAGTATTGATGGGGAGGTGGAAGTGGAGTGGGAGAGAGACAGTCCAGAGCAGACAATGCCCTGAAAGCTTTCCTCAGTCACTGGCATGAATGTGTCAGGGTATTTGTCCTGCCCTCCTTTTGGTCCTGCTGTGGGAGTTCAGCTGTTGAGAGCTTGCCCTTGAGGGGCTGGCAGGGAGATGCTGCCTGGGCCAGCTGTGAGCCCCAGGATTTGCTGTGGGCTGTGAAAGGGAGCAGCAGCACTGCAGGCTGGAGAAAACAGCACCTTGTGCCACCTTTCAGAGGCATTTCAGCTCTGTTCCTCAGTGAGCTTCATTCCTGGCCCTGTGTGAGTGCTGGGGTGAGAACATCCCAGCAGTGCTGCAGACTTGGGCTCTGCTGGAGGGGAGAGGCTCAGAGGTGTGTGCAGCACCAGAGGGCAAAGTTAAACTATTGGAGAGAAAAGTGGTTTGGAAAATCAGGATTTTTAACCCCAGAAGCGTTGGTAGTGCAAGTTGCACAGGGAAAGCTGAGTAGAAAGTAAATACTGAACAAATGTTGTGTGAGGCTGAGGTCCTGAGCTGTGCCTGCTCTGATAACCCCGGGTGGCTCCAGCCCCAGAGATGCCCCTGGGACGTTCCTGGTGACCCTGGCAGTGCTGCACAGGCCTGGGGAGCCACCACTGCCACTGCTAAAGCCAGGCTTGGTAATTAATAATGGATGCAGCCAACAGTGTGTGAGCTCCTGTGGGCATTGGGAACTCTGTTGATTAACAAAGAGGAGTCTCTGGAGGAAGAAGCCTTAATTACAAAAGCTTTCTTTCCTTTCTGGCCTGATGCAGAGAGGGGCAGCAGCTTTTAACTGGGGCTGAGCCTTAAAACAATGCCCCAGTGTGCTTTGCATTTGTTTTGCAGAACTGTTAAAGCTGGTACTTAAATCCCTAGAAATGGAGGGGAAAAAGAATTGTTTGTGTAGAGCTGATAGCCAGGGTAAGTCCATAAAATGTTCATTATCTTACTTGCTGCCAGTTTGTGCAACCTTAATTACAAACACTGGAAAAGATGAACAAATAAACTGCATGGATATGGTGAGTTAGATGTGGTGCAGAGAGAAGTTGCTGCTGGTTTTTTTGGGATAATTTAGATTTCTCTGTGGTTTGCTGAGGCCATTCAGGCAGGAGTGAAACAGGGATATCCAGCTGTAAGGAAGAGTGTTGAGGGCAAAAGGAAAGTGAGTGTTGAGCACTCAGCCAGTCCTGTGCTTGATAAGGATGGATAAGGCTGTTCAGTAGGCCTGGGTTGGAATTCTGGAGAATTTCAGAGGCTCTCAGTGTTGGAGCTGCTCACAGAGTTGGGGTTAATTGGCACAATCATCCTTCCCACTCAGGATTGATCTCAGCCAGTTCATAAATCTTTTGTCTCTTTGTTGCCCTGCACCATAAAACTTCAAAGGATTTGCTGGGACTTGATTTGTAAAACTTCATTGACTTTGTCATCAAATGGAAGATGCTGTACAGTGGTTGAGTGTTGCTGTGTTACTGCAGATAATGTTTGTTTTGAAGGAGAGATTATTTACATCCAGCTCATGTATTCCTTTCCTTTTTTTCCCCCTGACTTTGCAGTCCCTGCACTGACTCTCTCCTCTGACAGTGATTCCATTACTTGCCCGTTATGTGAAGAATTAGTAGGAGTTAAGAAGGGCAGATTCATCCTCCTGGGGCACTTACAGAAGTGTGACCTGTGTGTTTGGGTGACATGCACAATGAAGTTATTCTAGTCTCTTCACTGCTTGAGGAACTCGGGAGTGAAATCTTCAGGTTCCAAGCTTATTTTAGCACTCCCAGGAGTGCCCCAGCTCTTCAGACAGAATCTTCATTTGTAGGAGAGGGGAGCTGCCTCTTCCCTGGTGAGTGGAGGGCTAAGCAGGGTACCAGTACTCATTTAGCAGGAACAATTAGAAAGCATAAAGCTCTGTCTGACTGCAGGTTTTTTCCACAACAAAATGAAATCCAGAAGACGCAGATGGAGCCTCGGCTGGGTTCCCAGGAAATTCTGTGGCTGTTCCTGTGTTGGGAGTAAATTGAGAGCATAAAACCCAAGGAGTCAGCCTGGCTTTGTTACACACCTGTCTCCTCTTTGGATTCCCACTTGCCCAGTCTGTTTGCCAGGAGTTTCAAATAAAAAACTGAAACCAGAGAGCTTAACCTTGCTGTGTGCAGAGCAGGGAAACAGTGGGGGGCAGCCAGCCTCCCAAAAGTGGAGCTGGAGTTGTGAGCAGGGGCTGCTGCCATCCAGGAGATAACAAATGGCCAGAGGAGCTGCAAGGTGAAATGGCTGCACTTGTAAAATCTGCCAGAGAGCTGAGACCTGCAGGGGATTCCTTGGAGAGCATCCCACAATTTTTAATGGGTTTTTTTGTAGTGTTAAGTAAAATATTGCTTGATTTTTAAAAGCCTCTCTTAAAACCTCAGTAATGTGTTGGAATATGCAGGATTCCTGTGCACCCAAGGTGGACATTAATCAGTGCTACTGAACAAGCTGCTGAGGCTTACTGCTTAATTAGAGCATGTGCAAAGCTATTTGTCATGGCTGGCAGAGGCACCCAGCCCCAGCTTCACGCTGGAAAAATCCCAAGTTCAACTTCTGGAGCTGCACCCAGCTGCTCCCCTGGGCCCTGCTGTGTTTTCAGTCCTTCAGCCTGTTCAGCCCAAGGCAGGAATTCCTCCTTTCCTCTCTCTGGGTATGGATTCACAAGCAGAACCAGCCACAGAATCATTAAGGCTGGACAAGCCCTCCAAGATGAGTCCAGGCTTTACCCAGCCCTGCCATGGTCACACTGAGCCTGTCCCCAGGTGCCACACACCTGTTTGGATGTGATCACCCCTCTCCTGGGCAGCCCCTTCTGCTTGCAGCTGTGGGGTGTGGTGGAGGGGATGGGTGTTGCCAGTTTTGTCTCCTTTCAGTGCAGGGCAGTGCTCTGGGTTATTCTGTGAAGCTGCAGGAGCAGTGCAGGAGTTGCACACACTGATGCTCCAAACCCGTGTTCTGATGCTGGCACCCAGCCTGTGCCAGGGGATCCAGTGGAGGAGGAAAGCACTGGACACTGTTTTTACTGCAGGACTTTACAAGAGTATTAGCTAAATTGAGTTGACTTAATAAAATCTTGGATATTCCAGAAAGATTGTGAATTCATTAAGGCCACAGCTGGACAATCTGTTCCCTCTGCTCTGCCCTGGCTGGTTACAGCCTTTGAGGAGTGCTGTCATTTACCTTTTCTCTTTCATTACTGCAAAGCTATTCCCCTCCCCCATGATTTTTTTTTTTTTTTTCCCTGGCAGAGCTCGGCTCTGGGGAAATTAAACAGCAATTATTGTGTTTGCTCACTGTGTTATACCCTAACAGATACTTGAAGGGAAGTTGATGTGTGTGTGTGATGGGCTTGCACAGGAGCTGTGCTCTGCAGGGCTGCCAGAACCTTCCTGTCCAGGGATGCACACCCAGCCTTAATCCTTTGTTTACCCAGGGCAGGACTAAAACACCAGCACGGGGCACAGCTCGGGTTGTGGATTTCACATTTAAAAACTGCTGATAAGAAGTAGGAAAGCAGGGCTGGCTGAGGGTGTGCAGGTAGAGGGGCTGCTGTGGTGGGGGTGATGTGCTTGGGGGAAGGATTGAGCTGGAAGAACACACAGGGGAGAGTGAAAAGAGTGGGACAGGTGCCCCTGGCAAGGACAGTCCCTGCTCCAGCAGCAGGGCTGGCTTGGGCAGGTGAGAGCTGGGGGATTTGGGAAATTGAGCTGGGAACTGCAGGGAAACCTCCCCTGTGTGAGCTCCTGCAGGAGGGATCTCAGCCACATCTTCCCCTGCACAAATAATCTGCAGAATGGAGCTGAAAGGAGATGAAGTGTGACTTTTTTATATGCACCTACAAGGTGGGGTGAATGGCCTTGGCAGGAGACTCGAGTCGTGAGCTCAGGATGTGTTTCAGAATTGGGGAAAGCTGAACTGGTGTTTCTAGTGAGGAACAAAATCCCCTCTGCCTTGTAAAACTTGGGAATGTCGGTGTTCTCAGGGAAATGTGGCCTGAATGAAAGCCTGAATAATGCTTCTCATTTTGCTTTATGTGTGTTTGGGACAGTTAATCAGATGTTAGCATGGAAACGTGGAGTTGTGTGTGCAGGAAAAAAGAGGTGGTGGTGTATTGAGTGAAGGTGAGGCTGCTGTGAGCAGGAAGGGAAGAATCCTGGGAGGGAAGGGAATCTCCTCCCCACACTGGTGGAAAAGAAAAAGCTGGGCCTTGGAATTGGTTTGGGAGGGCATTAACAGCATCTTCCGTGGATGTGGCACGTTGCAGTCACCCTAGGGGTTTCACCCTTCCTAATTAAGGAATAAATTACATCTCCTTAGAGGAGTGTCACTCAGGGATGGCTCAGGCTGCTTTCCCTGGCTCTTTGGCTGTTGTGGCAATAGCCAGCCTGCACAGAGCCCCCAGAGGGGCAGGACAGGGTGCTGGCAGGGCAGGGCTGGCCCCAGGGATGGTCTGGTAGCCACAAAAAGAGCTTTGGAGCAGCTGGCCCAGCCCTCCCCAGCTCCTCGTGGGGATGTGGGATGTGCTGACTGCGAGACCTTGTGGTGAGGTGAGGTGAGATCACCAGGAGCAAAATGATCATTACAGGCCATTCATGTCCCAGTTCATGCCTCCGTGTTTGCTTGCAAGCAAAACCAGCAGCTAATTTGCAAGGCAGCCTTTTGTCCCAGGGCCTTTGATCAATGCTGGCCTGTGTTAATGTTTCAGGAGGCTATTGATTTCTGCAGCAGCTTTTGTTCCTGAATTTATGTGCCCTGGCTTTCAGCAGCACACTCTGTGCATGTTTGATTAAAGCTCATTTGACTTCCTTGCAGTGAGGCTGGAAGCTGTTTGTGCTCCCTGTTTGGGCAACCAGAGCTTGCCTGACTTAGTCCTTTGTGCTGCAGCTTGTGCCACCCATGCAGCAGCAGCAGGGTGGGTGTGATGCTGCCATCCAGCAGTGACTGCCTCAGGCAGGCAGGGGTGTCCTGGGGAGCCAGGATGGGAGATCTGGCCTGGGGTTCTTTACTGGGGTACCTGTGTAACTTTGCATTCTGTGAGTGCTCCCCTCTGACTTGTCTCTTTCTTCCACAGCCCTTTCCTGAGTGCTGCACTTGTGCAGGCTGACCATGAGCTGGAAGTACAGAATATTCCTTAGTCCTTTAATCTGTCCAGATACCGTAGCTGGGGTAAAACTGGTTGTTGAATAAACAGACTTTGACTTCACCTCTATCCGTGTGCAGTTGTGACTGCACTTCTGAGCGAGTCTCGGGGGGGAAAAGGCATTATGGTCATGAGGTTGGCATTTTCTATAAATATCCACCATTTCTTTTTTAAAGTTAGCTTTATGATCTGCATGTATAAGTTGTTAAACTTCCCTCGGGACTGATGGCTTTGCAATGTGTAAATGGAGCTCTGATAGGTTCCCATTCCCTGTTTCATGGTGGGAAGAGAACAGATTGGTTTGTGCTTTGCTGTTGCCATGTGTCAGAGGACACATTAATTCACTGACATAAAGACCTGGGATTTACTGACTCGCTTCTTGGTGCTGACACCTCAGATTTGATACAAATGAATTTATAGGTAAAAAATAACTGGTTTCATTTGCAAGAGACTTTTCTGCCTGTGCAGAGCCCAGCCTGGCTCCTGGCATGGGCACATCCCCAAGTGGACAAAGAGCTGGCCTGGCTGGACTTTGAGCCCTCTTAATGGGCTCAGGGAAATGGTATTTCCAAAGCAAACACGTGCAGGGAGCAGCAGAAGCAGAGCAGGGTGCTGGGCTCACAACTCCTGTCCTGCCCAGTTTGCTGTGGTTTGTGTGCTCATCCCCAGCCACCTTCACATTCTCTGCAGAAAACACACTTTTGATATTTTTAGTAGGACTTTTTGTCCATCAGAATCAAGAATTGTAGGTAACATTTTGCCCACTTGCTCCTCCTCACCGACCATCACTTTGAATATAGGTTATTTTAATATATGAATATATGTTATTTTAATTTATAATACACAAACAGAGTTCAGATCCGTGGTGGGGATCAGTAGCATCATCCCAGTCTGTGGCAGCACAGATTAAAAATGATCTGTTCTGTTGCCAGAAATCACTGTTGTGGTCCTGTTCTTTCTTCTGGGGTTTCTGTTTTTGAATTAGGCACTGGTAAAATTCTTAAGTGTCTTAAATGTCAGCAGTTAATGTCTAGAACAACATCCTCCCTTTGTGTTGGGAGTGTTGCAGTGGTGCAGGTATTGGCTGTGGCTGTAATTGCTGGTTTGGGGCCCTGGGGAGGGTTTGGGTTCGGGCAGGGTCGTTATTGGAGTTAACTCCTGCTCTGCCCCAAGCAGGGGCTGCAGGATTTCCCCACGGAGGCAGCAGGCCCAGGCTATTTGATCAATAAAACACAGTTCAAAGAAGCCCTTTTTGTGGGCAGTTCAGGTATGTTTGTTCTGATGTTGATTTTTTTTCAAGGGGCTGGTTAGAACTTCTCCGTTTTTCTCTTGTAACTTGAAAGCAACAGCACCTTTTACCTTAGAGGCAGACGAGTCGCCAGGAAATGATGGGGTTTCAAAGTAAGAGAAAAGAGATTAAAACCACATGCTGTTCTTTGGTTCAGCATTGCATCCCAGGTTTGAATGGCAGCTGCTGCACTTCCTGAATGTAAGCCAGATTCATTATGCTGTGAAATTATCACTCATTTCTCTAGGTGTGCTCTTTTAACTGCTTAATTAATTTAGATGTGGGTATATATATTCAAATTAAAACATGATATAGTGTGGTAGGGTTGTGTTACCATTATGGACTTGTTGTTGAACATGCTTTTACTCAAAACTTTCAGTTTCTTACAAGGGAATATTCAACAATACCTCTCTGTGGAATGTAGGTTGGCAAAATGGCAGAGTCTGTTTGGGCTGAGCTGTGTTCTGTCCATGCACAGCAGGAGCTGGGGCAGGTTTGGGTGGCTGTAGCTGTGTTCTGTCCATGCACAGCAGGAGCTGGGGCAGGTTTGGGTGGCTGTAGCTGTGTTCTGTCCATGGACAGCAGGAGTTGGGGCAGGTTTGGGTGGCTGTAGCTGTGTTCTCTCCATGCACAGCAGGAGTTGGGGCAGGTTTGGGTGGCTGTAGCTGTGTTCTCTCCATGGACAGCAGGAGCTGGGGCAGATTTGGGTGGTTGTCAGAGCTCAGCAGAGCTGAGGAGCAGAGGCAGCAGGGGATGCTGACAGTGACACAAGGGCACCCTCTTCCGAAGCTCCTGGTGGAGTCTGATGCTTCCCAACCTTTTTCCTTTCCAAGGGAAGGAGTGAAAAAGCATTTATTTCCTTATTTTCCTGCTCTGCAAAAGCAAGCAAAAACAATGAGGGTTTTTTTTTGGTGTGTTTTACCTAAATATTTCTTTTTTTCCGTCTGAATACATCACGATTCCTCGTGCAGCAATCCCTGTGTGCCCCCAGAGAGGCAGGGGAGGCAGAGAGCTGGCAGGTGAGCTTTGCCTGGTGTCTGACAGAGTGTTTTGTTTGCAGGGAGAGCTGATCACCTTCTATTACTACTGGAAGAAGACCCCCGAGGCGGCGAGCTCGCGCGCGCACCGGCGCCACCGGCGCCAGGCCGTGTTCCGCCGGATCAAAACCCGCACGGCCTCCACGCCCGTCAGCACCCCCTCCAGACCCCCCTCCAGCGAGTTCTGTGAGTGCAGCCGGGCTGCAGGGGCAGCAGGGCTGGGCTGGGGCTGCACCTGCACCTACAGGGGACACCAGGAAATGGAGCTGGGGCAGTTCCCGCTCTGCTCCGGCTCCGTTCTGCCAGAATGTGGGAGGTGGCTTTGGTCACCCCGTGCTTTGTGCAGTCCTTGGGCATGAAAGCATCCTGTAAGGATGGAAATGCTGCCCTGGGGTTGGATTTCCCTCCTCTTCTTCTTGGTGTCGTGTTGTATTTTCTCCAGGCTTGTTGCAGTAATGGGAATTGGGAAACACGGGCAGGAGGAGGGGAGTCCTCCCTGCCTTTGGGTGGAAATCCTTTCCATCCTCCTGGGTGACTCCTGCCTTGTGCTGGAGCTCAGCACTGTCCCAGGCAGTCTTGGAGGAGCATTGACCCTGCCTGCAGCAGAAGTGTCAGAAGCAAGAGCAGTTCCCCAGAGCAGTGCTGTGCTGCATTGCACAGGGTCCATAAGGGGATAGAGACCTTTGGCCATGGGGGAAAGGTTTAAACCTGTGAGGTTTAAATCTTCCTAAGAGAAAAGGGGCTGTGCAAGGCAGGTTGGCAGATGTAGAAATGAACATGGGCAGGTGGAGGATGTGGTGAGCAGGCAGGACACACAATTCTGGCCAGGGTAGAAGGGAGGGGGCAGGAAAGGGCTGGGAGCTTTTCCCTGCTGATCTCTGTGTGCAGGAGTGAGGGTCTGGACTCCACAGCCCAATCCAAAATACTCAGCATGTGAGAGCTGGTGGCTGGGAAGACCCATCCTTGTGGATCCCACTGCAGGATGAGAATAAAAATTCACTTAGCAAAAGAAAGCAAGTGCTAGCCTGGGGTCAGCTCTGCAGTCAGGGTTTGAACACCTGCAAGTATTAATGTAGGAATTACAGCAGTGGTAGCTATTAAATGTAACCCGGTGTTAATTTGAAGGGTAACAAGTTGCTGACAAGTGCTGATGGCAAGTGCTGGAGAATCTGTAAGCTTTAATCCATAAACTGTAACCTGCATGTACTAAACATCCTCTTGGAGCCTTTAGAAAAACACTGTTCCTGTATCAAGGACTTCTCTGCTAATTAAAGATTTGAGCAGAAGTAGCCAGAGGGCTTCCTGCTCGTGCCAAATTACAGCCCTGTTATGTTGTGGATTTATAGTGGTGGGGCTAGTAAAATGCAGTGCTCTCAAAAGGGAAATATTTACTCCTGAGGTGTTTGGAAGGTAAGATACAGTTTTTGTGATGTCTGCACATTTTCAGTGGTTTAGATGCTGCTTTTGAGCTCACAGATGTGTAATCAGCTAATTTACCACAAAGGAGGGGGACCCTTTGTATATCCTCTTCTCCAAAACATGACATTTTTGCAGTGTGAGTTTGCTACAGGTTAAAACTTGGAGCTGTGCAGTAAAGACAGGAGAGCTGGTGTTACCCTTTAGTGCCTCCAAAAGAATGACAACATGTTTTTCCAACACATCCATTGTATGTAAGCACTGATTCCTCCTGCTGCTGGGTAACAAAATAAAAACCAGAAAAGCTGCTACAGGACCTGTTCATGGGATCTTGTAGGTTTAAAATATAGAATATTTGATTTTAAATTTGACCAGATTCTAGAGATAAGCCCCTTTTCTCTTGAAAATTGTGAGTTTGGAGCACAGCCTCTTGAACTCACCATGGATGGTATTTGAATGACAACTTGCCTGGAAATGTAGCAGGTGCAGAATCAGAGGTTCCAGGAGTTGTATCCCTTGGCACATTAAGGGATCCTCCTCTAACCTGCAGAGTGGTGAGGTCTGGGTTTGCTCAGTTTGAAAAATCAGAACTAATGGCCGTGCAGGGCAGGGTGGGCGTGGGGAGGCACGATCTGTTTTACTTAATGCTTATTTTAGCCAAGCAGGAGGAAATAGAAAATGCTGCTGAGTGTTTATTTTCCATTTTCCTCTTTCTGCCACCCTCAGTGGACCTGAGCTCGGCCAGTGAAGATGACTTTGACAGCGAGGACAGCGAGCAGGAGCTGAAGGGCTACGCCTGCCGCCACTGCTTCACCACCAGTACGTGCCAGCCCTGCTGCTGCTCCCCCCTGCTGCTGGGGCCTGGCTGCAGCCAGCAGGGGCAGCTCCACAGCAGGGTGGGGGTGAAGCAGCTAAAATATGCAGCGTTCCTAACAGAGTTAATCAGGCTTTGCCAGTGCAGATTAATACTGCAGTGACAAAGGAGAAGCCTCAGGTAGACATTCAAACAGGAATAAATCTGCATAATCCATAATCTATGTAATCAATTTGTGACACAATGAATCAGTGTTGGGCTGTGGCTATCACACACTAAAGCTCCTGAGCCTCAGACCCATTCCTGGGGCTGTTCCTGGAGGTTGCCTTCAGCATCATGAAATGTTGGGGCATTTGCAGATGAAAGGGGGAGCCCCAGAATGGGGAAGGAAATAAGAGGTTCAGAGCTCACTTCTCCTGCAGAAACCACAGCTTTGGAGAACAACAGCTGCTTGTTAGCTGCCAGGTAGAGCAGATAAGGCTTCTTTCTGTACCTCAGAGCTGTACTTTCTTAAGCAAACGACCATAGTTTGTAAATTGAATATTGAGGATGTGCACTGGGACAGGACAAACTTCTCCAGAAACTTCTCTGACTTTGTTACCCATAGAAAAACAGCTGTTTTTGAAGCTGTCCCCTTTTTTTAACAATTCCCTGTGTTTGTGCTGGGGCTGGGGTGCTGTGGGAGTTGCTGAGCTGTCGCTTTCCCTGCCCCAAGCCTCCAAGGACTGGCACCACGGCGGCCGGGAGAACATCCTGCTGTGCACCGACTGCCGCATCCACTTCAAGAAGTACGGGGAGCTGCCGCCCATCGAGAAGCCCGTGGACCCCCCTCCCTTCATGTTCAAGCCTGTGAAGGAGGAGGATGATGGCCTCAGTGGGAAGCATAGCATGAGGACACGGCGCAGTCGAGGCTCGGTGGGTTTCACCCTGAGCCCTGCTCTGCTGCACTGCTGTGTGCCAGGGGAGCTGTGCTGAGGCTGTGGCTCTCTGGCAACAGGAGATGGGATGTCCCTGCAAGCTGGGGCTGAGCAGGGGGTGTTCTCTGTACCCCTGGCCAGGCAGAGCACTCTGAGGGGCTGAGCTGGGGATGTTTTCTCTGCCCTGAGGAGCTGGCAGGGCTGACCTGGGGATGTTCTCTGTGCCCTGATGGGCTGAGCTGGGGGTGTTCTCTGTTCTCTGAGAGTCTG
>JAOTBB010000866.1:6321111-6340289 GCA_025629985.1 Chamaetylas fuelleborni | reverse complement strand
GAGAGGAGAGGAGAGGAGAGGAGAGGAGAGGAGAGGAGAGGAGAGGAGAGGAGAGGAGAGGAGAGGAGAGGAGAGGCCTCAGCTCTGGGGCACGGGGAGCAGGGAGTGCTGGCAGCTTTGAGCCGGGCTCTGACGGTGGCATGACGGAAACGGGACAGAAGTTCAGCGTTACCCCTGGTGAGCACGGGATAATGAGGGCACAGACAGCCACGGCCGGGCTCATTAGCCATCCTGCTGCCCAATTAGGCTGGGAGCTAATTGCTCATTAATGAGACCATACCTGCTGAGGCAGCTGGGCTTCCCTGGAACTCGCGGCTGGAGCCGCAGCAGACGCTGGGGGGAACAGAAGCGAGAATTGAAGCCAGGGCAATGGAAAAGCTCGTCTGCTGCTGAGGGAGGGCTGTGCTGCTGTGCCGCCCCTCCCCGGGGACAGCACTCTGATTGCTGGCACCGCTGCTGCCTCCGAGGCGCTGTCAATTAGCCCCCGGTCCTCCAGGCTTCCTCTGCCTGCCGTCCTGCAGCCTGACAGCACTGGCTGAGGCTTGAGGGGCCGGCAGCCTGAAGGCAGAGGGCGATTCTGAGCTGTGCCTCTCTCCTGAGCATCCTCTGCAGGGCAGCCAGGGCCTCCCAAGGGGAGGGAGGTGGTGATCTGAGCCTGCAGCCGCAGCCAAGGGTCAGCAGTGGGATGCTGGAGGCAGCCAACTCCAACGGTGCGGGCAAATCCAGCTCTGCAGGACCTGGGCTGTGTCAGCATCTCCTGGAAAAGGGGAGCTGGAAACAGAAATGTGCTTGAGGCCACACCTTGGCTGTCCTCTGACATAAACGTGGTTTGCTTAGCAGTGAAGGCACAGGAACTGTTGAGAATAACCTTTTGTGTGTGTCCCAAGTTGCCCGCAGCACAGGTGAGTGTCAGGCACTGGGTGCACACTTGTGTCCCCTCAGCAGAACTCGTGTTCCCCTTGCCCCAAGCTGTGCTGTGATGGGGAAAGCTAAACATCCTATTTTAGTCTGGAGACTCCTTGTCTCAAAGGGAAGCAGAGAACCACTGGCTTGGGCTGCACACTCCTGTGGCTTTTGGAGCAGACCCACATGCATTTTCTGTGAAGAGGTGGCTGCAGGAGGAGGGAAGGCACAGGGAAGGAATGCATTTCTCATTATGTGCTGCAGCCTCTCTGCTCTGGCAGCCTGAGAAGAGAAATTCTCTCTCCCTCCCCAGGCCCTCTACCCCCTGCAGCTCGCTGATTATTTTTGGCTGAGGTGGAAAGCACAACCCCAGCATTTTTCCAACGGGGAGTGACCCAGGCAGGAGTGGGGCAAAGCCTGGGCTGTTCCCTTTGTGCTCTCTCCATCAATAGCCACACTTCTGCTTGTCTGGAGCTCCTTTCCCCTGAGCACACCAGAGAGCTTTAGGAGCTGTTCTGTCCCTCTGACCTCAGCTGAGCAGGAGGGGTGAACCTGAGGCACAGCTCCCCGAAGTCACACAGGGGCTGGGACTTTTCATCTATTTCATGTGAATTTTTTTCCTCAGGCTCTTCTCGTGCTGCTGAGGGCACTTCCCTGCTTTGCCTCCATCATGCTGTGGCTCCTGCACAGTGCTGTTGGTAATTCCTGTGGCTATAGCTTTCGAATGGGAAGGTTCCTCTGGGTTGTGCCTTCAATAAAATAATCCTTGAAATGAATAAAATACTCCTGCTCCGCCAGGCAAAGGGTTTGGCTTTTGAGGAATAGCTGTGTGTGTACGTGGGAGTCAGTCTGACTATAGAACACGCCCAGGAGTTGCATTTGGAAAGCTGACTGGAGAAGAAAATGATGTGGAAGGGGGGTCAAGGGCACCCCAGGGAGCCTGTGAGGGGTGTCCACTTCCACCCACAGCCCCTGTGTGCAGGGGGAAAGCCCAGCTGGGTTTCCCAGGCTCTCCCCTCTGCTCTCCCCACTGCCACAAACCAAAGCCCCCGTGCTGGAGCAGCCTGCCTTGTTTTCCCAGCTAATAGAAAGCACATGAGGAGCGCAGTCAGACACAGCCACAGCTGCTGGGAGTGATTCATTTGGGACACAGACAGGAATCGAGTGCTGGCTGCTCCCTGGGCAGAGCTGTCCCTGCTCCAGGCCATTCCAGGGGGTGACTGAAGCTCCGAGCCCCCTCCAGCCCCAGCAGTGACTCACTTCCTGCAGCTTTGGCAGAAGGGCTGTGCACGAGGGCCAGCGATGCTTTGGGGCATTAAACCTCCCAGAACTCTTCTTCCCTCTCCCCTGCTCTTTCTGAATGTGGCTTGTTCTGCTCTGAGGGCAGAGACCATCCCTGGTTGATCTGCCGGGCTAGGAGGGGAAGCTGCACCAAGGTCTCCAGCCAGATGTAAACTGTGTTTTAACACAGCAGCAATGGGAACTGCACTGAAAAGGCAGGAATAAATGTACTGGGTGGGGTTCACTGAGTGTGTGCAGCTAAAGGGGCAGGGGAGGTGGCAGCTCTCAGGTTTTGGGGTTTCTCTACTGTTTGTGCACACCTCTTGCTCGGCCCTGTTGATTTTCTGTAGCCTTCCAGGACCAATGCACAGCCTGTGGATGGTACAGGCTGTCTGTGATGGCCTGGCTTGGGTTTTGCCTGTCCTCACTGCTTGTCTAACAGATTGAGTGCCTGTTCCAAAGCCTGATATGCTTGGAAGCAGCAAAGTCTAGAACAGCAAGGCTGGGGTGTCTCGGGGCACTGAGAGTCCTGGCTTAGTATGAAGGGCAGCCTGATTTTTACATCCTCAGATCCCAGGGGTGGAAGCTGCCTGTCCCCTCCCAGATCTGCTCACTGCTCTGTGACCCTGCTGCTCTGCCTTGTGAGCCAGCAGCTGGGAATTACTGGAGCAGAAGAGACAGGCTGAGGTGCCACAGCTCCGGCACCAGCAGCACAGCGAGCAGTGGGAGCAGCTCCCTGCCTGACCCCTCGGGAGGCTTGGCAATAAAACAGATTTGGAAAGAGCCACTTTTGGAAGCAGGAGGGCTCTGTTTTAGGAAGACTGGCTGGTGTGCAGGAGGGAGCTGGGGAGGGATGGTGGCACCTGCTGCCCCCAGGGCCGTGTGTCACCCACAGGAATCTGAACTGCGCTGGGGGAGCCTGGCAGGCGCCACCACGGCCCCAGAGTGGGGACAGCTCTGAAATTGGACCCTCTGTCCCCTTGGCCCTGCAGCCTGTCCCAGCTGCCTCAGCAGGCAGAGCTGTGCCCTGTGCTGGGATGGTCACTGAGGTCCCCCCTGTATCTGCCACCATCATCCTCCTCCTCCTCCTCCTCCCATCACCCTCCTGCCTTGGCAGTGCCCCTGGAATGGGGCCTGGCAGGTGGGGTGTTGTCACCAGGGCTGGCACAATGTGGCACTTGCTCCTTCCCTGAAACCGTCACATTCCTTCTGTGGCCTCGGGGCTGCCTGTATACTGCACTCAGCTGTCACAGGGTAATGGCAGAGAGTCCAAATGACAAATCTGCCCAGCTGGAGCAGAGGGAGGCTGGGCAGGTCCATCTGCATCCTCTCCCTAGGACTGAGTGGGGAGGGAGGGTGGCAGAAATGCTGCACTAATGTCGTGACACTCAGAAGCGTCTGGGCCTCGAGGTGGAGATAGAAATAATCCCCCAGCTGCAGGGGGCACAGGGAGTTTCCTGGAGAGAGGCTCTGCAGAGGGGCAGGGCAGGTGGACTTGATCCCAGAGCATCTCCAGGGGTCCATCCATCAATCCTGAGCTCCCCCTGGACTCCTGCAGCGACAGGGGAAGCTAAAGAGGTTTTGTGCATGTCCAGGGGAGACTGTGCAGACCCTGCACCATCCCCATGGCAAAGCACTGGCTGTGTCCAAAGGCACAGACATCCCGAGATGTCCCTGCTGCCTGGCTCCTCAGGGAGTAGGAGCCTCCAGCACAGGAGCTCTTGGTCTCCCAGGTGCCTTAAGGACAAGGCTCATTCTAGAATTCTCCATCCCTCTCTCTCTCCTGGAGGATTTTGGAGTGGCAAAGGATCAGACCCCCTGGTATTTCACCCAGATCAGGAGCTGAATGTGGACAGGGGATAAAGGCAGCTGAGAGCAGAGTGGGGACAGACACCCTGAGGTGTTGTGCAAGGGCAAAGAGGAGAGGTGTGGTTCTGTGTGCATTTGCAGCCTGTGAGTTCTTGGGAGATTTAATTTTCAAAGCATTCCCGACATCCCCTGGGATAGGCCTTGGCTGAGGTCCCAGGGCTGGGTCTGCCAAAAGGAGCTGTGCAGGGCCAGCCCGACAGGAACAGCTCCCTGCTCTGTGCCAGAAGGACAGGGAGGAAAGCAAAGCAGGGGGACAAGGGGAGGGGACCCTCCTGGCCCTGAGCTGCCTGCAGCACAGCCTCACCTCCAGCTGACACTAACCAAGCACGTGAGGATGAGAAATGCACAGTCCTGTCCTGCTAGAGTCCTGCCCAGCACGGAGGGGAGAGAGTTTCCAGGGATTTTTCTCCTGGAAAACAAGAGACAGGGCTGCTCTTGGGGATGAGAGGACCAAGAGGCTCAGCAGTGTGGCTGTGGCCAGATAACACGAGAAGGAGCCCTGGATAAACTTGTGTCCCTGGTCAGCTGCTGGGCTTTGCCAGAGACCTCAGTCCTGACCCGTAACATCTTCTGCTGCTCCAGCCCAGGCTCTGACAAACATCATGTGCTTCCAGCCTGCTGTGCTGCCCTGGCTCCCTCAGCCAGAGACAGCTCAGCCCTGGGCTGTGCTTTCTGCTCTTCCCACCCTGGGTTCCTCCCTTCTCTCCTGACAGATCCTGTATTTCATTGCTGGGAATCCATTCTGTGACTCCAGCCTCCTCTCCCTCCCCCAGCTCCTGCAGTCCTTCTGTTGTTGTGGTTCTCAGTCCAGTGCAGCACCCCAAACAACAGCAGAGGGGAGGCAGCCCCAGGGATGGCTTTGCACCAGCCCTGCCCTGCTTTGGGCCCTCAGAGAGGAGGAACCAGGCTGGGGGAGGCACCTGGAGGTACCAAAACTGGGCCTGGCTGAAGGTGAGGGGAGCTCTGCCAGAGGACTCCAAGCTGTGGGATCCTGGACTTTGTGGGATTGTAGGGTCAGTAAGGGGACATACAAGGCAGGAGACATCATGATCCTCTAGAAGCAAACCCCACTCTGACATTCCCTGGTACTTACACCGTGATCCAGGTGCTGTTGTTCACTGCTTGCCCACTTCCATTCTGGCATCCTTTGGAGGGCAGTTTTGTGTTCTCTGGCTGTTGTCTCACCTGAGCATCCCCTTGCTGTTGCTCCAGTCTGTCTGGGCTTGCCTTTCCCATTGCCAGATTCCTGGGCTGTGCCAGCCCTGCTGGGCTGCTCTGAGGATAGACTTGGTCTGTTTGGCTTCACTTTATGTGCAGTCCTAAAAGGCAGGCAGGGATTAGGGAAGGAGAAGGTGGCTATTTTAGATGTTGCTGGTCACAAGCCAGCGAGCTGGGAAGGCAGGGGATGTGTGTGGGGTGTGTGTGTGGAAGCTGAGGTTTGCCAGGTCTGAAATCCTCTCCTGTTTCTGTAGGCATGAACACAAACCCCAAACCAGAGGTGGGTTTGGTTTTGACCTTGTGAAATGAAAACAGGAGGGCTGAGCTGCTGCCAAAGCCAATCCCAGCTGTCTGTGCTCCAGCCCAGCTCTGCTCCCTGCTCCTGCCACCCCTGCTGGCTCTCCTGGCAGGCAGAGGCAGCAGGAAGCAGGAACCTGCTCCCTCCCAGCTGGCCTTTAACACTTTCCTGCAGCAGCTGGGGCTGGGGGCAGCTCAGATGCTCCCAAACCTCCTCTCTGCAATCACAACTTCCTCTGTAACTTTATTGTGCAAACCTTCCCTGGAACAGGCTCTGGAACCACGTTTTGGGCTCTCCAGCACAGCTAAAAGCAGGAGCTTCCCCAGGCAGGGAGCAGAGCTGCTGGGTTTGTTGGAAGGCAGAGCAGCCAGATGGTGACAAGGAAGGGGAGGGGAGGAGAAGGGGAATTTGTGAGGGAGCAGCTCCATATTCCAGCTTCCATTTGGGGCCCTGCTGCCATGAGAGTGCCCTGACAGGGGCTGGCTGTGACAAGCTGCAAAGGCTGAGGGCTGGGAAAGGAGGAGCAGGGATGTGGGAAGTGAGGGCAGGCAGAGAGACGTGGCCATGGCAGCACATACTGGAATGAAAATTGGTATTTGCACTTGTATCTTCCAAATAAAAACTGGGGCTAATACTGTAGGTTTGAGGAGAAGTTTCCTGTTGCTGTTGGGTGGACACATCAGGCATGAATTTGACTGCTCCTAAATCTTACATCTTCTGGCAAGATTTCCACCAGAATTGGCCCAGGCTGTGGTTTTATCAGTGCTGCACCAGGAAGATGTTTACTGGCTTTGAAGCACCCATCCCTAAACTGAGTTTAGGGAGCAGATTCTTATGGATGGGAGACATGAATGTGACCCTGTGTCTACTTCAGAAATGTATTTTGGTGTTTTGCTCTAGGAATTGTATTGTAGGGTCTATGAATGGGGTGTGTGAGATCAGGACCCCTTTTTTCAGTCCCTGGCTTTAGCCCTTGGTGTTTGTCTTTGAGGAGGATGGAATTTCCTACTGGGCATATAAACAGCATGTTTGAGCTGAAGTCAAGCCCTGCATGTAGTGATGGGAATGAATCTGTTTGGGATGTTTGTTGTCTATACACAATTCCCCTTTTAAAAGGGGCTGCAAGTTTGGGGAGGTCTTAGCTCTGCAGGATGGGGAGTATCAGCTATAAATAAATCTGTGACACAGCTACTGTGGAGAGCCAGAATGGCTCTGGGTTTCCTGCAGGCTGCAGCAAGTGTGGTTTAAAACAAAATCAGGGGAAAGGGGAACAGGCTTCCAAAATATGGAACACCTCATAAAGCTGGGGAGGTAGGAAACAAGCTGAGCAGTCCCAGCCATGGTTCAAGCTCAGGAGGCAAACTGTAGAGTACATAAAGCCCAGGGAATCAGCTCAGGATGCCAACTAATGAGCTTTTTAATTAGCTGCAATTGCAGGCAAGGTTTAAAACCCAAAGAAGTAAGTAAATTAAAGATTTAAAAGACTGAACAGAATCAATGAGAGGTCAGCACTTAAAATATTAAAATGCCAAAGCAGTTGACTTTACAGGAAGTTTGCAGTGCTGCAGCAGAGCCCCTTGAAGGAAGCAGCAGGCTCTGGGGTTCTGCTCCAAAGCCCTGTGGCTGGAACCTGCAGAGATCCATAAATCACCCAGCACAGGCAGTGTGCTGGCCTGGCTGGAACCTGCAGGGTGTTCTCTGCAGCTCCTCTGGGCTGCTCCCAGCTGTTCTCTGCAGCAGCTGCTGTGTGGAATGGAGAAACATTTCACTGCATTTCTGTCAGCTGTGGTTTCATTTGCCAGGGTTCTCCTTTACTGCCTGCTCTGCATTCCCATCCTTGAGACTGCCCTGAGCAGAAGCTGCCACTGACCAATGTCCCCATCTGGGTCAGACAATGCTTTGGACTTGATAAACCTGGGGACTCAGGGTAGAATCTGAACCCAGACTCTGGAAAACTCCTTCTTTTCCTTTTTGTTTCTTTTTCTTTTAGTCAACACAGTAACACACTAATTCAAAGCAGCTTGGATGTGCAACCCACATTGTGCATAGGGGCCAAATGGGTTTGTTCAAATGAAGATTTACTAAGACCTGTGTAAAACAGGGAAGGAGAGGAACCAGAGGGGTGGGAGGCAAAGAAGAATCCAGCCCCCAGTGGCCTTGAAAGCAATCTGCCAGGGAGGGTTGTCTCCATGCTGATGGATTTGCTGTCACCTCTCCCTGGCATGAGGTGACAGATCTCTCTGTGGGATGAAGCCAGAACCAATAGCCATCCATCACTGTGGGACAGCAGGAGCAGCAGGAGGCACAGGGGAAGGAAGCAAAGCTGGCAAAACATCCCCACCCTCCTTCCTTGCCACTGCTGGGTCACAGGGAAATAGGAGCTGGGAAATGGGACTTCTGCAGGCACTTACTGAGGGTGGGATATTGCTGCAAGGGTGGAGGGATTGGAACACCTTGAAAACCTCCTGGCCAGGAGAGCTGTGTGTGAGTGAGGTTAAACACCTGCACAGGTGGCTCAGGGCACAAACTGGGTGGGAGATCCTAGCTGGAATTGAGGAGATGCTTCTCTGTGGCTTTAGGGTAACACAGTTCCAGGGGGCCCTTCTGTGGTGGTGCAGGGTGAGAAATGCAGATTATCTGTAAGGTGAGTCCTGGTCAGTTTGAGGCAGGTGTTCAGCTCTGTCTGTGATGGGAGGAATGGCAAACACTGCAGGTCCTTTCCTGCCTTCTGGGACTTCTCCCTGATGAAATCACTGCAACTTCCAGGTTTCCACAGTCCTGCCTGTGCTTTCCCCCCTCCTTTGTCACGTTTAATGGACAGCAATGAGGTTTGGAGTGTGTGGATTTTGCTTTTGGAGAAAATCCAGATATTTCTCTATATGGCTGATAAATGAGAGGATAGAAATGTGGAAATATTCCTACATGCTGAACAATCCCCTAAAGCCAAAAGGAGTCAGGCACTTCCTTCATTTCAATGTTCTTCTCAATTCTGCTAAGCATGTTTCTCAGTCCTTTGTAATCTAAAGAACTGGGTAAATCTGCCCCAAAAATCTTTATGTAGAGTATTTATTTCTAAACTACCTTACAAAGAGCTAAAAGAGGGAAAAGCCCCCACAGCAGTTTGCTGAAAAGCAAAGGAGTGTTCCTTTAAACTGAATTAGCATGCACAGAGCCTGGGCTGCTTTGCTGCTCCCAGGCCTCAGACTCTGCATCTGCTTTTTCATTTCCAATGGCTAATGTGCTCTGACACTGCACCCCTCTGGGAAGTTGCTGACAGGCACTGTCAATATTTCCTTCTGAAAAAAACCCCCAACCAATGCAGCCCTCCAAAGTGCTGCTTTTCAGCATCTAATTATGGAGTGTGCAGCCTCCACCTGGAGAGAAGGCTCCCAGTTCAGCCCCTGCATTTCCTGCATCCCTGGAGTCCATTTTTTTTATTGTTGTCTTTTCCTTCTGCTCTTCAGAAAAAAAGACAAGGAATATGAATATTCCTGTCATTTTTGGCAGCTGCTGGACTGGGTTATACTGATGTCTATGCCAGGCTGTTGTGCTGTCAACTGGAAGTGCTCCAATATTCAGGAGTCAGGCACCCAAAACCTGGAGGTTGGCATGAAAGTCAGGAAAATTAACCACAGACATTTGGAGGAATGTTTCCTTCCACTTTGTTTATGTTGTTCTGCTGTTTCACTCCTTCACTTTGACAATTTAGCAGTTCTGCTTTCAATTTTTTCTATAAACTCAAAGGCCAGGAACTCTCCTTGAAAGTGAGAGAGATGCAGGTCTCAGACATAAGCACTTGACTCCAGGAGTGCAGGCTTGGAGAAACCCACTAAATATCCAAAGGCTTTGGTCATAAATCACAGGTGTTGACAGCAGCTGAGGTGTGTTTTCCCTAAGGGAAAGTGGAATTCACACCATTCTTTTCCATCTGGACAACTCTGTCCATTGAAAGAAAATGAGAATGGATAGAAAGGACACATCCCACCCTTCACTGGGGGCATTGCTCCTGCCAGCCCTGTCCAGTGGCTGATTCCCTGCTTATTGGAATTTTGAAATATTCCTTGGAATTCACTGAGCTCCCAAAACTCCCAGGCAGGTGGTTACACCCAAACACAGCCCTGAGCAGCTTCACTTCTTTTGGTTGGGTGTGTGAGGATTGAATTCACTCCTTTGGAAAGGGCCAGGGTGAATTTCTTGAGCTTGTGTGGTTCATACAGAATTTGAAGCAGTTCCTCGTTCAGCAGGGAGCTGATGCCCTTGGGGCAGCCCCACTGGATGGGCAGTGCTGGATTATTAAACCTCCTCCTAAAGGGACCCAGGGCTCCTAATCCTTCACACATCCCTCTTGCTGCTTATTTGGGTGTCCTTTTGGCTTAAGAGAACCTTTCTTGTAAGTGCATTTCTTCTCATGTTTCGTTGCTAGCAGCTCCAATTTCCTGTTTGAAACTCTAATGACACAGGTTGCATTTCAAATTTCATATGAAGGGGACAATTGTCTTTCTCAAGGATGCTGAGAGAATTTTGTTCTGGACTGTCCTGATTTCATTGTGGCCCCCTGGAATCCCAACGTCCTGTTGCAGTGTCCAGAGCGGCTCAGCAATTAATGGGATGGTTTTGAATTCCACAGCATCCCCTTTCTTCATTCCCTTTTCTTTTAGATCCTTATGAGTAAGGATCTAAAAGGATCTAAAAGAAAAATCAGTCTTGTGGTTACTGCATCCTCAAGTTGTGCCTCTTGAATCAATTCTGCAACACCTCTGCATGTTCTCCTGCAATTTTAATTTCTATTAACTGGGGTAAGTGAATACCCTGTGCCTGCACCAAACACAGCAACAACCAGGAACACAAAACCCTGCAGATTTCTCTTTGAGAGGAGCAACCAAGCACTGCCCTGCAGCTCCAGCAGGAATCTCTGCTGGAGCCAGGTCTGGGTGCCCCTGGAATGTCTGCACTGCCCAGCAGGGATCTCCCACCTCCCTCTGAGTGAGCTAACCCTGACCTGGGAAAGAGAGAGTGCCTGTTAGAGAGGGAACTTCACCGAGGGGAATTACCTAGTTACCTGGGCCTAGGGTTAATTAACCTGGCTGGATGGCCACACATGACTGCTGCCTCTGGGTGTGTGTGGATGGACCAGCTCCTGTGGGGCTGGCTGTGACATTTCTATTCAGATGTGCTCTGCCATCCCCTTCATGTTCCAGGACCTCACGAATGTTGAATTAATTAACTTTCACTGTGATTTCATGGCTGTTTAATGATCTCTTTGTTATGAGTGGAGAACTGAGGCACAGAGCAATTAGGGACTCTGCCAAGGTCACCCAGGAATTCTCTGGGAAAGCTGGAGATGGAATCCAGCATTGCCTTTCAGTGACTTCTCTTTGGAAGGGCTGTGGGCAGGTGCCTGAGCTGGGAAGCTGCACCCAGGGATGAGCTGCTGCCCTTGTTTGGGGTCTGTGGGATGATCAATCCTCCAGAACTGTGGGTTCATCCAGAGGCTTTTGGATAAACCCTGGCTCTGGCACCACAGCTCTGTTCAAATGCAGGAATGAGATGAAAGGTGAAGTTTCAGCCCAGAGCTCATCCCCAGGCAGGACAGAAAATAGAACCCAGTGAGATCTCGGGGTTTTTCCCCAGCCTGGAGATGCTCTGTTGGCCAGGATGTCATTTCTGATTTTATTTGTGCTCTTCTCTCGTCCTTTCTCATTAACCCCTTGTCCCATGTGGCTGTTCAGCCTGCACAGAGCTCTGCCCTGCAGCCCTCTGCCTGCTGGGGGAATTATTCTGCCTCTCTGAACTGGAATCCCCAGTATGTGGATCCTGCTCTTTTCTCCAAGCTTCCCTGCTTCTTGTTTTTACATTTTAACTGTTTGGTGACTCTCTTCTCTCACAGCATCCGAGTCTCTGCAACCCTCCCAACCCAGCCCCTGCCCCTTCCTCCTGCCAGGCCTCCCCTGCCACTTGAAATCCTCGTTCCTTGGCCCTTCCCTGTGGAAGCTCCACTCTGGAGCAGCACTAAATCTCTTCGTGCAGCCTGGCCAGCTCTGCTTTGGCAGGAGGGACAAGCCTGGGTTATCACCTGCTTGTGGTCTCATCTATCACCTTGAATTGTGTTGCAGGATGAAATTACTCATCCAAACCTAATGTTAAATTTAATCAAGTCTGGAGCAGAGAGGATTAATGGGCTGTGCAGCACAGGCACACGTCTGGCACGGTGCTGTGACCAGGTGAGGTTTGAGAAGCTCACTGGAAATGATGAAGCCAATCACCAGGTGGGGAAGGCTGCAGGAATCCTGCATCCCTCTGGTAGGAATCCTGCATTTCTTTCTGTAGGAATCCTGCATCTCTCTCTGCAGGAATCCTGCATCCCCCTCTGCAGGAATCCTGCATCCCTCCCTTCCCTGCAGGAAGGGGCCACTGCTCCTGCTGCAGGTGGCTCCTGGTGGAGTCACCTGTGCTGTGTGAGAATTTTTCCAGAGGGGAGGAGTGTCTCTGCTGGGCTGGGAGCTGCAAGGCTGAGTCCTGTTTCCTGCTGTGCTCAGTGCAATAGTCTGGGACAGGCTCTGGGGCTTTACTGTTCTTCATTTCTTGTGCTAAAGAAAAGGGATCATCCCACAGTGCCCTTCAGCCTTGGAGCCTGTGAGCACTGCTGAGCTGCAGCCCTTCTGTGCCTGCTGAGCACTCAGGCTGTGAGCAGCACAGGTATTTAGCATCCCCAGAGTGCTCTCTGTACAAAGCACTTGCCAGAAGCCAGGCCCTGGTGCCCCTGGAGTGTCACTAGGGACACTGAGGCACAGGGTGACAGTGGCTGCCAGGTGCTCTGTGCCCCCTGTCCTGCCTCCCAGTCAAACCCTGAGATCACACTGCCTTATCACCTGATAATGGCTGTCAAAATCAACAGCCTCCTAAAGCCTTTCATCATCTCAGCAGATGCTGTGAGGAACCCATTTATGAACTTCATGGGGGAAAAACAAAAACAAAATGAAAACCTTCCCCTAACCCACCACATAAAACCTCCCCAGTAAATCCAGGCAGCCTGTTTGAGGGGGTGGGTGGGAGCTCCATCCCCAAAGCAAACAGGGGATTTCACTGCCTCGCTCAGGTTTGGCTAAAAAAAGCAAACAAAGCCCAGAGGAAGCACGTCATGGTGCAAAGCAGAGGCAGATGGTGCGGGCGGGAGCGTGGGAGGCACGGGGGGTTTCTCTGAACAGAGGGTGCCTGTGAGGGAGGAGAGCACGGAGAGAGGCAGGCAGCAGAGAGAACTCTTGTTTGGGTGACAGTGGGGGATGCCCCAGCCCTGGCTGAGAGTCCTCCCCAGGGAGAAAGAGGCAAAGTCTGTGACTGAAACCGAGAGTGTCGGGGCTGTGAGTGGAAACCAGAGCAGGGCAGGACCAGCAGCAGCTGCAAAACACCTCCCTGAGCTCCTTTTGTGTTTCACTGCCCACGCTGCTGGGCTCGGGTGATTCCTTCTCTCCTCTACTCACTGCTCTTTCTGAGATTCCCACAATTCCTTCTATCCCTCGCTCACAGCTTTCCCAAAAGGCATCAGGGACAGAAAGTGCTGACCATGCTTTGGAAACTGTCTTAGAGCATTCCATTCTTCAATGATTAACCCTTCTTGGGCAGGAGGGATGAGCACTGCAGGAGCTCAGGAGGGAGATGAGCACCAGCAGCACTGCCAGGATCTGAGCAGCATTGCTGGAGCAGAGTTTGCGTCTTCTTTCTCCTCCCTGTGCCTGAATTACCCATCTCTGACTTGTGGGGTTGATACTGAGGCAGAGTGTGGCTCCCAGCCTGAAATCCCTGAGAAATACAGATCCCAAGGGAAAATCCACCTCCAAATGCAGACTGAGTGGCTTAGGCTAATTGCTGGCCACTACTAGCAAAAAGCACTGACAGGACGTGGTGTTCACAACTTGTTCCATAGGCATCACCTCGAATGAACTCTCATTTCTTTAATGGATAAGTTGGATTTTCCTTCATTTGAGTGCTGGGAATTGTTGGGAAGTATTTCTTGATATGCTGGCTAAATCCTCATGCTGAATCTCCCATGTTTGCTCTGTCCCTGGAGGTGTGGGCAGAGCTGCTCCAGCCCCGTGTCCTGTCTGGGAGAGGGTTTTTGTGTGGGTTTGGCTGCACACAGCTGCAGCTGAGTGCCCTGAAGTGAGGCTGGAGTGGGGAATCACATCAGCCCTTGGCCGGGGTGGGGCAGGACAGAGCAGGGGAGCTGTTCTGATGAAATTCCCTGCATGGAAACACTCCCAGCCAAACACGGATGCAGCTGCTCTCAGCCCTGGAGCCAAGGCCTGTGTCAGGAGCCCCAGAAATGGGAGAGCTCACACCATGAAGTTCAAACAGCCCTGGATCTCAGCTGTCAGCACCGAGGAACTCCCCACCCTCCTGTTCCTCTTTTTGTAGTCGCTGATGCCTCTCTTGGTTTGTTTCTGTTCTTTTTGCATTGGCTTGTTTTGTTTTCTGTCTTCAGGCTTTCTCAGGGGCAGAGGAAGACTGGTGGGGAAACAATCAGTCCTGCTGAGATGGCTGTGCTGCAGGATGGAGATGCTGTTTGCAGATCCCATCCCTGCATCCCTCTGCCCCTCCACTGCTCCACCTCTGCCCTGTGCCAGAGTGTCATCCTGGCAGCAGTTCTGGAGCTTCAGCCCTTGGAGAGCCCCACTGCACCAGTCAGGCTGTGCAGATGGGCAGAAATCTCAACTGAACATAGCTGAGGAGCCCTCTCACTTTTCTCTGCTTTTCTGCTGTAATAAATGGCAGGCATCAAAATAAATCAGTGGATGTCAGGAAGAATCCAGAGCATTTGGACATGCAACAATTCCCTGAGTATTCAGAGTGAAAGAAAGGGAATTAATCAGATCAGAAAGCAACTATGAATCTAAAGGAAATATAACCACGATAAAATTCCTGAGCATAAAATTCTGATAAAATTCTGGAGCAGCATGGAGTTTAATCATTGGGGATTTTGAAAAGCTTGTGTATGTTTTGAGACATTTTTATTCTTTCAGGCAGGTATTTTGAGATAAAAAGTAATAAGCTAATTAAAATGTACCCAAGCATGGCTGTGAGTAATAAGATGAGAGCATGGGCATTAAAAACCCCAAACAAACATACATTAAATTCCTTCAGCCAGCTCAGGGTGTGCAGTCATGTCCCAGCCTTGTTGGTGATGTCAGTGGGAACACGGCATCTGTTAAATGCTTGGACATTCCATTCATTCATAGGTCAGGCAGGACTGAGTCACTGCACAGGCCACTTCTGCTCATTTTGGGGGCCTGGATGAAGCAGTGTTGTCAGTCTTCAGCTGGAGCTTTTCGGCAGCATTCAGGGAGGTGAAGCAGGGCAGGTCTGAACTTTGCTGGGACTTTGTGTTCTCTTCCTGCAGCTCCAGACCCTGGAAAAGGATGGGAATGCACGGGAGCCAAAGGCTGAGCAGCACCACTCAGGGAATGAAGGGAATTAATGGTTCATTTACACACAGGGAATTAATTAATGGTTCATTTACACCCAGGCCCAATGCCCAGCCAGAAAGAACTTTGTGCAGCAGCCCTGCAGGGAGGGTGGGAGCTGTTCACAGCTCAGGGTGGGGACACCCGGAGCTCCCTCCCTGTCACCTCCCTGCTGCCACCAAAGTGTTGTTTCCATTTCCTGCCGCAGTGCTGAGGGCAGCCGGGTGTCACTGCCTCCTCCTCACCCTTTCCAGCACCCTGTGCCCAGCCAGGGCTGCTTTGGGCACAGCCCTGAGACACCCAGCAGTGCTGCAGGGCTGTCCCTGTGTCCCCTCACTCACCCAGCAGTGCTGCAGGACTGTCGCTGTGTCCCCTCACTCACCCAGCAGTGCTGCAGGACTGTCCCTGTGTCCCCTCACACACCCAGCAGTGCTGCAGGACTGTCCCTGTGTCCCCTCACACACCCAGCAGTGATGCAGGGGTGTCCCTGTGTCCCCTCACACACCCAGCAGTGATGCAGGGGTGTCCCTTTGCCCCCTGCCCACACACCTGGTGACCTCTGCTTGCTCTTGGGAAGAAGGGCCTGGTGCTTGAGGAGGTTCCAGTGAACACCCAGTGAGTGGGTGATTTCCATCACACAGATGGAGAATTCTCCTCTCACTGTGCTCAGTCCTGGTGCAGCTTTGCTTGGTGTAAGTTTGACCTTTGCCTCCTCCAAGGCTGCTGAGTGTGCTTTAAACCACAAATGGCTGAACTCAGACTGAGCCTGTTGGAAGAAAGGCATTTCTGCAGTGTGGAGTGGGATGGGGACAAGGGAGAGACAGCACAGAGCTGATGTCACTGCTGTGCTCCTCAGTGAGGGGCACAGTGCTGGGAGTTTCTGTCCCTTGGAAAACCCTGCTCTGGATTTCAGAGGTCTCTGCAATGCCAGGTTTATTCCAGGTGCTTCTCCAGCCCAGCTGGCTGCAGCTGCAGGTGCAGTGCTCTGCCCAGAGCTCACCCAGCAGTGAGTGCTTGGCTGCCAGGTGAGCAGCAGGTGAGCTCAGGTGGAGGCAGCTCTGCTGGCAGGGCTCAGAGCCAGGCTCAGGCTCTGGGGGTGTTTCCTGGATCCCAGACACTGCAGGGACCGTGGGGAAAAGCTCAGCTCTGTGAAATCCACCCTGGTCTCGGGGCTGAAGGCAGGAAGGTTTGTTCTGTGGGTGCACTGGAGGTGTGATCTGCCTGTTCTATCACTCCATTCACCTGCCAAGGATATTTAATGCAAATCTCTTGTGGGCAGGTAGGCTTGGATGGAGCCTAAAGAATTCCAGCTATTGCTGTTCCTCCTGCTGCAACCCTTCCCAGCATCCAGCAAGGGGAGCTGAGAACCTGCTGCCTTCCCTGTGCCATCCCAGCTGCACAGGCTGGCCCAGGTGAGGGGGCAGCTGCTCTGCTCAGCTCCCAGCCCCAGGGCTGATCCTGCAGCCTCTGCTGGGCTCAGAGCTCTGCTGGGAGCCTGCAGCCCTGCCTGATGTGCTGAACACACTTCAGGCTGCTGGGTCTGTGAATTTGGGACCCTCTGGAGGGTTCTGTGGGGACAGTTCTTCTCCTCAGGCTGTGTTTTCCCATACCCATTCTAGGCTCAGGTTTTGTGCTCCTCTGCCGAGGTTTGTGTTGAGAGCAGGATCTCTGTCAGGGAAGGGAAGTGATGAGTTCCTGGCTCTCTGCAAGGTCTCAAAGACATCTCAGCTGCCTCACTACTGCTGAGAGGGGAGGCAGATCCTGATTAGTTCTTATCTGAAAGTTTATAATCACTGGTTTCACTGTGGAGAAATAGTTTTGTTCTTTTCTGCTTCCCTGTCAGGAAAAGGAGGGAGATGCTGTCGATGTGAGATCTGCACACAGAGTGGTTCCTGAAGTAGAAGCAGTCTTGAGGATGTAAGTAATGGAAAGCTTCTAAACTCCTTTGGAAAATGAGACAGGAAACCCTTGTGAGCAGCACCACAGTGTCCATCTTCCCTGGCTCTGGGTGCCCTTTGGATGGGCAAGTCAAAGCATTTAAGTTCTGTGTTTGGTGTTGCTGGCATTCTGTTTGCCTCTGATCTTTTCCATCCATTTTAATCTCTTCCCATTGGGAGCAGCCTTTGATATCGATGTATTCCTGCACACAGCATTCCCATGCAGGCAATGAGGCAGATTTTCCAGATCTTTGCAGAAATTAAAATTTAAATGACTTGAACTCTGCTGCATGCACTGGGAAGTGCTGGGATGGCTGAGCTCCCGGTTCCCTGCTCCCTCTGGAAGGTGAGGAGCTCCAGGAGTGTGATGAGCAGAGAAGTTGCACTCAGGGTTCACCCAAAGGCAGAGAATGACCCCCAGGCCCCCCAGGTCCCCCTGGCAGGGCTGGGCTGGTGGCAGCAGCTCTGGTGTCCCTGGGGCCCCCTGCCCATCACACACACTGAGCTCCAGGGCAGCCTGCAAAGAATGCCACTCATTCATTCATTCATTCATTCATTCATTCATTCATGCCAAACCCCGAGGCCAATGCCCCAAACTGGGGGAATTTGCTCCTCCCCTTCCTTTCCCTGCCTTCATGCTTTGATTTAAAATATATTTTTTTTAAAAAAGAGGCTTTTCTGCCTCCCAAATGCACAGTGGAGATTGGCCTCTGTGAGCCTGTGCTGGCCAAATCCTGTGGCTGTGGTGCTGGGAGTGCACATGTGGGTAGAGAGGGGACAGAGCTGCTGCCATAAGGCTTTTTCTTCCACTTCTTGCCAACATAATGAAAATAACTCACTTGCACCTAATAAAATAAAATGCAGAATCCAAAAGCCTTCCTTCCCTCCAGCGATTTGTCTGGATCCCATTCCTTGAAGCTGAGCTGAGAATGCCAGAGGGGGCTTTATTTTGGTTTTGTTGTTAACTTCTCCAGAATGAAAAATACCAACAGTGGCTCAGAAGGTGCAGCTCATTTCTGACACAGATGGAAACCTAGTGTTCCTAAAGCTGCTCCTTTATGGGGGCCAAAGTTAATCTCAATGTTTTTCCTTCTCTTGCTTCTTTTCTCTGTCTCCCCTTTCTTTGTGTTTAATTTAGTCTCTGCTTGCCAAGGTCAGATGGGGTTTATCCCCTCCTTCTCCATGTGCCTGCCCTGCAACCCCCAAGCATTCAAAGAGGCAGCTGCAAAATGAGTGGGAAAATTAAGAGCACTGATCAGTCACCAAACCCAGCTCTTTTTAGATCATTATGGTATGAAACATCCTTGAGTGAAACAGAGTTCTCATCCAAACCTGTAATTTTCAAGTAATCACTGAGTTTTGAGTGTTGTCATGTTAGGACCAGCAGTAACCAGCCTTTGGGGAGGAGGCAGCAGAGAGGTTCTGTTAATAGGCAATCAGAAATGTTTTCATCAATAGCGTGGTTAGAAGCTTACTCAGGCCTCCTGAATCCCTGTCTGCATCAGCAGAGTGTGGCAAAGAAGGGGAAAAGCCTGATCATAAAAATTGGAGACACGATGTGAGAGTCATAATGCAGTAATTTGCAGGTTGGGATGGAAAAACATCAATGCTCAATTCTGCCTATTGAGCCATTATGTGTAAGTTGTTATTAAAAGTATAATTGCTCAGCTCAGGTGCTGGTGGCAGGAGATTCCCTGTGATAAATCTGCCTCCAGCATAACTCAGTTCTCCTCACTGCTGTTTGACCAAGGACAAATTAAGCTGTTTATGTCTGGGAAGGAATTTGGTGGGATCAGCCTGTTCCAGAGGGCCTGGAATATTGAAAAGGCAGGGCAAGGAAATTCTCCCTCCCAGCAGAGCCCCTTGGTGCAGGATTCAGAGGTGCAGCAGTCAGGTGCCAGCACTGGTTCTTTCTGCAGGCACCACCTCACTAGCATTGAACCACCAGCTCAATTCTCAGTGCTGAAACTCAGTAATTGTCACCTGGAGCTGCTGCTGCAGACACAAATCCATGGAGATGGCCAGTTCCTCAGCCAGACCAACACTGCACAAACCCCTCCTCTTCCTCCTCACTTCACAGCCAGAAGCTGTTCAACTTCTTGATCAGTTTTCTATGAATAACAATGTTGAGATATCAACAAATTCCCCTGAAACACCAGGCAGGGTGAATTCCCCTGCTGCCTTTCTCCATGGTGTGTTCCCATTAGGGAGAAG
>JAOTBB010000866.1:6301051-6313274 GCA_025629985.1 Chamaetylas fuelleborni | reverse complement strand
CCGACCCCAGGATGCTGCCCTGGCTCCGGGATGCCGCCCCGACCCCGGGATGCTGCCCCGACCCCGGGATGCTGCCCTGCCCCCGGGATGCCGCCCTGCCCCCGGGATGCCGCTCTGCCCCCGAGATGCCGCCCCGACCCCAGGATGCTGCCCTGGCTCCGGGATGCCGCCCCGACCCCGGGATGCTGCCCCGACCCCGGGATGCTGCCCCGGCTCCGGGATGCTGCCCTGCCCCGGGATGCCGCCCCGAGCCCGGGATGCTGCCCTGGCTCCGGGATGCCGCTCTGCCCCCGGGATGCTGCCCTGCCCCAGGATGCTGCCCTGGCTCCGGGATGGCTCCGGGATGCCGCCCCGAGCCCGCCGTGCCGCCCAGGCGGCGGTGAAACCCCAGGGCTGCTCATGCCGGGAAGCAGGAAAATTCCCTCCTAATTCCCGTCCCCGCTGTGAAAGTAATTCCGCACGATGGAGCGTTCCCAGAGATGGCGCTAGGATTAGGGGAAAACCTCTCTCCCTCGCTGGTTTGATTCTGGAGAGGAGATAATCGGATTACTCACAAAGTCCCTCTGATGCAGAGCCGTACACGGGAAGTACAATACCGTATTGTTTTGTCTCCCCGTGGATTCCCACACCCTACCAAAGACACACCTGGAAATGTTATGCATCTGCAGCATGGGTTTTATAATTCTTTTTCCCCTCTTTTCAGTGTGTAGTCACCACAGAGATTAAAAGAGAGCCTTTACCCCAAGGCGTGGCAGGTCTGCAGGAAGGGCATGGTCAAAGTGTTTAGAAATGGGGGGAACAGTTCCCCTTCTGCAAAATAATACTGGAGTCAAATATCAAATGTAAGGATTGGTCTGGAGAGGTTCAGAGGGTGTGGAATTGTCCCCAGCTGGGAATCCCCCAGGAGGCAGCTTGGAGACCCTGTTTGACAAATCCTGCCCGTGGCACAATTCCAGCTTATTCTGCAGAAAGCGTGGCCCTGGCAGGTGTTGATGGCAGCAAAACAAATGTGGAATAGGTTGTGATAAAGGGAGTTCTCCTGGGGAGTGGAGAAAGCAGCGATAAATATCTTGAAACTGCTGGATCAGAGGGAGAGTGAAGATGTGTGTGTTGGAGCACTTGGGGACTGTCCTCCAATGCATCAAATCTTTCATCTGGGAGCCTGATGAAAGCCTAAGATTTCAGTTAAGTTTGTTTTCTTTTTTCTTTTCAGTACTTTCCTTTCCAAGGACAGACATTTGCCTATCCCAAGGAGTTACAGTAAGTTTTGTGTGATTTTGGGACCTTTGTTCTCAATGCAGTGAATGAGGCCCTGATTCCGGGTCCTGTCTCAGCTGATCTGGGTTTGACCCTGGGGGTTCCATTCCCTCCTTATCTCTGGGTCTTTCTGCTGCCAGGAACCTTCCTGCTCAACCTTTTCTTCAGGGTCTGCTTCCAGCCATGATCTCAATCTGGGAATGACGTTTGTAAATCCCCTCGGAATGGAGAACGTTCCTTGTGACATTTGGGTGCCCTGAGTGTTCCAGGGTTCTGTTCCAGGGCTCTGGGAGGGACAGCCCCAAGCTTTGGCCACGAGCAGAGAATGTCTGGAGTGGCAGAGCTGGGGAATGTGGATCCAGGACTGGGCATGGTGCTGCTCCCTCAGCTTCCTCTTTGAAGGCAGGGAAGGCAAAGCTGCAGCTCCTGCTTCATTCTCCTGCTCTGCACGCCCTTGGCAGGTCCGTGTGCAGCTGCAGATGTGCTCTGTCAGCCCAGTCTGTCACTGCTCCCTCCAAGGGAAGCAGATGTGGGTGCAGATGTTCCTGGGCCACATTGAGGGGAGAGCACCACGAGGCTGCAGGACAAGGGCTGAGGGTTTTGGAGTGGTTTCTGTGCACACTGCTGCTCCTCACAGAGCAGTCAGCAGCATTAACCAGCATTTCAGTGCTGGGGGTCAGAGGAACAAGGAGGCCTTTAAATGAGTTTTAATTCTTTGTGTATTTCCCTCACTGAACTTCAGATACTCTGGAAATGTGAAGTGTCCATTTTACAGAGCAGTGTTCTGATCATTCACCTGCTTAGGAAGAGAAAGCCCAAACATTTCCACAGCTCCAGCCAGGCCTCAAACTTCTGAATCTTCCACTGGAGCCACAACCATCTTGTGTAGGGCCTGACTCCCTGCCAGGACTTTCCTCCTCCTCTTTCCAGGATGGTCTGAATTCCAGCCTCCTTTTATCCTCACATGAGATCCACACATGCAATTTGCTTCCAAGCAGCTCCGTGACAGGAGCTGGCAGGGTGCTGGGGCTGTCATTCCCCTGCTCTGGCTGCTGTCAAAGAAAGGAGTTTTCACCAAAAACCTCGCAGCAAACGGCACAGGAGCCGCCTGTGGCTGCACAAGAGCCCCAGCCCAGCCCAGGTGGGGGCTCTGGGAGGGAGGGAGGCAGGAGGGAGCTGTGTAATTAAAGATGGAAAAGCCATCTTTGCTGCCTTTGCCGTGCAGCATAAAATAGGAGCGAGGCTGAGGGGCTGGCTGCTGGCGACCCGGCTGTGGCAGCATGAAAAATGAGGAGGAGTGCGATAAGAAACTAATAATTTATGTTCCAAGCACAGACTCACACCAGTGTGGAGGGAAATTCATGCCAATAACTCCTACTAACTCAGAAAGGCACGCAATCTTTTATTGCACAAATTATTAACGACCAGAAAATAAATGACTCTGTGATCAGATTGGTGCTGCCGGCGCTTTTCGCTTCTCCTTTTATTTGTGTAAATTCTGCAGCCAGTCCCCCCCTGAAGCTGAGGCAGTGGGAACTTGCACTGGCCCAGTGCCCTGCCTGACAACAGGGCAGATTAAACAAGGATGGAACAGGAACGTCCTGGTATCTCACTGGTATCTCAGGTGGGTTTGCTCCACAAACATTTCTGGCCCCTTCAGCAGCAGCTCTGTAGGTGCTCAGGTCCCAGCTTTGGTGCAGAATGATGGAACAGTCAAAGAACAGCACAAATACCAGCTCCCAGTGCCTCCTCTGGGCCCTGTCCTTTTCCAGGCTCCTTTCTCCATGTCCTTCCTTCGTCCTTGGGCTGCTGCTGTTGCATTCCATGTGCTCCTGCTCTGCTTTTTCAGTGTTTGTGCTCAGTATTCAAAAGTGCTGAGCACCTTCAGCAATTACCAGATGTACTGGAACTGGGGATCCTCAGGCCAAGGGGAATTTGGCCCTTGCATGGTACTTGCATGGGGAAAGGAGCACGAGGAGCTGCTTTATTTAGACAGAGTCCACATGGAAACAAAGCATGGAACACTTTCCTACCACTGCACTGCACCCTGTGATCTCTCTTGAGTTCAAATCTTTATTAGGATGATGAAGAAAAGAAGCACTGGTGAAGAATGAAACATCCTGAAGAGAAAAGCCCCAGCCTGTGATGTGAACTCGAGGCTCTTTGGCTCTGACCCCACAGCTTTGCTCTGCTCCTGGACCTGTGCAAGTCCAGGCCCCTGGCCAAGGCTCATCCCAGCCCCTGTTTAAGGTTTGCAGGGTGATGCTTCTTCAATAAAGAGGAACTTGAAGGGAGTTCTCTGGATGGGTTCAGGAGCTACTGCCTCTACTCCCTCTATTTTTCACTGGGGGAGGAGACTTTTGAGAGGCTGAGACTTTTCCTCTCCCCTCCCACTCCCCTGCCCTGTTTTGATTATGTGAACCATATGATAAGGAAGAAAAGTGTTCCTATTGTTAATTCAGCCCATTTGTTATCAGTGGCACCATCTCCCTGATGGCTTCATCTGCACGGGAGGAGGGGGAGAGCTGCTCTCCCTGCTCTGGTTTTATGGTGAGGGGTGCTGGGGAGGCTGCAGTAATGAATAATGTGCAGATTGTTCCCGGGCCTGGGAGTGTTTTATTAAGGCAGGTTTTCTTAGACTGAATGCCCAATCACCACAGAACCATGAAACTCAAATTGCCTCACAGCTCTCTCATGAACATAGTTTTAATCTCATTGACCTGTCGTTATACTACAACACATAAATCCAGATTTGGAGATCTTATGTCCAATCATAAATTGGGCTGGCAGACTTCCGATCAACAGAATAAAAGTGTCTCCTGTGAGGGGGGGTTTTATTCTTCAGTGCTGTTCAGGAGACGGGCTGGGGGTGCACTCAGCTTTTCTTAATAAACTATTCCTTTAAAAAATGGAGGGAAATAGGAAACCCATCATGAAATTCACAGAGAAAAAAAAATAAGGTGATGTTTAAATAACATTAACATTAGACATAAAGGCAGAACGTGGAAAGCTGTGAGTTAAGGGATGTTAACTCCTGCTAACATCATGGAGAATGGAGAGGAGCAGAGGCTGTGCAGTGCCAGGCAGGCAGACAGCTTTGGCCATAACTCTGTGTTTTTGGGGCAGAGAATTCCTTCCTCTTCCCTGTGTCTTTTTGTTCTTATGTGAATAACCCAGAGGAAATCTGATTTCTCCCTCCTTGTTCTGAATGTGAACGTGGATTTGATGTTTCAGTGGGAATCTGGATGTGAAGGGAGGCTTTGCTGTGCTGGTATCAGGTGTGGGTGCTCCTGCAGAAGATGGAAGTTTACAGTCACTAAATGCTGCTCGGGATGTTCAGCAGGTTCCCTGTGTTTGCTGGCATTGCACAGGGACAGTTCCTGTTGTCCCCAGTAGAGATGTGACATCCAAAGTGCCGAGGTGGGCACCCTCTGTCTGCTCTGTGTGGCTTCACTGGGGCACACTGCTGCTGAAATCCCTCCCTAAAGGCAAAGAACAGCTCAAATTCTGTATTTCTCAGACTGTGGAGACCTTTTCCCAACCTTTCCAGAGGAGTCTGTGTGGAGGAGGCTCCTGTCAGGTGTGTCCCAGGGAGTGCAGGCAGGGGAGAGCAGCTCTAGAACCTGCAGAGTTATTGTGTGAGTACCTCAGGCAGCTGTGCCTCCCTTGCCCTCTGCCCATGCCCTGGGCTGTTCTGCTCTCAGCCAGGCCCAGCAAAGCCTGGCTTTGGGCAGAGGAGCAGCTCCAGTGAGCGCAGGTGGCCCTGGCTGGGTTCTGTACCTGGGACAGCTCAGCAGCAGCCACTGGAGGAGATGAAGCACTCTGGAGCCCTTCCCCCGGGGTTTGCTGTCCTCACAGCCGTTTTTTGAAGGCCTCTGTTTCCCCAGAGCTGGGATGGATGGACCCCTAAACCACAGAGCCAATTACAGAGTGGAATTTATTGGGCTTTATCCCGGAGCACGTTCCGTGCGGGGGGTGGGGGAGGCAGGAAACCCATGGCAACTGGAAATGTGAGTGTGAGGATTAGAAGCCCCCATAAATATACCTGGCTTTGCCATCTCTTTTAATTAAATGCAAGCCATGAAACACAGGCAGGCAGTGTGTTGGTGACAGGGTGCAGCAGAGCTCAGAGACAGCAGCAAGAGTGAGAGGGGCTGCCAGCCTGGCCTGGGGCTGAGGGCAGAGCCAGGAGGGTTACAGCTACACACAGGGCCTGATTTAGAGCAGGCCCTTCCCAGCCAGGCAAAGGGAACCCTGCACTCAGTTATTAGTGTTCCCTGTTTTATCTTCTCATCTTCACGGCTTTAATTGTAAATTATCCAGCACGCTGCACTCCTCAGCCCAGGCAGGTGGTAAAAGAGAAACTGCTGATGCTAACAAGGAAAACGGGGAGCCTGGGAAGGATCTGTCCCCTCTGAGCTTTGCCTCAGGGCTCTGCAGCTCTGAATTGTGATGCTCTTTGGGCTTTTTGCTGTGATTGGCCCCTCCTGCCCCCAAAATGATGGGCCAGAATTGTGCTGCTGTGGGCAGCAGTGCTCAGCTTCCCTCCAGGGTTCGTGTCTGGGAGCCCAGGATGGGGCTCTGTGTTCATTCAGCTTCCTCCTTTCCTCCTTCCTGGCATTCAGGCATTTTCCCTTTCCCAGCTCAGTTTCTCCCCCTGTGCTCCCCCTGGACTCCTGTGTGCAGGAAATAAAGCCCGTGGTTCAGCACAATCCATCTAATATCTTCTGACTGCCTTTAATCATAGCATTTTCCATTTAATTGGGAAGGCAGGCACACTTTGCATATTAATACAACACAGCCTGCACCTCCTGAGCACTGCAGCCATGGCTGGGACGTGTTTCTGTGTCTCACTGGGGCTGGGATGTGTCTCACTGGGGCTGGGATGTGTTTCTGTGTGTCACTGGAGCTGGGATGTGTTTCTGTGTCTCACTGGGGCTGGGATGTGTCTCACTGGGGCTGGGATGTGTTTCTGTGTCTCACTGGGGCTGGGATATGTTTCACTGGAGCTGGGATGTGTGTCTGTGTCTCACTGGGACTGGGATGTGTCTCACTGGGGCTGGGATGTGTTTCTGTGTCTCACTGGGGCTGGGACGTGTTTCTATGTCTCACTGGGGCTGGGATGTGTCTCACTGGGGCTGGGATGTGTTTCTGTGTCTCACTGGGGCTGGGATGTGTGTCTGTGTCTCACCAGGTCTCTGGGAACCTGCTGGGGTCCTTCAGCAGCTCTGTCAATGAAATTCAATTCAAATTGACAACCACAGCAAATTCCCCCTTCCAAAAAACGCATTTGTATGGATTGTCCCCATTTCCAGAACTGCTCTGCAGCCAGTGCCACGGTGCCTGCCTGTTGTGTCCATGCTCTGACTTAGATCCCAAAGGGAAAAGATCATCTTTCCTTGAGGAGCTGCTGGCTGTGGAGCATATTCCTCTTGTGATCCATCCATCCATCCATCCATCCATCCATCCATCCATCCATCCATCCACCCATCCATCCATCCATGACCAATTCTTTCTTTTCTTGGCTTCATCCTGGCACCCTGAGTGAAACCAGTGGGTTTGTCTTGATGTCACTGTGGCTCCTTGATCAGAATGGCTTTGGGACAGGTATTTGGGGTTGATTTGGAAGAGGTCTCTGTAGCCCTTTGAGGTCAAACAAAGCTTTTTATGCTCACACACACCTTGAGGCACCATGGGCAGCTGGGGCTGGTTCCTGTCACCAGGAGATGATCGTGTGTCCTGTGCTCAGGACGCAGAATTTTGGAAGGGGGGCAGTAAATGATGTTCTAGTTATAAAAATCAGTCCATTTTTTTTCCATAGCTCTGAAAATACAGCTCAAAAAGAACAAAATAGAGACAGATGTGCTGCAGGGATTTTTCCTTCCTGATCTGTCACTGTTCTGCAGTGTCAGGAGTCCTCGTCATTCCTGTTTTTCTGGTCTAGTAAGAGCTATGTCATTGCATCTCTGGCTTGACCTACAGTTCCCTGCAGACTTCATAATTACAGCCTTCTTCAAAACAGACATCACTTACCATGCCAGGAATTGTCACAGTGTGGAGAAGAAGATCAAAATCCATTAGGGAACAAGAGGTGGCCAGATTAATTTCCACCTGAAATTTCAATTAAGCTTTTCAGGGTAGAATTAGCGTGTAAGCCAAGCCTAGACATGATGACTCTGGGGTTTGAATTTTAGAATTGGTCTGGGAGGGAGAAAGAGAGTTTTCTCTCGAGCCTGTGGCACTGCTGCTGACAGCTGAGTGGGGCTGTGCGTGGCCCTAAATATTTCAGAGGTTGAAAGCCACAAATATGTAGAGGTTCTGCTCATGTTAATGTGTCTGATGGGTTTAAAAGCCCGAGATCCCACTGGAAACAAGTCAGAGCAGATCCTTCAGGCACTGCTGCTCCAGCTGGAGCCCCAGTGCTTGCTGTGAACTGTCCCTGGGGAAATTCTGCTGCACATGGAGCTGATGAATGTCTGGCTCCCTGAAGGATCCAGGAGGGTGTGCTGGGCTCCGGGGATGGATTTGTACTGCTGGGCCCTTTCCAGAGTTTCTGGCTGATGATTTTGGAGACATTTCCTGCAGAGGAGCCCGGGCTCACCTGGTGCTGCTTTCCCTGCTGCTCTTTCTGGGGGCAGGCCAGGGACAGAAGCTGCTGCAAGCATGGCTGGACAGACAGACAGACAGAGCCAGCAGGGCTCCTGCTGCTGCAGAGTGTCCAAACCAGCTCTGAAAGGGTCCTGCCTGCTGGAACTGCTCTGCTGGCTCTGGTTTTCTGGTAGTTCTGAAGCACCAGACCTGGCTCTTACTGGAGGAAAGTCACAGAAATGTGGAGAAGTTTCTCATTCTCAATGGACAGAAGAGAAAGAAGCTTTGTGGAGTTTGGTAATATTTTCATAACTTACAGTAAGACCATGAGTTGTCTCTCCCAAAAGCACAAGAGGGATATTTGGAATCCTATTTTTTTTAATTTGGCAGAATATCCCCAACTTCTGGCACCTGCAGGGCACATTTTCCCAACACTGTCAGTGTGTGTGTATAAAATCACATCCATGCATATTCAGTGTGCACACAGATCCCTACAAACTTGGTGTATTTGTGTGTCTGTGCATCTCACACACACTCAGGTCCCAGGGACAGCCTTGGGAGTGCCCAGGGGACACTTTTCTTTAATTTGTGTTGTGTCACCCTCATTTCTGATCTCACTCTCCCAGGCACTCCCCTCTCCCTGGCTCTCCTCAGCCTGGATCTATTTCCTTTTATTATCCTGGCAGGAGCCGGGCTTCATTAGGGGAGTGGAGTCTCTAACAAGGGTGGGGAATGGCAACAACAAAAGGATGCAGCAATATAAAGTTATGTCAAAAAACCTTTACAAGAAAAATGGCTGACATTAGAAACAGGGGGCATTAAAAATTCAGCAGGTTTGGGAGGGGGGGCAGGACTGGGGAGAGAGAAACAAATAAATACCCAGGCTTTAAACTAATAAATCCTTTTATTTGGGAAATGCATCAAACCCTGCATGCTATTAGAACTGGTTTTATTTCTATTACTGTTAATAACAATGATAAATACATTTTTTTCTGGGGTCTCAGTGTGGGCTATCAGCATTTTAAATACACATTTAACCAGGGAGGCAATCTTCCCCTTGTGCTGTTTCTGCTGCTGATGTTCAGTGCCTGGGAAGCTGTTTCCTCCTGCCCAAAATGGAGCTGCCTATCTCAGCCAGCAGATCATTTTGGATGGATCTTTACCAGTAGCCCAAATTTAGCCAGCTCTGTGAAGTTACACCAACCCACACCCCTGTTCCCTGGCTAATGAGATATCCTGGAATCTCGTGATCCCTGAGGTTTTCTAGTCCAGCACTTGTGGAGAATCTGTTGACCCAAACAAACAAAACTACCCAAATTTAGACTGATGTGCAGGCAGAGGATGAATCAGTTTGTGAGAGGAGCTGAGCAGGCCAGATCTCCCTGGGAGGAGGAGGAGGAGGATGTGGGACTTGGATTCCTGTGCTCTCCAGGCACTGGGGATTGGCTCCAGCTGCTCTTTGCATCCAGCTCTGAAGATCTCAGCCTGGGATTTATTTCCCTCCAGGGCTGCAATCAGCAGAATTGGGAATTAGAGCTTCCACCTCCATGCCCTGCCTCCCTGGAGGGGTGCAGATGTGGGAGCAATCCCTGTTCCCATCACCTGAGTGAGACACAACACCTGAGACAGGAAGGACGTGGTGGGGCTAAATTTGAGATTTGGCAGAGGGGAGTCTTTGTGTGCTGCCAGGCCCAGGAGCTGGGGGGTTTAAACTCCCACTGGGATTCCTTCTGGGAGCCTCTGAGCACTGAAATTCCTGCTCATGGTTATTCCCTGCCTTCCATGTGCAGCAGGGAGGGAAGGAAGGAGGGAAGGTGGGGCAGTGTGTTGGGATCAATGTGTTGACAGCAGCAGCCAGCCCTGCTGTCTGTGTTTGCACAGCTCTGTGTGTGTGTGTGTGTGCAGGCTCTCTCACACAATTCTCCCCTTAATAGTATTCATCCTTATTACGTATCATTATTCTTTATTATGATTTATATGCCATGCCATGGCTTTATTATGATTTATACCCCCATCCCCAGAAGAGCTTATGGAAGGCATCACAGAGCAGAAAGACAGCAGCCCTGTTCAGGGGAAGAAACATGGCTTTCTCCCCGAGCAGCAGCTCTAATGCTCCTTCTCAGCCATTAAGAACCTCATTCCTGGCCTTCCACAAAAGGATTAGGGTGTAGTTGTACCAAGGCTTCAAGTCAAGTTTTTATCTAAACTCATGGTCTCCAATTCCTTTGCTGCTGTCCTTCCTTCTCCTGCTTCTTCTAGGTCCTCATTTTCAGCCTGCCTATTAAAAGAGATTAATTTCATTATTGCCCTTGAAACATCTTTGTTCTGGTTGGGGAGGAACTTCCTTGGCTGCTTTAGAGCAGCTTCACTCAGTGCTACACTTAAAATCAGTGACAATTGAGGGACATTTCCAACCTCAGAACAAGAGTGGGAGCTTTACACCTGGGTCCTTGTGTGTAAGTAACAATGATCAAGTGCAAATTCTTTCTGAGTTGCCAGTAACGTTTCAGTGTTTGCCTGGAGGAACCTCAGCCTGTAAGTGACAGGTTTTGAGCCAAAAGGTCCTGTTTTGGTAACAGGATAACTCAGCTGGAAGAAGGAACTTGCTCTGCAGGTTAAGGGCAGAATCTTCAAAGAAATGGAAAGGAGGCCGAAGCTTGTCCCCCCCAAAATTCCACCCTCTGCCAGAGCCACACTCCCCACAGCCTCCTCCTCTCTCGCCCCTCATCCCTCCTGTGCTTCAAGGACTTTCCCCTGGATGCACGTGGGAAGTGGCAAATCCCAGAAAACAGGGATTTCCCGGAGCTGATGCTGTTCCTGGCAAGGAGGGTCAGGGTTTGTGATTATGGGAAACCCATGACAGCCATAAAAACAGCCCCAGCCCAGCCTCCCACTCCCTCATGGGTTTGGATGCTGGTGATGGACACAGCCAGGGATAATCTCCACTGGGTCTGAGGTGGGAAGAGCTTGTGGGCTGGGAGTGCAGCAGTGAGAGGGGTGAGGTGTGGGTTGGTTTCAGGACAGCTCAGTTCCCCTGGGCTGTGCAGTGTCAGGAGGCTCAGACCCCTTTGCTGGGTGTGCAGCTCTGGGTGTGCAGCCAGAGTGGCTCTGGAGCCAAAACCTTCCAAGCCACCCCCCTCCCCTGTGGCAGAGCAAAGGAAACAAACTCTGGGCTTAGGTTTCTGTGCCGAGCTTGGGGTTTTTGATCTGGCATCCAGTTTGGATGCCAGAAGTTTCTAAAGCTGGCCTGGAGTGATTCTGATCCTATTTGAAACATTGCAAAGCTCACATGGAATCCAGTAATGCAAAAAAAGAGTCTGGAGTGTAGCAGCAGCTGTGTGGGACAGGGCTGCCTCTGGTCCTTTGGACAGCTTGGGACAATCTGGCCCTGCTGGAAGAGCAATGCAAATGATAAATAATGTTTGGGGAGTTGATCAGGGCTTGGGCAAGCACACACGGGTGCTCCCTGTCTGTGTGTGTGAATAAGTGTCAGAATTAGGGAGCAGCAAATATTTAATCACAATAAATAGCCACATTGTCTTCCCTTTCCCTGAGCAGCTGGTCGAGCATCCAGCTATTTCATTTATTTATTAAATATCGCTGGAGATAGTTCAGCAGCAGGGGAGTGCTGCTCTGTCTCCCAAACGATGACTGCCATCAGGCTGGAGAAATCAGTCATTTCTGGCAAGAAAAAGCCCCTCTTTGGTGGGTTAATGATGCAGGGTAAATCCTGACAGTGGCCAGTGGTCTGAGCACACGAGACATGACCTGAGGGAATCATAGATTCTGGGGGGGGGCTGTTGCTGCTGCTCCTCTGTAATGGGATTGCTGCTTTATAATGGCTTCAACTTCTTCTCCTTTCCCCCCTTCATCATTATTGACCAAGGAGCACCAGTAAGGCTGGAGGATAAATAGTTCCCTGATGGTTACCAGGCCCTCCACCAATTGGAATTCAAGCTGTGCTCCCTGTTATATTCTTTATAATCACACTTTATTGCATGGGGCGGAAAATAAAGCATCTCTCTCTCCATCCCCCCCCTTTCTCTCCTCGCCACCCCTGGGAAATTGGGTGCTGCCTTCTCCTGGAGCAGGTAGAGGAGCTCCAGGGCTGAGCACGCAGCAGGTGGGGACAGCACCGTTCCCAGCAGGAGCATCCCCCCAGCGCTCCCCTCCCCTCCTCTCCCCGCCGTGCGGGACGGTCCCGCTCGCTCCCGGCCCGGGGGAGCCGCGGCGGAGCGAGCCGAGATCCCGCTGTATGTGTGTGTGTGGGGGGGGGGGGGGCGGGTACCTGGGGCCGCCCTCCCTGCAGGAACATCCCTGCCCGCATCCCCATTCCTCCCTGCATCCGACTCCCCATCCCCCTCCCACCCGGCCTCCC
>JAOTBB010000866.1:6236918-6247454 GCA_025629985.1 Chamaetylas fuelleborni | reverse complement strand
TCCTTTTCCAGTTGTTTTTTCTATGTTAACACCTTAGCTACAGGAAATTTTTTAAGTATTCTGGGCTAAAGGTGAACGTGGAAAGGATTACCTGGTGGTGAAGCCCCTGTGGAGGTCCCAGCCCTGTGTTGTTCTCAAATCTGTGTGAAAGGAGCTTGTGCCAGTGAAATGTCCCCAGGGCTGGAGCCAAGTGGAGCAGAAGGGCCTTGCAGAGAGCATGATTTGATTTGTGATTTCATTAATCTGAGGTTCCCCACGCTGCTTCTGGGCCTGCCAGCTCCTCTGGGAGCAGGGCTGTTTGGGTTTCTGGTGCTGGCTGGCAGTTCTTTTGGGTTGTTCCCCTGGTTTCAGCTCCACCTGTGTGGAACCAGAAATGCTCCTGGGGGATCCTGCCAGGGACTCCCTGGATGTCAGGAGGGGAGAGTGGGCAAGGATGGTCTGGTGGCAAATGTGCAGAAGTCAACAAGTGAGAGTCTGGAATGAATAAACCAAGATCTTGCTGATTGCAGGATCCTTCAATTGTGAATAAAAGTTGAGGTAAAACTGGGGTTTCTGCCAGTTTTTATACTCAGTGATCTCTCTGTGTGCTGATAGAGGCCTTTTCTGAAAATCTGTCTGCTTGTGGGTTTGTGCATGTATTTTGTCAGTCATTCTGTTCAGTGTGAGAGTGAGCCCCAGATCCAGAGGGAGCAGCACACCTGACACCCTTTGGGAATGTCTTTGGAGGGTGAAAACTGAAATCCCATCTTCAGTCCCACGTGTGCCTGGAGGGATTTGTGGTGTGGCTGTAAATCAGCCATGGCAGCTCCCAGACTTTGCTTTCACAGCTGAATCTCCAATCCCATCATGAACAATTTTCCAAAGCCCCTTTCCCTGCACAACTCCAAAAGCCAAACTGGCCATAAATCCATTTTTCCCTGTGACCCTGCTCCAGTCTGTGTGGCTCAGCTGACCCTGGATGTCAGAGTGGGTTTCAGTATTGTTTGCTTTGCAGAGAAACTGCTGGGCTTGATCAGCGTTGCTGGAATTCTTTGAGACCTGTGGCATTCCAGAAATGCAAAGAGTTCTTCTCATTCCCATCAAGAGAAAAGATGAGGTGTAGAAGCTCTGATTCCTGGTTCTTAATTGGTGTTTGAGGTGCTCTGTTTGTTTCTTAGTAAGAAATGGCCTCAGGTTGTGCCAGGGGAGGTTTGGGTTCAATATTAGGAAAGTTTTCTTGAGGGAAAGCTTTGTTAGAGGCTGCCCAGGGCAGTGGTGGAGTCACCTGGAGGGGTTCAGGTCACCTGGGGATGTGGGTCAGTGGTGCTGGGTTCATGTTGGGTGATCTTGGAGGTCTTTTCCAACCTTGGTGATCCCATGAAATATTCCATGAGTGACTCAGAAGAGGCTTGTGCACACAAGAGGCCACCAAGTGCCATAGGTGACAAGGACACGCCAGGTCTGGGGTGTTGAGCAGGAGGGGATGGGGAGAGGGGGTGTCTGAGGGGACAGGGCTTTGTCACCTCTCCACTCTGGCTTTGGGGCAGTTCTGGCTGGGGAATCGTGAATTGTTCCACACAGAATTTTCAGAGGTGCTGCTGGGTCAGCCTGAAGGGCTGGTTGGGACATTTTATTGCAACAAGAGGAGGAGAAGAGCCTTGTCCCCTGCTGTGTGCCCTGCAGAACAGCTCTGTGTGCTGGGCTATGAGAATCTCCCCCTCAAAAAGGCACCTGGAGATAAACAGTGCTGAATAAACGATGCTGGTGCCATTAGGTTCAGAAAGTCCTGGCTGGGAGCTGCTCTGAAATGTTCCTGGTTCTGCTTTTGGGTGGGATTTGGTCCCAGTGAGGGCAGGAGGAGCTCTGGGTGCTGCTGCAGCTGGACTCAGCAGTGCCTGCTCCTTCTGGCTGTGCCTGAGCTTCAGCAGAGGACTGGGAGCAGGGACAGCACAAATGGCAGGGATTTGCTCATTGCCAGCCCGTGGGGGCAGCAAAAAGGCTGGAGCTGGCAGGGATTGCTGGTCTGTGATTAATTCTGTGAGGGAATCCCTTCACTTGTTGTTACAACCAGGATTAGAGGCAGTGCTGTGGTTTCAAACAGCATGGGCTGGAAAATCAGTGATATTACTGGATCTTGAATGGCCTTTGAAATGCAGAAAGGGGCTGGAAGTGATGAATAATTGTGTGTAGTTGTGGGGCTTTTCTGACTTCAGGAAGGTGTGAAAGGGATCAGGGCAGAGCTGCCTGGTGCTGGGGGTGAGCCAGCCCTTGGCACTGCCAGCCTGCACAGGGGGCAGGGAGAACCAGCTGGAAAAGCAGCTTGGGTGGTCCCCAAAGCCCCCAGAGCAGCTTCCCTCCAAACCATGGCTGGGCTCTCCTTGGCTAACCCTGCAGGTGTTCCCTGTGTTCAGGGGATTGCTCAGATGCTTCTCCTGAAGCTGCAGCTGGGGATGGAAGGGAAGGAAGAGAGGAAAAGTGATGGAGTGGGGTCTGTGCTTCCTTGGGAACAGCCTCAGAAAGTGCCTCCCCCCTGTTTGTGTGCTTTGCACGCTGCTGTAGGGCCTGCACCAGCATCCTGCACCAGACTCCTGGTCCTGAGGCTCTAATTCATTCCTCTCCTGCAAAAAGAAAATCCTGTTAACTTCTCCTCTTTCTCTCCTCAAACACCCTCTGTTCTGCAGTGCCAGATTTCATGGGTTTCCAGTTGCAGTAGGACTATTTGCATGGATAGAAGTGGAGGATTCAGGCTCCCTGATGCTAGAGGAAGGTGGGTAGCTGCTCTTCCCTCTCTTCCTTCTGCCCCTCGTGCCTGCAGGGAGTTGATTTGGTGGCTGGAGCTGGAATGAGAGGGCAGGGAGTGGAGACAGAGCCCCAGGTGCTGCCCCAAGCAGGGAGAACATCACCATCAAATAAATATTTGGGATCCTTGGCTGTGGAGTGGGAAGCAGCAGCAGGGCAGAGCTCCCAGAGAGGCTTTTCCAGGGGTTTTTGTTTTTTGGGAATGGCAAACCCTGAGAGCCTTGGAGCAGGGATGTGCTCGGGGTCTGGTGCAGCTGCATCTTCACCTGCAGTGTTTCCTGTGGACCCAGGTGCTGGGGACAGTGTGACACCTGTGTCCCCAGCTCAGAGCCCTGCTGCCCTGCAGGCTGTTCGTTCCTGAGCTCCTGGCAGAGCAGAGCTCACCCGCAGGAGAGGAGCACCCCAGAGCTGAGCTGTCCCTCTGGCAGATTCCTTCTGTCCTCACCCCTTGGCTCCTCTTTCCACGTTGGCTGAGCAAGGGGAAAGGGGGAAATTCTGGGCTGTAAAGAGATTCAAATGTCAGAATTTGGGTTTTTTTTCACAAGGCAATTCCTGTAACTCCCAGTGTGGATGCACAGATCTCTGACTGCTCAGAGCTGCCTCAGTTTCCCTGGGCCTGACCCTGGGTTCTGTGGCCACAGGGGCCTTGCAGTGACCTCGTTTGGCTCGGCACTGAGAGCCAGGCCTTTCATATGCTAAGGAGGAGTTAATATTGGGGATGAAAAGGACTTGGGCTCAGGGATGTTGCAGCTAATGGTGAGAGACAGGATCCCAGCTCGGCCGCTCTGGGGGCACGGGATAATGAGCTGGGCTCAGACATGTTTTCATTTAACTAAGCCAAACAACAGGGGAAAAAAGCAGCAGCCTTTATTGGACTGCTGCCTTAAATTGAGCAGAAAATCAGCACCAAATGGGCAGGCAGGAGCTGGAAGGCCAGGCCCTGTTGTTGACAATTGTTTACCTTGGCAACGTGAGGGTCGAGGCTCTGTCACTGCTCTGCATCCTCTGGGCCTGGAGCTGCAGCTCTGTCCCCTCCCTGTGCTCGATTTCAGGTGATTTTTACATCTCCTGAAGCCTTGCAGGAGTGGGAGGCAAACCAACAGCCTTCTGTGAGACAGGCAGAGGTCTTGGGAAGTGGGAAAAGGCAGCTTGGAAGCGTTTCCCTTGGCTCAGTGCAGGGCATTCTGCTGCTGTCAGGGGCCAGGGCTTGTTCTTGGCTTTGCTCTGCTGGAGGAGAAGGAGCTGAGGCAGTTTAGGGTCCTGTTGCTGGAGTTCACTTAAGGTTGGAAAAGACCTCAGAGATCATGGAAGGGCTCTGAGCTGCTCCTTGAAGGAGGGCTCGTGTGGGGTGGCTTTTCCAGCACATTTGGGGAGGTTCTGGGGTTTCAAGGGGTGTTCCTCAGTTTGAGGGAGTCTGTGCCCACTGGGGACAAGGAACTTGTCCCTCCCTGGGGCTGGATCCCCCAAAATCTCACAGCAGCAGCTTTGGAATTCCAGCAAAGCCTGGCTGTGCTCCCTTTGCCTGCAGCTCTGGCAGGGGCAGGATGATCCTGCTTCCAGAAATAACCTCTGCCCACCCCTGCCTGCAGCTCCTGTGCCAGGTGCCTTTCCAGGCAGCTGGGGAAGAGCTGGCAGCAGATCCCTGCTGCTGTGACACCTCCCTGGCCATCTGGAGAGACACCCAGGGACTTGGCAGCTGGGCACAGCTGGCAGAGTGTCCCTGCCCTGACCCTGGCACCAGGCTCCTGCCAGGCTCTCAGGGGTGCCTAGTGTGTCACAGGTGGCACATGGGGACAAGTCCTGCTGAAGGGAGAGGGGTGCAGGGACCTGTGTGTGTTGGAGGATGCTCATGGAAGTGTTACCTCAGGCTTTGGGATGGATAAACTTGAGAGAAATCCACCAGGAAAAGAGCCCTGGGCATTGAGAGCTGCAGGGCAGGGTGTGAGTGACCCAGGACAGTGTGTCAGTGACCCTGGCACTGCCCAGGGCAGTGAGTGACCCAGGGCAGGGTGTGAGTGACCCAGGGCAGGGTGTGAGTGACCCTGGGCAGAGTGTGAGTGACCCAGGACAGTGTGTCAGTGACCCTGGCACTGCCCAGGGCAGTGAGTGACCCTTGGCAGGGTGTGAGTGACCCAGGGCAGGGTGTCAGTGACCCTGGCACTGCCCAGGGCAGGGTGTGAGTGACCCAGGACATTGTGTCAGTGACCCTGGCACTGCCCAGGGCAGTGAGTGACCCTTGGCAGGGTGTGAGTGACCCTTGGCAGGGTGTGAGTGACCCTGGGCAGAGTGTGAGTGACCCAGGGCAGGGTGTCAGTGACCCTGGCACTGCCCAGGGCAGGCTGTGAGTGCATGAGCAGACTTGGGAAGAGTTAGTTAAGGGTGGAGGGCTGGGCATGGGAAGGACTTTATTAATGATTTGCTGTGAGCAAGAAGAGGCTCAGCTGCCTATTCCATTCATTTTTCAGCCCTGCACAATCTTTTTGTTCCCAATTCTGTTTCTTCCCTTTGCTTCTTTCCCCTTCCCTGCTCTTTCCCCTCCTCCTCACGTTTCTTTCTTCTCAAACCTTTATTCCCCCCACTTCCTTTCCATTCTCAATCCCCATCTCTCTCTCTCTCACACACACACACACATCCTTCTTCCTTTCCATTCCTCCTCCTCAGTTCCTTGTCCTGGTGCCTGCCCTCCCTCTGCAGCTCCTGGGGAAGAAGACAATTTGAAGGTTTTCCGCTCTGCTCTCAGCTGAGAGGCTCCTTCCCTCCAGCCAATCAATGGGAGCCTTCCAGCCCCACTGGGGCTTGGCAAACACGAGATCAATAAGTTATTAGCACCATTCTGTCAGCTGTAATGTGGAGATTGATCGGGGCCGGGGCTCCTGCTTGCTGCCTGGCACTTCCCCAGCCTGATAAAGATGACAGATTAAGGGAATAAGAAAAAGGAATTAAGGAGTCTGGCTGTCAAAGCTGTCACGGGCTGGAGGAGCAGCGGGTTTTGGTTTTTTTTTTTCAGGGGCTGAATGAGTGCAATTGGACATTTAAATGGTGCTAAGGGGGTCCAGCACCAGCAGCAGCTCTGCTGGAAATGCTTTGGAGGGAGCAGCCAGGGAGGTGCAGCAGCTCTGCTGGCTCCTGGAGGGCACCCCAGGCTGGGGATGCTGTCCCTGCCTCCCTGGTGGCAGGTGACATTGCCCAGGGCTGAGGGGGATCTCTGTCTCAGGGGATTCTCATAATTCTCACAGCTTTTTAGCACAGATGGAGAAACTGGGGCCAAACAAGCTTTGCCCAAGAGGTTTGTGGTCACAGAATCCCAGAGTGATGGGAAGGGAACTTCAGTCCCACTCAGTGCCACCCCTGCCATGTCACCACGACACCTCCCAGTGTCCCAGGCTGCTCCAGCCTGGCCTTGGGCACTGCCAGGGGTGGGAAATTCATAACCTGTCTGTGCTTAGGTCCCTGATTCATCAAACTTCCCCCTCCTCCTGTGTTACCCTGCTCCTTTCCAGGCAGGAAAATGAGCCTCCAAAAGGCCTGGACTCGCAGCCCACTCTCCCAGCTGCGTTCTTCAAATCTTTTCTGAAAGAAAGTTGAGATTCACAAGTTTGTGATTGCTAAAAAGCCTCTCTGCAGCATATAAAATTAATTCAGATCTCTCTCTTAAGTGCAGTATATCCTTTCCATGCTATGAATATTTACCACCTTTCTGTGGCTTTGGTGCATGCTGTAAAAAGGAATTTTGTGAGGACCTGGGAGCCAGGGGGATGTTGGAGCACCTTCCCTGAGAAACAGCCTCATCCCAGACAGGCAGCAGGATGGCTCCAGCATCACCTGCACCTCCCAGTGTTCCACTCCTTGGGGTCTGGAACACTGGGCATTGCTGCAGCTGGGGAGGTGGGGTGTGAGGAGGTGGGAAGGATGCTGTGCATGGTGGGAGGAGAGGCAGATGGGCCAGTGGAGCTGGGGAGGGGGATCCAGGGAAGGGCTGCTGGGTGTGGTGTCCCTGGGAATGCTGCCCAGGCCCCTCTTGGCTGGGCTTAACTGGCATTTGGGGAGGGGTGGGGGACACTGAGCCAGGCTTTGGGGTGCTCCTGTGAGGTCAGAGTGGGGATGGGCACTGGCTCTCCTGGGAGCAGTGACTGCCCAGCCTGGCTGAGCCAAAGTGAGCAAGAAGGAGAAGCCCCTTGGATTATTCAGCAGTGTGTCCTCCCTGCTTTGTAAAGAGCCCATTCCTCTGTCCCATCCCTCCCTCCCCTTTGTTTCCTGCTTTTCTTTCTGTGCCCAGGGGTCTCTTGAGGCAGGGAGCTCCAAGGGTGATGCTGATGGGGGCTCACAGCCAGGCTGGGGACAGTGCTGAGGCAGCAGTGCCACCCTGTCAGGCTGCTCCTTCCCAGGCTGAATCTGAGTGACAGCACCAGCAGATAAAGGTGTGGGGACACAGGAGATAAGCCAGGGCAGTAACTGAGGCTGCAGCTGCTCCTGCCATGTCCCAGCACCATTAACTGACCTGCTGCAGGGGATTGCTGTCTTTATTTTGCATTCCCTGTGCAGCAGCAATATTCCCTGTCCCTCATTCCTTGCTGGAGCTCTCCCTGCTCTGGTATTGTTCCAGGATCCCAAATCCCACAAGCTGACTGCTTCCCTGCCCCCACCTTCCCCAATATTTTTTTCCCCCATTCTTGTTGCCCTCAGTTAAGTTCTGGCCCGTTATTCCCATGACCTTGTGCTTGCCCTGCCTTTGTTCCCTGGATTCCTGCTGGCCAGGGCCGGTGCCGATGGATGCACGGCCGGATCCTCCTCTCCCAGCTTTTGTTGGGAGCAGCTCTGGGCCTGCTGAGCCCCAGCAAGCCAGGGCAGCTCCTCACAAAAGCCCTTGGCTGGGAAAGGGAGTCCCCAGGGTGTCCCCAAGGCTGCTGTGTGGGACACAGGGACGGGAGGAGCAGCTCTGTCAGTGGGATCCTGTCCCTGCCAGAGGAAAAGGGGGAGATGCTGCCAGGACATCTCAGGCTGGCCAGTGGGGATTGTCATCTTCAGGGCTGGAGTTCAGAGTGAGGGAGGAGGTTTTTCCCTCTCTGAAAATCACAGGGAAGGAGGGGAAGAGGGGCTCTGCTCTGGCTGGATGTCCCCTGGCCCAGCCTGGGTGGTTTCCCCTGAAGTTGGCTCTGCTCTCTGTTTACTCAGGACTTCATGGTCCAAGAAGCTTTCAGAGCAGCCCCAGTGCTGAGGATGGGGAGCGTGAGATAGGTCTGAGTCCTTCCCACTGAGCTGCAGCAGGAGCACAGTGCAGAGGAGTTTTGGTCGAAATTGGGACCCTTTGTAGCCCCTTCAGCCAAAACCTTTTGAGTCCCTCATTGTTTCCCCTTCTCCAGTGACCCCCCGTGCTCAGCTCTCCCCAGGAGTGTCCTTGGTGCAGATTCCCTGCCAAGAGTGGGATAAAGCCCCACTGTCTTTGGGGAAGCCTAGGGATAGGTTTTCTAATCTCCCCAGACTTAGGCTCCCAAGTCCTCTCCTGAAAGCTGATCAGGAGGCTTGAGGTTCTTAGATGTGTTGGTGAGGATGACTCTTAAGCCAGGCAGCTCTGCTGAGTGTGGGGAGGCTGAGGATTAGAGCAGGGCAGGAGACACAATAACCTCCCAGGCTGGCTGCCACACCAGCTGCTCCATGGGGCCGTGCCCACATCCTTTCTCCTGCTGCTGCAGAGCCTGGGCTGATCCCTGAGCAGGGCACAGGGGGCTGTCCTGCTCCAGCCCTGGCCCCATGCCCCACTGCAGGACTGCAGCAGGTGAGTGCTGGACCTCCCATGAAAGAGGGGAGGAAAAAAAGTCCACTCTGATTTCTGCAGCTTTGGGGGGAATGTTTGACTTTGTCTCCAGATCCTCCCTCTGGTCACTCCCTGTGCTGCCTTGCCAGGCCAGCAGGAGCCTGGGGTGTGATGTGGGTCTGGGGAGCTGTGTGGGAGGCCTGGCTCAGGGGGTTTGTGCTGCACTGGTGGCACTGGGGGCTCAGTTTGCCTGGGGCTTCCCCCAGCCCCCTCCCTGGTGTTATTGCCTGGCCTGGCTTCATAACTCTACAGTTCTACTGATAATGTCTTTCATTTTCAGCTGTAATATTAAAACTGCCCTGATTTGGCTTCCTTTCAACTGCAATGCTTTGCAGGAAGGCAGGGGAGAGGAGGCAGATCAGGGATTTGGGGAACAAAACCCCAGCCATCCCTCCCCATCCCTTCAGGTGGGATTGGCCCTCTGCAGGTGCAGGGGCTGAGCAGGATCTGTCTTGGGGCTTTGTGGTCGATGAGCAGCAAGGCACTAAATGCACAGCCTGTCTCTGGGAGGGTGCTGAGACATCCAGGAGCTGCTCTGCCAGCTCATTTGCAAAACAGATTTGGTTTTGCTGCTGCTGCTGCAGAGTCAGGGGGAGATGCTGGTGGCTGCTCCCATCTCGGTGTCCTGGCTCTGCTCAGGGCTCAGGGGGTTGGGTGGAGCTGCAGGCAGTGCAGGGTGCTCTGGGAGGGCTGGGCAGGTGCAGGTGGGCTGGCAGAGCTGAGGTGAGGAGCAGAGGGTGGGTGCTGGGACACAAACCCTCACTTTGGGGTTGTACCCAGGAGCTGGGAGTTCACTGAGTGATTAAAGCAAGTGGCACCTGCCTGGACTCTGCTATGCAGCTCAGGAAACAAAGATGGGATTTGGCTTCTCACAGCAGTCAGCTGGGACTCAGAAAATCAGAGTTCAGTCCTGTGCTCTGCTCCTGGCTTGGTGCCTTTGGGGTTGGGTGTTGCAGCTTTGTGATGATCTTCATGCTGATCTTTATTCCCTTTTCCTTGCTTTCCGTATCTCTTGTTGATTTAGTCCCCACACTTCTGGGGCCAGAGGTGTCTCTGCCACACTGCAGGGCTTTGCCTTAACTGAGGAAATAAATAAAAAAGAGGAAATGTTTCATTCTGAGATGTCACAGATAATTTGGCAGGCCAAATGCAGCCCCAGCCTGTGGGATTCGGTGCTGGGGGATGAGGTGAACCTGGGAGGATCCCAGGGGATAAATGTGGGATCTCTGTGCAGGGAACCTGGCCTGCAGGACCCCTCTGTCCCCCAGTGCCACGTGCCACACCTGGCTGTTCACCTGGGGGCTGGGGGGGCACAGGTGGCAGGGACTGGTGACAGTTCAGGGCTCCTGCGTGGTGCTGGTCCTGTGCTGCCCCAGGAGGGACATGGGGCTGCTGGTGTGTCTGGGAATGGCTGGGAATGTATGGACATGGCTGGGAATAGCTGAGAATAACTGAGAATGTCTGGGGATGGCTGTGAACGGGTGGGAATTATTGGGAATGTCTGGGAATATCTGGGAGTAGCTGGGAATGGCTGGGAATAACAGGGAATAAGTAGGATTGTCTGGGAATAGCTGGGAATGGCTGGGAGTAGCTGGGGGTAACTGGGAATAAGTAGGAATGGCTGGGAATAATTGGGAATGTCAGGGAATAAGTAGGAGTGGCTGGGAATGGCTGGGAATAACTGGGAATAAGTAGGAATGGCTGGGAATAACTGGGAGTGGCTGGGAGCATCTGGGAACAACTGGGAATAAGTAGGAATAACTGGGAGTGGCTGGGAATGGCTGGGAATAAGTAGGAATGTCTGGGGATATCTGGGAATAGCTGGGAATGAGTAGGAATAACTGGGAATGAGTAGGGATATCTTGGGATATCTGGGGATGTCTGGGGGTATCTGGGGATGTCTGGGGATGTCTGGGGATGTCTGGGGATGTCTGGGGCTGTCTGGG
>JAOTBB010000866.1:6058457-6082930 GCA_025629985.1 Chamaetylas fuelleborni | reverse complement strand
CTCCTCTCCTCTCCTCTCCTCTCCTCTCCTCCTTTTTTTTGCAATATTTCCTCCTCAGCAGTGCTGAAAGATGGAATTGCTTACTCGAGTGTGTTTTAGCTCATTACAGAAATAAAAGAGTGCATGAAATAAAGATTACATGCTATGGAATCCCAGCAGAATTCCTCATAAAGTCTGTGTTTGTATTAGATTTTTCTTTTTTTTTCTCACATCTTTAGATTGTGACAGATGCACATAACAAAGAAAATGGAGGATCATGTACTGCATCTCTCTCTGCTTGTATTTTAATAAGGTTTTGAATGTCCTTAAGCCCAAACCTCTCCTATGTTGAGCTGCAGTAGAGGCTGTGATCAGCTGCTTTTGAAACCATAAATCTGCAGAGCACAGCTGGGGCAGCAGCATTTGAAATGGGAGAATATTCTGCCCGTAGGACTAATTATGCTTCTGCAAACTTTATCAAAGTGCTGCTGCTTGCTCACAGCTGGCAGCACAGGGAGGGGCAGCGAGCAGCCCTGGCTGCACACCCCCCATTTTCTGGGGACAGGGACAGTGAGGAATCGTCAGGGGTTCTGGCTGCTCCCCTCTCCGTGCCAGGGCACTGTGAGTGTGGGGCAGGCTGGGATCCTGCTCCCCACACTCCCCAGAGCCCCCCTGGCTCCCTGGGGCAGGCTGAGCTTCGGCTCCGTCAGGATTTACTGCAGCCCTGGAAAGGGGGTGCTGCTGCCACGAGGGGATCCAAGGAATCAGAATCCAAAATGTTCATTTCCAAAGTTCCCTCTTATAGGGAAAAGCCCTTCAGACACGTTCCTTTGACCCCTGTGAGGTTCTCCTCAGGTGTGAGGAGTGTGGTGCCTCTCTCAGGCAGGTACAATACTGGAGTTATTCCAAGGGCTGAGTCAAGGCAGAACAGCACCAGGAGAATTCCCAGACCAGCACAGCAGTCCCGTGGAAGCACACCTGCACTTGGAGCTGCTTTTTTGTGCTAATAAAACGGAGATGTAAGAAAGCCCTTTTCTGTTTCCTCATCTGTGACTCTGATCTCACTCAGTGCAATCAGCTCTCTGTGGGGGTCCAGGCCTATTTGAACAGGAATAATCTGGGATTTACTGATGCTTTGTAATTCACTTAGGTTTTCTGTGGGTGAGATTTCTCTTCCTGCTTTCCTGATCCCACCTTTTCCTTTTCACACTGAGACAGCTTTTCCCTGGGTCCATGGATGAGCACCCAGGGCTGTTCTGGACACCAGGTGCTGCCAAATCCCGTGTGAGGCTGCCCTGCCCAGTGTGGGGTGCAGCCTGGGGACCCTCTGGCTGGCACGGGGGGCAGGGGCTGTGGGTGCCTGGTGACCCCCCAGGGCACAGGGCTGCTCCCCCTGGCCAGGCAGGAATCACAATCCACCTGAAATGCCAGGTCAGAGCTCACCTGCCCTGCCCTGCCCCTCCTGGGCCAGGGCTGCTGCAGCAAACGGTGCCCAGGACTCTGAGACACAGAAAACTGGATTTTATTCATACACTCACAGTGCTGTGATTTGACACAGCTCAGATGGAGGTCACAAGCTGTGCCCAGCTAAAGTGAGAAAACTGTGCTGGCAAATGCTTTAAAAAGCTTGAAACTATTAAATCAGAGGCAGAAAATCCTTGAGAGAGGACGGTAATATCTTTATTATTTCCTCACTTAACTGTTTTGTCACCTCTTGCACAGACACAGCTGCAAATTAACTCTCACACTTTTCAAGGCTGTGGAAGTTTTTTGAGCCAGAAATACCTTTCATTGTGAGCAGCTTTCATCCCAGGTTACTCCAGCTGGTGTTGTGTGTCAGTCTGAAAGGAAACCCCCAGCCAGAGGGAGGCAGGGGTGCCTGGGGGGCAGGAGGGGCTCTGTGCTGCCCAGGGCAGGGCTGCTCCTGCAGGAGGCTCAGGAGGGCTGTCAGGAGCTGCAGCTGTGCTGTTCCAATAGATCTGCACCGTGGCTCTGCTCTGTGCCCAGCACTGCCCCAGGAGAGAAGGCTGTGCCAGAGGAGAGGCAGATCCCGTCAGGACAGGCACCATGTGCCATTTACCATTTACCACTTACCATTTATCATTTGCCATTTACCATTTACCAATCACCATTTGCGATTGTCTTGGTTTTTACCATTCACCATTTGCCATTTACTATTTACCATTTAGCACTTACCATTTGCCATTTACCACTGTCTTGGTTTTTACCATTCACCATTTACCACTTACCATTGTCTTGATTTTTACCATTTACCATTTGCCACTTATCATTTATCATTTACCATTTACCGTTGTCTTGGTTTTTACCATTTACCATTTATCATTTACCATTTACCACTTACCATTTACCAATCACCATTTACCATTGTCTTGGTTTTTACCATTTACCATTTACCATTTGCCATTTGCCATTTACCATCTGCTATTTACCATTTACCACTGTCTTGTTTTTTATCATTTACCATTTACCATTCACCATTTACCATTCACCAATGCCTTGGTTTTTACCATTTACCATTTACCATTTGCCATTTACCATTTACCATTTATCATTTACCATTTGCCATTTGCCCGTGAATGGTCTCTGGGGGGGGGTCAGGGCAAAAATGAGAATAATCTGAATATCACTTACAGAAAGGATGGGACTGGACTCCCGTGGCAATTTCCTGTGGTAATAAGCACGCAGGAGGATATTAAAAATGTCACTTGTACTCTAAAAGTAATAATAATTGAAATAGATTCTGGCATCTTTAATAACAAGAGACCCAACAATTATTACTGGGGATATTTTAAAAGAAAACAAACACATTCAATAATTAGTTAAGTGAATTGCCAATATGCTGATGCTGCTAAAATTAATCTGAAGAATACGAGGTTTGCAAGGTGGTTCTGCACAATTATATTGGAGATAACAATTCTATCTGGAGCAGCACTGGGGTGTGCTGTGCTGGAAAGCAGCCTCAGCCACGAGCTGCTGGGTGGCACTGGGTCCTGCAGGACCTGGGCATGGGGACATGGAGCCCTTCCAGCCACACCTCTGGGGTTTGTGCAGCAGAACCAGGCTGAGCTGGGGGTTTGCTGAAATTCCTGGTTTTACAGCTACAGAGGGGCAAATTTAATGTACACTTTGAGCAAGTTTCTCCTTGTATGGGAACAGGGTAGGATTAGGGTTAGGGTTAGGGTTAGGGTTAGGGTTAGGGTTAGGGTTAGGGTTAGGGTTAGCCAGGGGTCTCTGCTCTGAGCCTGCAGTCCTGTTTGGGGACAGGATTTACTGGGACTGCTGACTCAGAGAAAAGTCCTTTCTTTTCCCCCAAGCAGGCAGCAGAGTGGCCCAAGCCCAGCATTGGCCAAGCTGTGCTGTTTGTCCTCCACACAAAGGAAAATGTCTGATGAAATGTGTCCTGCTCCACTTGCCTGGCTCTGAGCTTGTCCCTGGGAGCACCAAAACCTGAGATCCATCCTTCATGTCCATCATAAAGCACCAGCTGTGCGTGGCCCTCGTCTGAAAACAAATACAAATATTTTGAAATGGATTCCAGTTCCTGGAAATGGTGACATTTCACCTGGGTGAATGCAGTCACAGGGAACATGACTCTAATGTTGCCCCTGCTGTTTTTTGGGTTAAACAAAGCACTTGGAGCCTGCAGTCAGGAGCTTTCCCAGGTACCTTTGTGCTCCCAATCGTATTCTGTGGTTTTATTCACCATCAGCTGTCTCAAGAGTTTTATCTTTTGCTCCTTTCCCCTCCCAGCCATTCCCAAGGGTCAGATCAGACCTGACACCCCCAGAGCTGAGCTGGGGTTCCCTGTGCCCCTCTGCTGGGCTCAGCACAAGCTGCTGCTCTCCATCCCCACACCAACGATGAGACACACCAACACATTTGCTGTTGCAAGTCTGAAAACACAGCCATCAGTTCTGCCTGGCACTCTGAGCAAACAAAATGTCTTTATTGCGACTTATCCAGCCACACCACTTGTCAATTTTATGAGTTTTTAAAATAACATCTAATGTTAGCTTGGCAATGAATCTGTCTTAAGACACACAACCCACTCACATTTTAGTTCCTCTATTAAAGGGAAATGAGTATGAGCACTATAGGAAAACATGGATCAGGCTTTTTAGCATCCCATAGAGTACAAAGAACCAAGGGGTGGTGGAATGCTGGGCAGGTGTTCCTCTGGGCCACAGCACCCAAGGAGTATTTCATCCTGATCCAGCTGCACAGAATGGGAACAAACACCCCATTGTGGAGAGCCTTTCTATTCCCTTTCACCATGTTTATTGCAGAGAAAGGGATTGTTTGCCTTCAAAAGCTGCTTTAGGTCAGGTGATGCGGGTTCAACATTTCTGTGGTTTTTGGACCTTTATTGTGCTGTTAGAACCTGATTCATGGATGACCTTCACGCACAACCCAGCTAAAGGATATAAATAGTCCCATTGACCCAAAATTTAGCACAGATTACAGAGGGGGGAGGTGCTGTCAGTGTGACTAAAAGGGATTTGCAGTGTGCCCCCACTGCTCTCAGAACACAAGAACAGGATTCCAATTGCCTCTTGCTGGAAAAACCGTGATGTGAAATGGATTTTAACCACTTGTGAATAAACTGAGCTCCAATGGATTTATTTCCTTCTTACTTCAAATCCATAAAAATCCATGTGTTTTTGTGTTTCTGCAGTTGAGAATGTCGCTGGTTCAGCTTAAATCTCTCCTGAGAACCAGATTTCTGGAGTGGGTCCAACACCCACTCCTGATGGTTTTTCTCTCCATGGCTGCACACATTGTCATTCACACCAGGGACGTGTTAACCTCTCACTTCACAAGAGATTCCTCTCCAGCACCCAGTCTGATTAGCTGTGACACAAACTGTGTTATCCATGTAATTAAATGCCCTTGTGGGTTAGCCCGTGCTGGGAAGATGCTGTGACCCTCGATGAGGAGAACAGGCAGCAGAGGAGCCTGGGCTGGGGGGAGGTGACATCTCCCATTCTGCTGCTTCCATCCAGCACGAGGTGCCAGCAGTGCAGAGGAATTCACCTTTGTATTTTATATGCCTAGTTATTCCTGCAGCCCTCAGGGAGACACGGCCTGGAGGGGTCATGGTGCCTCTGCTGGGCACGAAACTGGGCAGCAAATCCTTGTTCTGAGCACTGCTCCAGCCTGGAGTCAGATTTGCCAGGCTTTCGTGGCTGAGTGTTTGGAGGATGGGAGTACAGAGCAGGGTAAACACAGCTGAAGCAAATTCATTAAACATTAACGCAAATATTTGCAGAGATTTTGGTTCACAGCCTTTACAGATTCCCAGAATGAAACTAACAGAACATGGGCACGTGCTCAGGCAGCAATGGGGAGGCAGAGGGAACCAGCTGGAGCCCTGAAGGGACAGACAGGGGTGGCAGGGATGACCCCTGAAGCCACTGTGGACTGTTGTCCTGCTCCTGTGTTCTGGGTGGGATGGGATGTGTTCTGGATGGGATAGGATGTGTTCTGGATGGGATAGGATGTGTTCTGGATGGGATGGAGATGTGTTCTGGGTGGGATAGGATGTGTTCTGGATGGGATGGAAGTGTGTTCTGGATGGGATAGGATGTGTTCTGGATGGGATAGGATGTGTTCTGGATGGGATGTGTTCTGGATGGGATGGAGATGTGTTCTGGATGGGATAGGATGTGTTCTGGATGGGATGGAGATGTGTTCTGGATGGGATGTGTTCTGGATGGGATGGGATGTGTTCTGGATGGGATGGGATGTGTTCTAGATGGGATGGGATGTGTTCTGGATGGGATGGAGATGTGTTCTGGATGGGATGGAGATGTGTTCTGGATGGGATGTGTTCTGGATGGGATGGGATGTGTTCTGGGGGATGGGATGTGTTCTGGATGGGATGGGATGTGTTCTGGATGGGATAGGATGTGTTCTGGATGGGATGGGATGTGTTCTGGATGGGATGAGATGTGTTCTGGATGGGATAGGATGTGTTCTGGTCCATTCAGCTGCAGCCTGGATCTGTCACTGTCACTGTCACTGTCACTGGCACTGGCACTGGCACTGGCACGGGCACTGGCACTGGCACTGTCTGCTCTGGGTGCAGCTCTGGCCAAGGCTGGAGCTCTGCTGGCCTGCACAGGGGCAGGGGGACAGGAGCCAGCAGAAATCACCTGGGTGTGCCAGGGAGGGATGTTCTCAGAGCCTGTGGTCGGGTATTTCCCAAGGAAATCACACCAGAGCAGAATTATGTATTCTATGGTTCCATGTTTCTGAGAGAGATGCAAATTGAGACATAAGGCTTCTCTCTGTAATATACAATAAAAATTCAATGGCTGGCAGTTGACATAAAGCTTATAAATATGTTTTCAAATAAGTACAACAGCCATGAGATCAGGAATCAGTAAGTCATAATGCATTTCAACACAACACTGATGAACCCATTTTTCTGGCACATATGAAATAACGAGCTCATTTTAATTCTTTATGGATAGCAGATAACAGCTTGAGAGCCATGTGCCGTGCCATTCACTTTTACGGCTCCATCTCCTCCACACTTGATGCTCCCATGACATTGGGGTCGGGAGCAGAGGGTGGGTTGTGCATTCCTGCTTGCTTTTCTCCTCCTTGCTGTTGTATAATGTGGCTATCATCAAAAACCCAACAAAACCAAGCAGCCATTTAGTGCCTCAGAGTAGCAGCTGACTGAAGTGGCCGAAGATTACGTTATTAGTAACTTCTCTGGAATTTATTTCATTTATCTCTGCTTTATATCTCTGCTGTTGCTCTCTAATCATCACTCCCACAAGGCTTTGTGCTCCTATTGAGGCAGCAGCTAAATGAGCTGAGAATTAGATCTATATTACATCAGCAGTGGGCACTGCAGATATTACCAACACATTAAAAAAGAAATTCAAATGAAACAAACAGGAACATGTTCTTTCCTATTCCTGAAATTGATCCTGACTCCACAGCTGAGCAGTGTTCAGGAGGAAGAGATGAGCTTTGTCACAAACAAGCCCTGGATGAGATCATTAACTGGAACAGGATTACTGCACTCTGCCACTTCATTTCTCTTTGTCCTTCAAAGTTTGGGCTGGGACAGGATGGGTGCTCTGTTGTGGTGGCACTTTAAAGCTCTAAGCTGGAGAAGTTTTGGCTGTGCAGAGTTCTAGCTTTGCTGTGGGGCAGGCCAGCAGCCCCAGAGCTGCTGGGGGAGCCCCTGCTCTGGGCACGTGGGGCTCTGAGTCCCCCTTCCCTCCTGTCAGGGCAGTGCCAGAGCAGCCACAGCCTCTGCTGGGCCCTGCTGCTGCCTGGCAATCCTGCAAGGCAGCTCTGGGTTTGGAGAAATGACATTTATTCTGATGGGTGACATTAAAACTACCCTGTGTTAAATGTCGTCCAATTTGATTCAGTGGTTAATTCTGCTCATTGCTTGAAATTCAAATAAACCCTGGAGGAGACATACATTGGAGAACTAGTGAAAATGTGCATTATCTTAGCTGTAAGGTGTGTGAGGGTTTGGACAGGCTTCCTGCAGCTCTGCTGGGAGACTCCTGCCCCTGAGGCTTGGGGTTTCACATCACTGTACCCTTTCAGGAGGACTTGGTGATCCATTGGACTCGGCTGGCAATGACCACATCAGAATTAATTAATCAGAATTAATGTGAAGAGCCAGGTCCTCACTTCAGGGTGGAGACTCCAGTGGGCACAGCTGGATGTGCAGGGACTGGGACCCAGGACACTCCAGAGCACAGCTGGATGTGTAGGGACTGGGACCCAGGACACTCCAGTGGGCACAGCTGGATGTGCAGGGATTGGGACCCAGGACACTGCAGAGCACAGCTGGATGTGCAGGGACTGGGACCCAGGACACTGCAGAGCACAGCTGGATGTGCAGGGATTGGGACCCAGGACACTCCAGAGCACAGCTGGATGTGCAGGGACTGGGACCCAGGACACTGCAGAGCACAGCTGGATGTGCAGGGACTGGGACCCAGGACACTCCAGAGCACAGCTGGATGTGCAGGGACTGGGACCCAGGACACTGGGTCCTTCAGCTTTTGGCAACCATCATTTCCAGCAGGACAAATACATGATGTTCTATCTCACCCCGAATCTCCACTTCTGAACTACAACAAAACTGTAATTTTGTTTATATTTACTGACTTTGGCAGTCAGGAAATCCTGAGAGCAGGAGCATATCTTGATAAACCCAAATAGGAACCTCTGAGACTGCATAATTAATCCAGTTTTGGTGTGAATCCAGTAATAGTGCACAATAAATCTGACCTGAATGCAGCAGAAAGTAAGAGAATTCTATATTAATGCTTTATAATAGGTTTATAGTTAAATAAATTTTCTGAAAGCATAGGGGTCTCATTGTTACTCCGTCAGCTTTCCCCACAGCAATATTTTCCCATGATTAAGTTGGAGATCAGATAACCACCTTATGCAGTATATACCCAATAGCAATTTAAAAAATTCAATATCAGCTGTATTATTCTAAAGACTCATTCCATTTTCAATGCAATGTAAGTACAAAATAAAGAGATAAACTACATATAAAATGTAAAACATGGGAAAATTTATCACTTGCAAACATAAAAGCCAAAAGGATAAAAAAAGAGAACAAAAACAAATGGAGGCCATAAAAGAATACAGAAAAAAAAAAAAAAAAAAAGAAAGATAAATCCGCAGTGTTACCTTTTCTATATGCGTTTGGCTGGGGTTTATTAAGGTGCATTCACTCTAGTACTGAATATAATCACCTCTGTAATGCACTTTACTGCTGCAGGCTAAATTAATTTATGTCGTGCTGGAAATGTCGGGTCCCTCTGGATGGGAGAGCAGCAGCTGAGCCAGGGGTCCCTCCCTGCTGGGAGGAGTGGGGACAGGGCTGAGTCAGTGACCCAGAGCATCCCATTGATCCCATCCCATCCCATTGATCCCATCCCATCCCATCCCATCCCATCCCATCCCATCCCATCCCATCCCATCCCATCCCATCCCAGTCTCCCCATGACCTTTCCCATTTGGGAGTTCTCCCTTTGCTCCCCAGCCTCTCCCTCCATCCCTGAGCTCACAATTTATTAAAAATGTCATTTTTCTCTTCAGGACTTTTTTCCTTTCCCCATTTCCCTTCTCCCACCCGGATTCCAGGAACTGGAAGGAGCCCCAATGCCCTCACTCCTCCTTTGTTTTAAAATGTAAAAATTTTAAAATTTAAACACTGAATAATTCAGTGTTATCATCCAGGATGACTCTGGGTTATTCCAACACTTCCTTCCCTCCCTTCCTCCCCCTCCTCCTCATCCTCCTCCTCCTTTCCCCCCCCACCCCCCACAACCTTTAAATCCTATTTTTATTCTTATTTATTTTTATTTTATTTTTTATTTCTTATTCTTATTCTTATTTTATTCGTGTTTTTATTCTTATTTCTGTTTTTATTTTTTTTTTTGCCTTTTCTCTTTCCCCACTCTCCCCTTGCAGACTCCATTTCTGGCAGAATTAAGAAATTCTGCCTCATTTCTGGCAAAGTTAAGAAATTATCCCTCCATTTGTAGAAGAATTAAGAAATTCTGCCTCCATTGCTGGCAGAATTAAAAATTCTGGAAGAATGAAGAAATTTTGCCTCCATTTCTGGAAGAATTAAGAAATTCTGAAATTCTTCCAGTGGTCAGAGCTCCCCACAGCCTCTGGAAAATGAATTTCCTGGCTCTGGCAGGTCGGTCCTGCCAGTCCTGCATCCCAAAACGTGCTCAGGGGCAGCACCAGGTGAAGGGGATTTAATTTTGGGGCACAAAACTGTTGGGATTTCATTGGAAAATCCAAATTGTGGCTCAAAGGAAGGATTTTGGGATGGATGAAATGTGGGAATCTGCTGCAGTCAGAAATTTGCAATTTCAGCTCTCCAGAGCTTTGGGACATTTCCACACAAAAACCACTACGACCAACCTCTGCACCTTTATTTTTATTATTTTTTTCCTCAGTTTTGTGTCCCTTGGGAGGTTTATTTTCTTTTTTTTTTTTTTTTTTAACTTCAGCAGAGTTTTGGAGAAGGATGGGAGAATTTTTCATTGGTGGAGCTGGGCTTTGAGGGTTGGGGTGATAAAGATGATTCTGTGCAGCGTTTGAAGTGGAAATTGATGCAGATTTTGGAGGCTGGATGCTCCCAGCCACCTTCTGGGAAGCTTTTCTTGTTTGATGCCAGCAATAAAAGTTCCTCCCTCCCTCCCAGCTCATCCCCAGCCTCTCTCCTGGAATCTCTGAAGTTCCCCCTCTCCTCCCAAGCACCACCTGCAAGAGGGGGAGTTCCCTGGAGCTGGGAGACAAAAGGATTTCTGGCAGAATTAAGAAATTTTGCCTCCATTTCTGGCAGAATTGAGAAATTCTCTGTCCATTTCTGGCAGAATTAAGAAATTCTGCCTTAATTTCTGGAATAGTTAAGAAATTCTGCCTCAAATTTCTGGAAGAATCAAGAAATTCTGCCTCCATTTCTGGAAGAATGAAGAAATCTGCCTCAGTTTCTAGCAGCATTAAGAAGCTCTGCCCGATTTCTGGCAGATTGAAGAAATTCTGACTTAATTTCTGGCATAATTAAGAACTTCTGCCTCCATTTCTGAAAGAATTAAGAAATTCTGCCTCCATTTCTAACAGAATTAATAAATTCTGCCTCATTTTTTGGAATAATTAAGAAATTCTCTGTCCATTTCTTGCAGAATTAAGAAATTATGCCTTCATTTCTGGAATAGTTAAGAAATTCCGCCTCAAATTTCTGGAAGAATCAAGAAATTTTGCCTCCATTTCTTGCAGAATTAAGAAATTCTGCCTCCATTTCTGAAAGAATTAAGAAATTCTGCCTAAATTTCCAGCAGAATTAAGAAATTCTGCCTCCATTTCTAGAAGATTTAAGAAATTCTGCCTCCATTTCTGGAAAAATTAAAAATTCTCAAAAATCTCTGGAAGGATCCAGGCCTTGGAAAGGATCCCAGGAAACTTCTCTGGTATCACCTTGAGCCTCTCCACCCCTTCCTTCACCCCAAAACATCCCCTAAAAAGCATCCAGAGCAGCAAATCCTCCTCCCCTTTGGATATCCTCACTAAAAATCAGATTTAGAGATGTTTTTTCTCTGCAAACCTCCAGGGTGACCGTGTCACACCAAACCCTCTCACTCCTGCAAAGTTTAAATTTGGAGCCAAAGTTTACATCCCACTTCTCCAAAATTCCAGACCCCTTCATCCCTTCTTGATTTATCCTCCCCAGAGATGAGGAGGCTGCAGGGATTTGGAGGAGCCCGTCCAATGGAGTGCTGGAAATGATAAATCAGAGGGGCTTTGTCCAGATTATTACTTTAAACACCAAAAAAAAAAAAAAAAAAAAGGCCTGAACGGAGCCAATTAAACAGGCCCTGAACTGATAAACAAACTGCTGAATGTCGGGGGCCATTCTGCAGCTCTGGGGGTCCCCCCCGGAGGATAAATTTACATGAGATTGGAGTTTAATGGGGCACACCAGGCTCCCACGGCATTGCCATGGCAACCGAGCCTTTCTCCAGGTTTAAACAGCCCCGGCCTTCCATTGTCCGCTGCGCTAGGCCCGGCCTGCTTGTAGCAATTTGTTTCTGTCCCCAGCCAGGCCATGAATAAATCTGGGGGGACACGGGGACAAAAGGGGGGCTCCATGGAGACCCTGGCGCTGGAATGGTGACATATGGTCCGTGCTGACCCCGGCAGTGAGCGGGGCTCGGCTCTTTTTTGGGCCCAGGCTTAGTTAGGCCGGGTTTATTCACGGCTAGGCCGAGTCAAGGGGCCCAGGGCTGGCTTATCCTGCTGGGTTGGTTTGGGGGATTTTTCTTTGGGGGATTTTTCTTTGGGGGATTTTTCTTTGGGGGATTTTTCTTTGGGGGATTTTTGGGTGCTGGAATTTTCAGCCTTTTAGGGAGGACTGGAGGGAGAATGGGGGGGAGGAAGGAGATAAAGAAGGAGGAAAAGGTTTCCATGTTTTCATGGATGTTTGTTTTCCATTGGGAGCTGGATGGGAGCGGGAAGAGCTCCTGGTGCTCCAATCCCAAAATATTTGGGGTCAAAGGGATCTGAAATCCCAACAGTGCCACCTCTGCTATGGGGGACACCTTCCACCATCCCAGAGTGCTCCAGTCCCAGAAAATTTGAGGTCAAAGGGATCTGAAATCCCAACAGTGCCACTCTTTTTATGGGGACACCTCCCACTGTCCCTGGTGGTCCAATCCCAAAGACCTCAAATCCCAACAGTGCCACCCTTGTCATCTTCCACTGTCCCTGGTGCTCCAGTCCCAGAAAATTTGGAATCAAAGGGATCTGAAATCCCAACAGTGCCACTCTTGTCATGAGGACACCTCCCACCATCCCAGAGTGCTCCAGTCCCAGAAAATTTGGGGTCAAAGGGACCTGAAATCCCAACAGTGCCACCTTTCATGGCAACATCTTCCACTGTCCCTGGTGCTCCAATCCCAAAATATTTGGGGTCAAAGGGATCTGAAATCCCAACAGTGCCACTCTTGTCATGGGGACACCTCCCACCATCCCAGAGTGCTCCAGTCCCAAAATATTTGGGGTCAAAGGGACCTGAAATCCCAACAGTGCCAACCTTGTTATGGGGCTCCAGTCACCACCCTCTGTCAATGCCCTGATCCAGGTGGGATTCCCACGTGAGAATTTCTATTTTTCCCTTGCAAAAAATTCCTGAGCCCTCTGAGTTTAGGGCAATCCTTTCCCTGCAATTTAAGGGCCATTCCTTTTATTTATTTTTTTTTTCCCAGTGCTGCCAGATCCCAGAGCTAATGAGGCAGAGTTGGGATCTGTCCCACAGCACTGGGATAAGGCTGGAAAACCTCCCAAAAATCATGGAGTCAAACCTTTAACGTGGTCACTGCCCCCAAGAGCTGCATCCACACATTTTTTGGACATTTCCAGTGATTCCAGCACTTTTCTGAACCACAGGAAAAAGCTGGGAGCAGAGAGGAGCAGAGAGAGGGGGAGATTCCAAGAGGGGAGTTGGAGCATCCATCCAAAAATTCCTGATTTTTTTCCTCCCCACATCTGACTCGGGGGGACAAACCTCTGCTATCCCAAACAGGGATTTATTCCCTGCCAGGACCTGGAGCTCTCACACACTTCCCTGCCTCTCCAGCATTCCCTTAGCCCTCAGAGACAGAAGGATTTTTATCTTCATCCAGCACTGCAAAAAAAAAAAAAAAAAAAAAAATTAAAAAAAAAACTATAAAACCAGCTGCCTTTAAAAAAATAAACCCTCTTTTCCCAGCCTATGCTAATAATTTACTCTTATTCCAGATTTTATTGGCGCTCCTTTCAAGGAGCCCCCCTTGGTAAATCTCCCATAACTCAGGCCCGGAGGATTTCCTCCCCGCTGGGGTTTTTAATGTCGAAAGCAGAGGTGTCAAACGCGCGGCTCAGAGCCCGCGGTGGCCCTGGAGAGTTCCACATCTGGCCTGGATCTCGGTGCTTAACACGTTTTAACTCTCGCCCCGAGCAGCTCCGGATTTCCCTCGGCAGCTCTCGCCGGAGCTGGGTTAGGTTTGATTTAAGAGGCTGCGAGGAAAAGCCAAAAAAATAAAAGAAAAATAAAATAAAGGAGGTGTTGAAAGGTTCAAAGCGCTGCCCCGGGGTTTGGGAGCGGGGTGAGGGCTCGGAGCGTTCCCGGGATGCGCTTGGGAAACAGGGAGGGAGCGGGACCTGCTCGGCTTATCGCGACATCGGCGCACGAGCCGCTCGTGCCGCCCAGCCAGTGCGGGCCACTGGGAGCACTGGGGGCACTGGCTCCCTGATGGGAATGGGTGGGATTGGAGATCACCCAGCCCTCCCAAATTCCTGCAGGAGGGAGCTCCAGGGGCTCAGCACCACTCGGGATCTGCTCATCCCTTGGGAAGCGTTCCCTGGTTTCCTGCCAGGACAATAAATGGATTTAGCAGCCGCAGAGGGGCTGGGAGATCCTCTCCCTGAGGATGCCGCCGCCTTTTCCCCTCTGGGTGGCCCCTGGGCTATTCCTGGCCCAGACCCCCCATCCCATCCTGGTTCCCAAATCCCCGCTGGCCCAGACTCCACATCCCATCCTGATTCCCAAATCCCTGCTGGCCCAGATCCCCCATCCCATTTCAATTCCCAAATCCCTGCTGGCCCAGACCCCCAATCCCATCCCAATTCCCAAATCCTCCCTAGTCCAGATCCCTCATCCCATCCCAATTCCCAAATCCCCGCTGGCCCAGACCCCCAATCCCATCCCAATTCCCAAATTCCCCTGGCCCAGACCCCCATCCCTTTATCCCATCCCGTCCCATCCCATTATCCCATCCCATCCCGATTCCCAAATCCCCACTGGCCCAGACCCCTCTCTTGGTTGCCCCCGGGCTCTCCCTGGCCCCGGGCAATGCGGGCACGAGTCTGCCCGCTGCCAGCTCAGACTGGCGGCCGCCTCTCCCGCATCCCTGGCTGCCTCCCCACCCTCCTCCTCCTCCTCCTCCTCCTCCTCCTCCTCCTGCAGCCAAGCAGCCGCTCGTGTGTGTGTTGTAACCGCGCCAGCGGCGCTTCCAGCATTTCCAGCCTCCCGCTTTCCCAGGCTCCGGGATCGCGGCGGGCGGGGCCGCTCCCAGCCCGACAGCCCCGGCAGGATACCTGCACAATGACTGGGAAAAGCCCCGAGCCGGGCCCAGGGAAGCCGGGCTGAAGGAGAAGATGAATAACTTCCCTGAAGGCACGGCCCAGAGCGTGCCTTGACCTGCCGGTGATTCAGCAGCTGCTGCTTCCCCTCCCCTGCCCCTCCTGGGGCACCGAGCCGCGATCCGTCACTCGCCCGAAATAGCTGAGAGGGCTCGGGGAGGAGGGGAGAGGCGGGAGAGGGCAGGGATGGGGAAAGCTGCGCTGAGCACGCCTGGAGAAAGGCGCTGTCCTTTTCTGGTGGGGATATTGCCAGAAAAAACCTGCAGGAATGGCTGGAATTGCTCATCCCTCCTGCAGAGGAGGAGAGGAGAAATCCTCGAGTTGCACCAGAGGATGTTCAGGTTGGATATCAGGGGGAAATCCTCCACTAGGAGGATGGTGAAGCTTTGGATCAGACTGGTGGAATCCCCAGCCCTGACAGCGCCCCAAAAACGTGGATGTGACATTTGGGGACAAGTTTGGGTGCTCTGCCTGGCCTGGCAGTGCTGGCTTAGTGCTGGGACACAATGAATTTATTTTCCAGCTTTAATGATTTCTTGATCCCGTGGTTCCTCCTGCTTTAACCCAGAATTCCAGGTGGAATTTCCCGAGCTGGGGACAAAAGGAGAAGGAGCAGCCGCTGCTCCAGGGAATTCTGTGCCCCCCAAACCGGAGTTGGGGACAAAGGGGACCAAGGAGCCACCTCCAGGATCCCTGGTGGCTGCTCAGATTTTTGGGGAAGCAGCCAGACCTGGAGCTGAGGAAAAAAATGTTTTGCCACATTTTTTTTAATGGAAAAATGGTATTTTTATATTTTTGTGCCAACATTTCTCAATCGATTTGAAATTGGGAGGCAGCTCCCGCAGGGTGAGGGATCTGAGGGATCTCTGCACCTCCAGAATTCGGGATTTTCGACTCCCACAAAACAGCCCCGACCATTCCCAGCGGGAATTGCCATGGCCGGGTGCTCTGCCCAAACCCAGCCCGGTTTTCCCTCGGGGTTTGGAGCGTTCCAGAGGCTGGAGATGAGCGCTGTCACTCAGGCTGAGCTGTCACGTCGGGCGCTGCCGTGATTGACAGCCTGGCTTTGTTATCTCGGAATTTGTCATCCCAGCCCAGCCTGGCAGGTCAGCAGTGGGAGATTTCCAGCATCCATTCATTATCAGCTGGCTGGAGCAAATCATTCCCGGCTCATCCCTGCCCTTCCTGGGATGGGATCTGACAGGGTGAGGGGGGTGGGTCTGGGGTCTGAGGGATCCTGGAGGGTCAGGGAGTGGGAAAAAAAAGGGAATTTCCATCCCCTGTGCGATGACCTCGGAGGGAATTTGAGGCGGGAAGCAGAGAATGGGAGGAAAATCAATGATGCAGCCCCAGGGTATTCCAGGATTCCATGGTCTGAGAGCAGAGATTCACCAGGGGTTTTGGCAGCAGTGGGAAAGAAGGAAAGCAATGGGAAAGAAGGAAAAAAAACAGTGAGAAAGAAGGAAGGAAAACAATGGGAAAGAAGGAAGAAAAATAATGGGAAAGAAGGAAGGAGAACAATGGGGAAGAAAGAGGAAAAGCAATGGTAAAGAAGAAAGAAAAATGATGGGAGAAAAGGAAGAAAAGCAGTGGGAAAGAAAGAAGAAAACCAATAGGAAAAAATGAATAAAAACAATGGGAGAGAAGGAAGGAAAACAATGAAAGGAAAGGAAGAAAAGCAGTGGGAAAGAAGAAAGCAATGGGAAAGAAGGAAGAAAAGTAATGGGAAACAATGAAGAAAAACAATGGGAAAGAAGAAGAAAACAATGGGAAATAAAGAAAAACAGTGGAAAAAGGAAAAGCAATGGGAAAATAGGAAGGAAAGCAATGGGAAATAAGGAAAAAACAATGGGAAGGAAGAAAAGCAATGAGAAAGAAAGCAATGGGAAAGAAGGAAGGAAAACAATGGGAAAGAAGGAAGAAAAGCAATGGGAAAGAAAGAGGGAAGGCAGTGGGAGATAAGGAAGAAAAAACAGTGGAAAAGAAAGAGGAAAAGCAATGGGAAATAAGGAAGGAAAGCAATGGGAGAAAAGGAAGAAAAACAATGGGAAAGAAAGGAAAACAATGGAAGAAAAGGAATAAAAACAATGAGAAAGAGGAAAGCAATGGGAAGAAAGGAAGAAAGGGAGCGGGAAAGAAGGAAGGAAAGCAATGGGGAAAACAGGAAGGAAAGCAATGGGAAAGAAAGAGAAAAACAATGGAAAAAAAAAAGAGAAAAGCAATGGGGAAAAAAGAGGAAAACAATGGGAAGAAAATGAATGAAAACAATGGGAAAGAAGGAAGGAAAGCGATGGAAGGAAAGGAATAAAAACAATGGGAAAGAAGGAAGGAAAGCAATGGAAGGAAAGGAATAAAAACAATGGGAAAGAAGGAAGGAAAGCGATGGAAGGAAAGGAAGGAGAGCGGGGAAAGAAGGGAAATCTCCCGGAGGATGTCTGTGCGTCTCCCGCCCCTGCACCGACCTTGTCCTGCCAGAATCTCCTCTGCGAGGGGCGCAGCTCCTCGCCCGGGGCCAGGACTGTTCAAACGTTGTCACCAGCTCGGCAGGATTGTCCCCAGGTCACCTCGGCGCTGCCACCAGCCCAGCCGGGGACGTTTCGCCCTTTCCCATCCTCCGCTGCTCCAAGGCGGCCAAATTCCCCCCTCCTCCCGTCCAGGTCCTGCCCTTTGGTCCCCACTAAAAATAATCAGCGCTGGATGTGTCTGAGAGTGTTTGGAGGTTAAATAAAGCTCTCCCAAAAAATCATGGAGCTTTTCGTGCCCGGCACCGATGGAAAAATCATTTTCAGCTGGATTTAGGGTGGGAAAAGCTCAAAAAGATTAAATTAATTCTGATTCTCTGGGTGTTTCGGGTGCTGCCAGGAGCGCCCAGCACTGGCTTTCCTCAGCTCCTGGGTTTATGTGTTTCACCTTCTCCCCTTTTTGACCCTGAATCCTGGGATGTTGGGGGATTTTATATTTTATTTTGTATTTTATATTTTTTTATTTTTTATTTTATATATTTTTATATTTTTATATTTTTTATATTTTTTATATTTTATATTTTATATTTTATTTCCTTTCCCAGCGGCTCTGGCGATGGAAACCTCACCCGAGGCGGCTCGGTGGCGCTGGATTGGATTTCCTGGTGGTGGAAGCTCTGCTCCCATGGAATGGGAGAGGGAGATAGAGCAGGAATTCGGCGCCGAGAGCCCGGCTTTGAAAGGGCCGCATTCCAGCCCTGCCTAAGAGGGGCTAAATGGGAAGATCTGATTAAACGGCTCAGTGCGGTGACCCTGACCTCAAAGAACGCGCCGAGGCTCGGGAGGAACTTCATTTCAATTAATCAGCTTAACAGCCCGAGGAAAGCTGCCCGCGTCCATTGAGCCGGGTCCCGCTCCTCGTCCTCGTCCTCCTCCTCCTCCTCCTCCTCCTCCTCCTCCTCCTCCTCCGCCCTGGGGCTCGGGGGTCGCGGGTGCCTCCATCCCCCTCATTAACAACCTTTGGGATATCAGGGACGCAGCCCCAGATCCCCCCAATCCCTCTGGGGCCAAGAGAAGTTTGGGAAATTTGGGAAATAATTTGGGAAGGCAGGGATGACTTTGCTCCCTCCTCCAGAAACTTTGGAATATTGGAAACACAGCCCCAGATCCCCCCAGTCCCTCTGGGACCCGGCCCTTTTCCAGCTCCCAAGGGAAATTTGGGAATGCAGGGATGGTTTTGCTCCCTCCTCCAGAACCTTTGGAATATCAGGGACACAGCCGTGGGAGGCAGGAGGATAATCCCAAAAAGTGTCACAGGATCATGGAATGGGTTGAAAGGAGCCTTAGAGCTCGGTGGGAAACTGGGAAGCAGAAGGCAAAGAACAGGAGATGAGAAAGGAAAAAGTCTCATCGAGAACCTCCAGTGCTTTTCCATTTTCATTTTCCTTTTCCACTGGGGAAGGTCTAGGAGATGAGAAATGAAAAAGCCTCATCCAGAACTTCCAGTGTTTTTCTGGGTGTTTTTCTTTTTCCTTTTCCTTTTCCACTGGTGAAGGCCCAGGAGATGAGAAATGGAAAAGCCTCATCCAGAACCTCCAGTGCTTTTCCAGGTGTTTTTCCTTTTCCACTGGTGAAGGCCTAGGAGATGGGAAAAGAGAAAAATCTTAACCAGAACCTCCAGTGCTTTTCCATTTTCCTTTTCCTTTTCCCCTGGTTGACCTGGTGAAAAACCAGGAGATGGGAAAGGAAAAAAGCTCATCCAGAACCCCCAGTGCTTTTCCAGATGTTTTTCTTTTTCCTTTTCCTTTTCCCCTGGTGAAGGCCCAGGAGATGAGAAATGAAAAAGTTACATCCAGAACTTCCAGTGCTTTTCCAGGTGTTTTTCCTTTATCCCCAGTGACCTGAGCAGGCCTGGGAGATGGGAAAGGAAAAAAGCTCATCCAGAACCTCCAGTGCTTTACCATTTTCCTTTTCCTTTTTCCCTGGTTGACCCGGTGAAAACCCAGGAGATGGGAAAGGAAAAAACTCACCCAGAACCCCCAGTGCTTTTCCAGATGTTTTTTCCTTTTCCTTTTCCACTGGGAAGGGCTTTGATTCCCTCCCGGAGCGTCTCCTCGCTCTGCTCAGGATTTCTCGGGATGCCCGTGCGCTCCCGGCGCTCTGGAGCCGCAGCTGAGCCCCCACCGAACATTCCAGAGAGTTTCGTGCCTGGATCTCCATTCCCGGCTCGTTAACACCTCTCCCCACATCCTTCCCCACGGAACTTTTTGAGGGGCAGCTGCTCCAGGGTGGGATGAGGAGGAATCTCCGATTTTCCCCGGATGGGATGAGGAGGAATCTCCGCTTTTCCCCGGGTGGGATGAGGAGGAATCTCCGCTTTTCCCCGGGTGGGATGAGGAGGAATCTCCGCTTTTCCCTGGATGGGATGAGGAGGAATCTCCGCTTTTCCCCGGGTGGGATGAGGAGGAATCTCCGATTTTCCCCGGGTGGGATGAGGAGGAATCTCCGCTTTTCCCTGAGTGGGATGAGGAGGAATCTCCGCTTTTCCCTGGATTAAATGAGGAGTAATCTCCGCTTTTCCCCTCGATGGGTTGAGAAGGAATCTCCTCTTTTCCACCTCTCCTTCCCGCACCACACCCCGAGCATTCCACCATCCCCGTGAATTCCCGAGCCATCATCGCTCTGGATCTGCGTCCATCCCTTCGGACTTTTACCTCTGCGCACTTTGTCCTTTCCCCGCACCTTTAAAGGGACAAGGGCGAATTTAGAACCCTCTGGAAATAGCGGCTGCCCTCGGGAGCCTTTGGAGGGACTCGGATGTGGTTGGAAATAATTTGGAAGGGATAAATGGATGCCCTGGGTCCGACCCAGGGATGGGGAACATCTCCTGGACTTGATGGCAGCGACATTTCCCTGGAGGATTTGGAATTCCTGGGGCGCTGGGAGCAGCTGCTGAGCAGCGCTTGGGGTCGCAGGTGGCACCGGTGGCTCTGCGTGATTTTTGGGGGGTGCTGAGATGACATTTCGGGCTGTCACTGCAGAGCCAATCACCCTGTCCCGGAGGATTTTTGGGGGGGACTGAGGTGACATTTCAGGCTGTCACTGCAGAGCCAATCACCCTGTCCCGGAGGATTTTTGCGGGGGACCGAGGTGACATTCCAGGCTGTCACCTCGCTCCGTGTGGTGTTTGCACCCCTGCCACCACTCCGAACCCACTGGGACGGAGCGGGAATTGAATTTTGAATTTTGAATAATTTTGAATTTTGAATTATTTTGAATTTTGAATTATTTTGAATTATTATGAATTTTGAATTATTTTGAGTTCCGAATTATTTTGAATTTTGAATTTTTGCCTGCGCTCAGCCCCTCGCTGGCAGCAAAGGGAATTTGCCGGATCTCGGGGCGATGAGTGGGGGCTCGGAGCTGCCCCAGGGAGGGATTTGGTTGCAGGCAGGCGACAGCCAGGCTTTCATCTGCTCTCCCGAGCCTCCTTCAGACGCAGGAGGAGGGGTAGGGCCCGGCTGTGGGGGATGGAGGAGAACTGCTGTAACACGATTTTCTGTCTGTGATTGCATAACAAAACCTCCTGGGAACCTCCTGCTTCAGATGGATCCCTCGCTCCCCGCCGGGGTGGTGGAGAGCTCTCAGACTGATCGATTGCCCACGCTCCGGTGCGGGGGAATTGCCGGCCTGGATCGGTACCAGGCTCCGAGCAGGCTGCGCTCCTGTATCGAGCCGCGCCTGAGCCATCAGGAAGCTGTAAAAAGCCTTCAGGAGCCGATAATCTGCTTTTTTTTTATACCCCCAGCACGCACAGCAGCCACAGGCTCTGCTCTCACAGAAGCCGCAGCTTGGTTGTTAATGGGAGCAGAGCTTGAAGGATGGGATTGCGTTTCTATGCTTAAAAAAAAAAAAAAAATTAAAAAATAATAATAAAGAGCCTGGGTTTGCGCTGTTGGACGCTCTGCAAACATCAGCTCGTTCCCTGAACTGCTCCCACCGGGCTCATCCCGCCCTGCCCACCCACCAGGACAATCCTGGGAAAGGGAAATCAGGGAAATCAGGGTCCCCCCAGCCCCCCCAGCCAAACCGGGAGCTGCCTCTGGCACTCCCACCTCATCTCCCGACAGATTCCAGCACGGCCCCACCTCACAAATTCGGAACGGGGCGCACAAAGCTTCTCCTTCCACCCCTTAATGGTCTTTTCTCCGCGCCACGGCCCTGATTAATTGGTGACAATTGGAAGTGCTTCATTCTCCGTGTGCGAGAGGCTGCGATCGCTTCCCCTTGGCCACGATTCAAGTGCCGGGGGTGAGGCAGAATGGGTGGCAAAACTGTTTTTTCCTCAGTTCCCCCCCCCCCTTCCCCGCCCCGCTCAGCGGCCAAGAAAAAGCCACAACCCCGAGTTATTCTCTTTTATGAGGTGGGTATTGTGAGGCCAGGCAATTGAATTTACAACAGCATTGAGTATCAGAGTCTATCTGGGCCTGTCAATGAGAGCGCCGGGGAGGGAGAGGGGAAAAAAAAAAAAAAAAAAAAAAAAAAAAAAAAGGAAAAAAAGAGAAAAAAAAAAAAAGAGAAAAAAAAATAAAAAAGACACACATTAACCCTCAGCTCCGAGTTCCCAGGCGTTTCAATAGGGCTCCCAAGTTGCCAAAGAGCCCGCTGCATACTCGATGAGACCCTTTATAGCTCCTAATTACCCTCCTGACAATGGGACAGACTCTCTCGCCGCTTTTGTGGGCCCAGAGTAACTTCTGTGCAGCCCACCCCCACCCGGGCCAGGAAAGGAAAAAGAGGAAGGAGGGAAAGCTGGAGAGCAGCCGGATTTTGGGAGCAGGTAGCAGGAAGGAGGTGTTTCCTCAGCTTCCAGCAGATTTTTTTTTTTAGCAATCCTTCTTCTGGCTGCAAAATTCAGATATTTAATTCCACCCCCCTCCTCAGGTCCATCACTTTCCCCCCAATTTCTTACCCAAATCCCTTCTAATTATCCATAAATAAGGCCAAAAAGTCCAGTATTCTTTTTTTTTTTTTTTTTATGAGCTCGTCCTTGAAAAGGTGGAAAAGAAAAAAAAAAAATCTATTTCAAAGAGTTCCTTTATTGAAACACCTGCATTTTTTTTTCTCTTTTTGTTTTTGGAAGTCTTCAACACAGGCACGCACACACCCACAGACCAACAAACAACTTTGGCATTATAACTTTTTTTTTTGAGTATTTGTTACAAAACTATCTCTCATTTATTTATTTATTTTTTTGTTCGTTTCTTTAAAAAAAAAAAAAAAAAAGAAAAGTATCTCAAATAAAGGCATTTTAAAGGAGTAAAAATACAAGTCGAGATCCCAACCTCTGAAAATAATAAATAGCATGTTGATAGCGAGGTCCTTTTCTTCCTAAATCTGCTTTTAAAAACCCCAAAACATAACGGGGGGCTCCATACAACGGAGCCAACCAGAGTTTTGTATTTTTTTTTGTCGTTGTTGTTTTTTTGGAGAGTGGGAATGCCTCGAAGGAAATCACCAAGGTCTCCAGACGGATTCACTGCGTTCTCCACCGGGACTCCCAGCCTGGGACGCTGGAGCGATGCTGCCCCCAAATGATGTCAAACCTTGCACGGGCGATACCGAGGGGGCGGCCCCCGAATTCCCGGAGCCTCCTCCCGCCGACAGCGGCGCGTTAGCGTTGGCATAGAGAGGAATAACCGGTCCGGAGCCGGGAGGGAAAGCCGGGTTGGGGATGAGAAAAGCGAACTGGCCGTCGGTAGCAGGGACGAGCTGGAAACCGCCGTAAACTTTTGGGGACAGCGTTTCGGCGGGGTTGAGCTTGCAGGGCACGGGCACGGCTCCAGCTGCGCCCGGGGGCAGCTGGACGTGCTGCGCCAGATGTGCGGGCTGGGCTGGAGGCGGCGGCGGGGGCGGGGGGTAGTTCATGGCCACGATCTGGCCCAGGCAAGCCGAGAGGTGGCTCAGGAGCCGCGTGCGCACGTCGGCGTTGACCCCTTCGCAGGTGGACAGGAACCGCGTCACCTCGTTCATGCACTCGTTGAAACCGGCCCGGTATTTGCCGAGCACCGTGGGGTCGGCGCTGAGAGCGGCTGGAGGGGGGAGGAGGAGGAGGGGAGGGTGAGTGGCAGGTCCGGAATACTGTCCCCAAATCCCGGTCATCTGTCCCCAAGCCCGGTGTGGAGCCTGGTCCTCTCTGTGTCCCTAATCCCGAGTGAGGAGGAGGTTCCCGGTGCTCTATCGTTAGTCCAGGGTCTAGAGCCCAGTTCCTGGTCCTCTGTCCCTAATCCTGGGTCTGGAGTCCGTTCCAGGTCCGCTGTCCCTAATCCCAGTATAAAACCCAGTTCCCGGTCCTCTGTTCCCTAATCCCGGTCTGGACCCGGTTCCCGGTCCTCTGCCCCTAATCCCGGTCTGGATCCGGTTCCAGGTCCTCTGTTCCCTAATCTCGTGTGCAGATCTCGGTTCCCGGTCCTCTGTCCCTAATCCCGGTCTGGACCCGGTTCCTGGTCCTCTGTCCCCAATCCCGGGTGCAGATCCCGGTTCCCGGTCCCCATCCCCCGTTCCGGAGCCCGGTTCCCTTCAAGGTGCCCCGTCCCCATCTCCCGTTCTCTCACCCCCAGTCCCTGTTCCAGAGCCCGGTCCCCGGTGCCGTGCCTTCAGTCCGGATCCCATCCCAATCCCCTTATCCCCGCTCCCGATCCCGATGCCCGTTGCGCCCGGTGCCGCTCCCGGTGCCGGCACTCACCGGTCATCTGCGCCCGCTGCAGGTTCCGCAGGTGCTTGACCGTCATCTCCAGGATGTCCGCCTTCTCCAGCTTGGAGTGCCGCGAGCTCTGCGGGACAAGAGCGGCTCGGTCAGGGCTGCCCGCGGCCGGGCATCCCCCGGTGCCCCCGGTGCCCCCACTTACGTCCTTCTTGAGCGCATCCAGGATGAGCGTCTTGAGCTGCCCCAGGCTCTCATTGATCCGCGCCCGGCGCCGCTTCTCCATGATGGGTTTGGAGGACTGCGGGGAGGGAGGGAGGGAGAGCGGAGCCGGTCAGCGCCCCCCGCACATCCCCGGGACCCCCACACCGCACCCCGGCCCGAGCAGCACCGACCTCAGCACGGCCGCGGGCTTGTCGCCATCCAGCTCCGCCGCCACCGCTGCTGCGCCCCGACCGGCACCCTCCTCCTCCTCCTCCTCCTCCATTTACCTTCCGGTGCTCGCTGGCGCTCCGCGGCTTGTCCGGCGTGTGGCTGGCGCTGGCGGGCGCGCCGGCGATGGGCGAGGCGGTCGGTTTCTCCATGCCCGTATCGGCGGGCATGGCTGGTAA
>JAOTBB010000866.1:6026686-6039096 GCA_025629985.1 Chamaetylas fuelleborni | reverse complement strand
CTCCAATTCCCCACAATCCCCCAAATTCACCCCAAAGTCCCACCTGGGACCCCCAAAATTCAGGTTAAAATTCCGCCATCCCAAATCCCCCCGGCTGGCCCCTCCTGTCAGGGAGGTGTGCAGAGCCAGAAATTCCCCCTGAGCCTCCTTTTCTCCAGGCTGAGCCCTTTCCCTGCTCCCAATGTCTCCATTAAAATGATGAAATGAAATTCTCCTCAGCTCTGAGCCCAACAGGTCCCATCCCAGCTCCCTCACCAGGAGCATTTTCTTTATCAGCTGCATTTTGCCCACCCTGTGCCTTGTGGGCACATCCTGATTCTCAGCAGTTATTCAATTTTATGAGCAGGAGAATTTGTGGAAGAAGGTCAAAGCAGATTAATAAGGGACAAGGTGTCTAATAACTACACAATAGTAGACAAAAATAGGAGAATGATCAGTGCTCACACTGTGCTGCTTGAACTTATTATCCTGCATTAGCAGCATTCATAATTTAAAACTTTAATAAACTCCCAGCCTCTTTGGGCCAAGATAGATGTTGCTGCTGGTTTTATTAGCTCCATAATGGGCAGAAGCTTTAAGCTACGTGATTATCCTGCAGAAACAAACACCTAATCACTCTGGGAACGTTCTCATCAGCAGCTAAAAGGGACAAAATGAGACCAAACACAGCCTTGAGACAACATGGGCTCACCTTCAGGTTGGAACTGCTGTGGAGCAGAGGTCACTCAGTGCTGGAGCAGATGGCAGAGAGGTGGAAGGCTCCAAATATCAAGGCTCAGGCATCCCAGAATCCCAGACTGGTTTGGGTTGGATCCCCCCCCCTCCATGGGGCAGGGACACCAGGCTGCTCCCAGCCAAGGCTGTGAGCCAGGTTATCCCTCCTGGAGCTGCTCTTTTCCCTTCCTGTCCCACACAGCTTTTTAAATCATGATTGTCCCCTTAAGGAACACTGGGCTATTCCTGAATCCAGGACCACCTGGCACTTTTTTCTCCTATTACACACAGCATATTTATCTGTTAATATCCCTCTCCTCTCCCCCCCAAGCTGAAGCACCAAACATCTCCTCCCACTCTCCAGGTGCTGCTTGGCTGGGCCAGGTGTCTCTGGAGTCACATCTCCTGCCTCCTTCCCTCTTTCCCCCCTTACCCCAAAGAATTTGGGATTTTTTTGCCCTGGCACAGCTCCCTCTGTCCCAGATGAGGAGAGGCACCACCTCTGGGGTGGGTTTGGGTTCCTTGGAGCCTCCCCAGCAGCAGGAGAAGGACACAGGAGGATCCCAATCCCAAAAGGATTTCCTGCAGAGCAGGGAGGCACAGCTGGAGGTGCCACTGTCACACCAAAGCCCTTGGACACCTTCACTGGCACAAAGGGAAGGACAAACAACAAAAGGGCAAAAAAAATCATCCCCTGGAGACAGAGGGGGTTTTAAGTTTTTTTTTGTGTTTTTTTCCGTATTGATTTTTTTGGAGAACGTTGTTTTTGACTTGAGGTTTTGGAGGAGGCTTTTAAATTTGAAATGATGGGTGTGTAGTGAAATGGAAGTGTGTGTTTTTATATGGTAAAAGGTTTTAAATTTGAGGGGTTTATAGTATAGTAATAGGTATGGGACAATATGGAAGATTTTGGGTGGGTTTTTTGGTTTGGTTTTTTTTTAATGGTTTTTAGGTAGTAGTTTTTTGTTGGTTAGTTAGTGTTATACTAAAGGCTATGGGAATTTAGTTATTAGGTTAAAAGGATAAATAATATGTGTTAATTATAATTTCTCCATTTTCCTCGCTTCTAGCAGGTGCCCACCACTTCAATCTCAGAGTGCCTCACAATTTATAAATTGTAAAATATTTTTAAAGTATAAATATACAATTTAAAAAGTATTTTTTTTCCCTCACAATCCCACTGCACAACGAGCAGAGGGAAACCAAACCAAGGCCAGGAAAAATCAGCGGTGGCAGCGGAGTCACAAAGATTTTTCCACACTGCTGGCAGGTGGAGGAGGATGGAATGGAGGAGGAGGAGGATGGAATCCATGTGGGAGGAACTCAGGGAAGCAGGGATGGCTTTGCAGAGCTGGGCAAACAGGGTGGGAGTGAGGGTGTAGCTGGGAAGGGCCCTGTCAGCAGCCATCACCTGGGAGGAGAACAAACTCATCCCAAAATTTCTGCCGTCTGCCTCCAAACCTGCAGCCAGGTGCCAGCAGGGGGGAAAAGCTGATTATTTTATTTTATTTTATTTTATTTTATTTTATTTTATTTTATTTTATTTTATTTTATTTTAATTTTGTTTTGTTTTATTTTATTGTATTTTATTTCATTCTATTCTATTCTATTCTTTTATTTCATTTTTATTTTATTTTATTTTATTTTATTTCATGTCATGTCATGTCATGTCATGTCATGTCATGTCATTTTTATTTATTTTTTAATTTTTATTTTATTTTTTATTTTATTTATTTTATTTTATTTCATTTAATTTCATTTTATTTTATTTCATTTTATTTCATTTTATATTTTATTTTTATTTTTTATTTCATATTATTTTATTTTATATTTTATTTTAATTTCTGCTCTCAGCTCGGCAAGCCGCGGCACTGAAAGCCCCTGGCTCTGAATGACCCCCGGGCCCTGAATGAGGAGCCTCTCAATTAAAAGTTTCCCATTGATGCCGTTGAATGAAACCTCTCTGGGGAATTCTCCGCGCCTCAATGGCCCCGGCCCTCATCAAATATTGAGGGGCCAGAGGATTTCCCACAATATTTGTACACCTTCCTTTGTGGGGATTTTTCCCTCCGCTGAACCAGAAACCTTTAACACATCCGCTCCCGAGCGCCGCTCGTTAGGGGCCGGCTCGGGGAGCCGCGGCTCGGGGTGACACCCCCGGGGCCACCAGGGCCACCACCGGGGCCACCAGGGCCACCACCGGGGCCACCAGGGCCAGCCCGCGGGCACGGCGGTGGCCACCGGCAGGGATTGATCCAACTGAGTGGGATTGATCCAAAGTGAGCCGGGATTTATCCAAATTGAGCTGGGATTGATCCGAATTGAGCCGGGATTGATCCAAATTGAGCTGGGATTGATCCGAATTGAGCCGGGATTGATCCGAACCAAACTGGGATTTATCCAAACTGAGCCGGGATTGATCCAAACTGAGCCGGGATTGATCCGAACCAAGCCAGGACTGATCCCATCCGAGCCAAGATTGATCCAAACTGAACTCGGATTGATCCAAATTGAGCTGGGATTGATTCGAATTGAGCCAGGATTGATCCGAACTGAGCCAGGACTGATCCGAACCGAGCCTGGATTTATCCAAACTGAGCTGGGATTGATTCGAATTGAGCCGGGATTGATCCGAACCGAGCTGGGAATTCCATGGAAAACGTGCGGTGGGAACGAGCAGAGATCCACAAAATCCCAGCACAAACTCCCGGCCTTGGGGCAGAGTTTTGGTGGCACTTTTGTGACACTTTCGTGTCACTTTGGTGGCGCTTTGGTGGCGCTTTGGGGCAGAGTTTTGGTGATGTTTTGGTGGCACTTTGGTGGCACTATTGTGGCACTTTAGGGCAGAGTTTTGGTGACGCTTCGGTGACATTTCATGGCACTTTGGGACAAAGTTTTGCTGGCACTTTGGTGTCGTTTGATGGCGTCTTGGTGGCGTTTTGGTGGCACTTTGGTGGCATTTTCGTTTTGGTGGCCCCAGGGAAAGCCGAGCCTCCCGTTCCATTCCCGCCCGCCACAAAGGCGACTCAAGTTGGGGACAAAAGCCCCGGGACCCTGGAGCAGCCCCGAGGGCGCGGCTGACAGCCCTGATTGTCACAGCCTCATTAACGATGCCAATTAACGCCCGCGCCTGGCGGGACTGCGGCGGGCAATAATTTATTCCGGTTTAATCCCGGATAAAAACAGGGAGAAGCGAGGCTGGGAACGCGGAGCTGCTCCGGCCTCTGTGGGACTCATCCCGCTGCTCCAGGTGGGAGCTGAGGTGGGATTTGGGGATTTGGGGTGTCCCCAAATCTTCACGTTTTCTCCCCAAGGTGTTTTCCCTGCCCGCGGTGCTCCAGAGTGGGGTTGGAAAAGCTCAGTGGATTTTTTTTCTGGAGAATGGAGAAGGTTTTGCTTGCCCTGCCTTGGTGGTTTGCAGCCTCAGGCTGGGCTGGGTGGGAATAATTCCATGATTTTCCACCCTAAAATGGGAAAAACTTCGTGATTTCCACCCCCAGATAGGAATAATCCCTGGATTTCTTCTGCAGGATCAGAATAACCCCTGGATTTCCTCCCCATGATGGGAATAACCCCTGGATTTCTGCTCCAGGATAGGAATAACTCCTGGATTTCCCTCCTAGAATGGGAATAATCCCTGAATTTCCTCTCCAGGATGGGAATAACCCCTGGATTTCCCTCCTAGGATAGAAATAACCCCTGGATTTCCTCTCCAGGATGGGAATAACCCCTGGGTTTCTGCTCCAGGATGGGAATAACCCCTGGATTTGGGCAGCCGCGGGCTGCTCGTGCCCTCTGCTGGTGCTTCCCGTTGTTTCCCGCTGTTTCCCGGGGTGTGGGGATGGATCCTCATGGATCTGTAGCTCCCTGATTTATTTATGTGATTTATTTATTTATGGAAACCCCTGCTCCAGGTGCTCCGGGGTGGTCTGGAGGGGGATCGGGATCGGGATCGGGATCGGGATCGGGATCGGGATGCAGCTGCAGCCGCCCCGTGGGAAAGCTGAGTGACAGAATCCTGGAATGGTTTGGATGGAAGGGACCTTAAATCCCATCCCTCAAATCCCATCCCTCAAATCCCGTCCCTCAAATCCCATCCCAGGGATGTGCAGGACGCCTCCCGCCATCCCAGGGTGCTCCAAGTTCAGTCCTTGGACGCTTCCAGGGAATGGGACATTTCTGGGAATCTCTTCTTGCATCTCAGGAAGATTTTCTTCCTCTCGTTTATCCCAAACCTCCCAGTCCATGATCTTGCGGCTCCTGCTCCGGAGATTCCCAAATTTCCAAGCTCCCATCCCTCCCTGGTGGCACGGTGCCATCCCCGGGGTCCCCGTGCTGTCCCCAGTTTGGTTTTTTTCCCATTTTTCCTGCACTTTCCATGGAGCTGCAGCACAATTTCCACCCACCAGAGGCCACTTTCCTCTCGCCTTTGCTGCTGCGGCTCCAGGGAAAGTTTGGGAAGAGGAACCTGCCGGGAACCCTCAGGGTTGCTTCTGGGATGTTTCTCCCAGTTCGGGATTTTCCTGCCCAGTTCCTTCCCAAATTTTCCTCGCTGCTTCTTGCTGGGAGGAGAGGAATTGGTAAGAAATTTGTCTGGAGTTTTTTTTTTGGGGGGGATTGCATCTCCTTAAAGAATTCCTTAAAGAATTCCTTTGGCACTGCAGGTTTGCATCCCAAATTCCACAACGGTTCGGCTTGGAAGGGAATTTTAATCCCATCCCATTAAATCCCATCAATCCCTTAAATCCCATCCCGTTCCAGAAGGATCTGGGAACAGGGATCTCCCAGGATGAGCCTGCAGAGAGCTCAGAGCAGATCCCAGATCCCCTGTGGTCCTTTCCAAGATTTCCCATTCCAGGAATTCCGCTGGAATAACGCTGGGAAAGAGGGAACTCACCACCCTCCCACCCCCCAGGGGAAAGGAGAGGAACGAAAATTGGGAAAAATTCAAAGCATTGAAGGCCAGGAAATTCCCCCTGGGCTGAGCAGAGACCTGAGAGGGATGGGGATATTCCAGAGGGGTCAGGATATTCCAGAGGGATGGGGATATTCCAGAGGAGCAGGAATATTCCAGAGGGATGAGGATATTCCAGAAGAGTGGGGATATTCCAGAGGGATTGGAATATTCCAGAGGAGCAGGAATAACCCAAAGGGAATGGAATATTCCAGAGGGATGGGGATATTCCAGAGGAGTCAGGATATTCCAGAGGGATCAGGATATTCCAGAGGAGCAAGAATATTCCAGAGGAGCAGGAATATTCCAGAGGGATGGGGATATTCCAGAGGGATGAGAATATTCCAGAGGGATGGGGATATTCCAGAGGGATGGGGATATTCCAGAGGAGCAGGAATATTCCAGAGGGAATGGAATATTCCAGAGGGATGGGGATATCCCAAAAGGAAGGGAATATTCCAGAGGGATCAGGATATCCCAGAGGAGCAGGAATATTCCAACCCCACCCCCCTGATTCCTTCCCCTCTCCCAAGGGCTCCCTAATTCCACCACCCCTCCCAACCCCCAAATTCCCTCTGCACTGCGGGATCCATGGATTTCCCAATCTCTGGGAGCGGTTCCCCCTTTTCCAAGGTTTATGGGATGGTTTATGGGATGGTTTATGGGATTTATGAGATGTCATTCCATCAGCCCTGCTGCTGCCAGCCCTTCACTTTAGCTCCATTAACTCTCCTGGCTCAGTCCCCGTGCTGATCTTTAATTGAACGTTCTCATCCAGCCCTGGGCTGGTTCCAGGGCTGCAGGGAAGGGGGGATGGAGGTGGCACTGCCTGAGCCAGGGAGGGCCCTGCTGGGTCAGGAATTCCGTGGGGGATGGATGGAGATGTTTTATTCTGGAAGTGGCACAGCAAAATCCACTTGGAGTGGGATTTTCGTGAGGAAAAATGGATTTCAGAGCTTGATGAAGGAGGGGAATTAAAGGAAAGGTCCTGAGGGAAATGGGATCTGAACAGTGGCACTGAACAGTTTTCCAAAAATGCTGAAAGTGTCCCGGGAAAATCCACTTGGATTGGGATTTTTATGAGGAAAAATGGATTTCAGAGCTTGCTGAAGGAGGGGAATGAAAGGAAAGGTGCTGAGGAAAACAGGATCAGGTGATACTGATGGTACTGAACACGATTTCCAAAAATGCTGTGGGTGCCCCTGGATCCCTGGAAGTGCCCCAGGGAAATCCATTAAGATTGGGATTTTTATGAGGGAAAATGGATTTTAGGGACAGGGCTCACTAAAGGAGGGGAATGTGCTGAGGGAAATGGGATCAGGTGACATTGGTGGCACTGAACAATTTCTCAAAAATGCTGTGGGTGCCCCTGGATCCCTGGAAGTGCCCCAGGGAAATCCTGTGGAATCCACAGGGAAACTCGGATTGGGATTTCTGGGAGGAGAAAATGGATTTCAGGGGCCAGGGCTTGATGAAGGAGGGGAATGAAAGGAAAGGTCCTGAGGGAAATGGGATCAAAGTGGTTTTGAGCAGGGTATCAGAGGGATGTGAAGGATGTGAAGCCAGCCTGGTTTGGCCACGTTTGCTGTAAAAAGCAGAATTCTAATTAATATTTGTGCCCTGCCAGCCTTTCCCAGGCCGAGCTCAGGAGCTGCCTGCCCCTTCCCACAGAGATCCTGGGGCACTCCTGGGCTCCAGCACGGGGTTTGAGTCACTGGATTGTGGAGCCAGGAGAGAGAGGGAGCTGCTTGCAGCAAATCCTGCCTGACTGGACTGGGAGCCAGCCCTGGGCAAGGCTGTGGTCTCAGGCTGAGCTTTGATTTGAGCTCAGGACAGGTTCCCTTCCCTTTCCTCCTCCCCATCAAAGCCTCTGGATTCAAGCTCCTGCCTCTTCCAATTTGGAATATTTTCATTTCTCTTTTTCACCTTCTTGACCATCCCAGGGGACAGCTCTGCAGGGCAGGATCCTGCTCCCCATCCCAGAACGGCTTGGGGTGGAAGGAGCTTTAAAAACCATCCCATCCCCATGGGCAGCGACACCTCCCACCACCCCAGGGATGGAGCAGCCCCGGTTTATCCAGGAAACCTGTCCCACCCTCACCTAAACCTCTTTTAACCCCGGAATGGGGGGCAAACCAGCCAAGGATCCATCCTTGGAGTGGGAGCAGAGCTCAGAGCTGCACCAGCCCCTCCAAACCAGCTCTGTCCCCAAATCCCCTCGTTTCCTGCGGTGCCCCAAAGCCCCCGGTGCCACCGGGCAGGGGGCACGGGCGGGGCTGAGGAGCTGCCCCGCTGCCAGCCCGGCTCTCCAGCCCGGATTATGTGTCTGGACAAGCCCTCGGCAGCTGTTTTCCAGCTCTTGCCGAACAAAGAGCACTTTCAATGCTCCGGGAAAAAGAGCAGGAGCGGGGTTTGCAGCTGAGCCGGGAGCGGAGGGGCTCCCGGGGGGTTTTGGGCACCCAAAAATTCTGTGCCCCTTGGAATTCCCCTCCCTGTCTGCCCCAAAACTTTCCTGGGAGCTGCACCAACCTCGCTTTAGCTGTTAAAATCGAGCCCGGCCTGCTCGGGGTTGGGAAATTCAGGTTTTTCCTGGTGGAAAATTGACTCCAAATATTCCTTATTTCTGCATCTCCCCCCCACTCCCATGGTTCCCACATCAAATCCTGGGAATTCTGGGATTTAAAGCAGGAAAGGTTTTTGGTGTTCTATTCCAAATATTCCTCATTTCTGCATTCCCCCCACGGCTCCCACATCAAATCCTGGGAATTTTCCTCCTCGCCCTCCCCTGTGCCCGCTGTTTTTTCCCCTTTTCCCGGCCGGAACAGCCCGGGAGGAGAGGAGAAGAGCCGGTCTGGAGTGCCTGAGTCAGAGCAGCGCTAATGGATGAGGCTGCGGCTCTCAGAGAAGCACTTTGGATAATTGCAAGGCTCTGCCAGGATGCGCTGCCCTGGCAGCTCCGAGGGGCTGAGGCAGAACCAGCCCCGGCGTTTGGCTCCTCTCCCGCTCCCTGCAGCAAAACTCGGTGGCCTCGGTGGCTCTGGCCAGGTGGTTTTGGCTCAGCTGAGGGTTTGGGGCAGGTTTGGGTCCTGGCAGAGGTGAGGGGGTGGAAATTCCTCTCGCACACCCCAAAGGAGTTTTGGAGGGGAGAGGATCGGGGGATTGTGGAGTGGGTTGGGGTGGGAGGGATCTTTAAAGGTCATCCAGTCCCACTGCCCTGCGTTGGGGTTTTTTCCTTCCTCTCCTGCCACTTTCTGTCAGATTTTTAAAGTTTGGATTGCAGCGGGTCCAAGAGGCAGATCCAGGATCCTCCATGGATCCATCCCTCCATCCTCCTCAACCTCAGGCTTGGCTTTCCCTGAGAATTCCATCCCTGGGAAGGGAATTCCTCCCAAAATCCCGCTCACCCCCTGGCAGCAGGTGCAGAACACCCTCAGCTCCCTTTTCCTGCTCCCTCCCTGCACCGAGCCAGGGGTGAATCCTGAGCCGGCATCCTCGGCATAATCCCCATTTTAACCAGGAAAAAAAACCATCCCAGGGCCCGAGGCAGGGGCAGAGCAGGCAGGAAGGGGTTAAACCCGCAGAGCCGAGCTTTGGGCACATCCCGATCCTCTCAGGATGAAATATTCCCTGGTCATTCCCTGGGAGTGACTCACAAACCGATTCCAGTGAGAAGAAATCTTTTCAAAGCTCTCACTTTCAATGTCTTTTTTATTCTCTTTTTTTCTCTCTCTCTGGTTTTTTTTTTTTTTGTTTTTTTTTCTTTTTGCCCACGCAGCAGCTGCAGGAAGGGTTTGGGATAAAATTCCACACAAAAGCCTCCATCTCCTGGAGAGCCCGGGCCAATAAATCCTGCTCAGAGGATGAAATGGGGTTTGGGGGGAGTGTGAAACCACGATTTGGGAGGGCTGGGTCCCCTCTGTGCCCACCCCTGGGCAGGGGTTGCCAAGGGCCCTCGGAGGGACTGGGAAAACCTTGGCTCCTTCAATCCTCCAGAAAAAAAAAAAAAAGGGGGAAGAAAGGGAAAAGCTGGATCCCTGCATGCTCTGAATCTTAATATTTCCTCTTTCAGGTTAAATTGTGCTCAGTGTTTTCCATCAGGGAAAGTTTGTGGGATTGGGAAGTGCCAGGGATCGACTCCTGCCACAGCCCTGGGCACCCAGGGATCCCCCAGAATGTCACTGGTGGCAACTGGGACTGCCCCAGCTTTGGGATTTCCCAGATTCCCGTGGTTGTAAAGAGTTGGTGGCGGAAGGAAATAAATGGGATTTAAAAATTCCAGGATTCACGGTTGGAATTGGCCAAGGTTGGGTTGGAGCAAGCTGGGATAGGGGAAGGAGTCCCTGGAATGTCCCTGGTGGTGTCCCCACCCTGGGGGGGGGGGGGGATGGGATCAGCTTTTTGTCCCTTCCCACCCAAAACCCTTCCAGGATCCCCCATTTCCCACGGACAACATTCCATGGAAGAGCAGGGCCGGGTTCTCAGCTCTTGGAGATAAATCAGAGCCAAGTTTGACGTTCCAGAGATGGTGACACCCCCCAGATGTGCCCAGCTGGGAAATCCAAACCCAAACAGCTGGCAACACGCTGGGACGAGCCAGGGAATCATGGGATTTAAAGAAAGAAAGATTTTTGGTGTTCTAATCCAGATATTCCTCATTTCTGCATCCATGGTTCCCACATCAGATCCTGGGGATTCTGGGATTTAAACCAGGAAAGGCTTTTGGTGTTCTAATCCAAATATTCCTCAGTTCTGCATCCATGGTTCCCACATCAAATCCTGGGGATTCTGGGATTTAAAGCAGGAAAGGCTTTTAGTGTTCTATTCCAAATATTCCTCATTTCTGCATCCATGGCTCCCACATTAAATCCTGGGACATTAAATCCAGGGAATTTTGTAAAGGAGTGACTGGGAATGTCCAATTCCAGCTGGACAAAATTCCCAGCTCCCCTTACACCCAACACAGAAATTCCTCTGGAATTCCAGCCAGGAGAGGCTTTATCTTAAACATTAAAGCGCTTAATCAACATTTCAATATTCCTCAGCCCCCAGTGATGCCCACAATTCCCAAATCCTGCTCCCAGGGCTCCCCCTCTCCCCTCCCCAGCCTGCTGGAGCTGAATTTTCCCTTTGCTGGGAAGGCAGAAATGCTGAGGCTGCACTTTCCCTGCCCAGCTAATCCCATTTGTCTCCCAAAATGCCTTTTAAGGATTCCCAGCAATGCAGCAGAGAAATCCATTTGCAGGCACGAGGCAGCCAGGAGGGGAATTTTGATTTCCCAGTTATTAGTGGATGACAAGGTGAGGGAACCGGGGGAAGATTGATCACCCAGAGAAGCATTTTTGCTTCCCCCAATTAATCCTGTAATCAATCCAGGAGCGGGAGAACGAGGTGGGAATTCTTCCCTGAGCTGCCTGTCGGGGTGGGGGATGGATGGAGACGTTTTCTCCTGGAAGTGGAGCGGGGAAATCCACTCAGATTGGGATTTTTGGGATGAAAAATGGATTTTTTCAGAGGTTTTCTTTTCCATCAATCCAGATTAGGGAGGCTCCGTGGCCACACGGAATTCCAGCAGGAGGAATTCCAGCAGCCCCCAGGGCGTTCCCCAGGCTGGGATTTGATCCTGGGCGATCCTTTGCCCTCAAGTTCACGCTGGGTTTTCCTCCTGCTCCTTTCCCTTTAATTTATTTTTATTTTATTTTTTCCTTTTGATTGTGGTTCAAAGACTCCTCGTGGTTCACTGGGTGCTGAGCTGGGGTTAAACCCAGCTCTAAAGCAAATTTTAGGCTAAAATACGCTCTGATCACCAGGATTTTGAGGCCAAAAATCCAAAAAAAAAATCCCAGTGTGACGCCATCCCTTCATCCCACTCCAGGCTGAATTCCTCCTGCCCTGTCATTAGAGCTCAGGGCCCGCCCTGGTTTGGGGTTTTCTCCCGGAGCCCCGGGAATTTGGGCACATTCAGCACAATTCCTGCTTTTCCTGCCAGCCTGGATCCAGATCTGCCATTCCAGGAGATCAGCTGGGAATTTTTAACCCCGTTTTAACCCAGTTTTTAACCCAATTCAAGGCTGCCAGCCCGATTTGGGGAGGAAAATGCTGAATTCTTTTTTTTTTTCTACAGGGTGTGACAGATCCTGGGAGTTCCTTAATTTTTTTTTTTTAATTAATTTGTTTTTTAAATTTTATTTTTTTTTTGGCAGGGGGAAAGGCCCGAGTTTCCATGTCCCCTGAAATCAGGGATGGGGATGTTGGAATTTAGGGATGGGGATGCAGAAAATCGGAGATAAGGACATTGAAAATCAGGGATGGGGACACTGGAAATCTGGGATGGGGATGCTGGAATTCAGGGATGGGGATTCTGAAAATCAGGGATAAGGACACTGAAAATCAGGGATGGGGACACTGGAAATCAGAGATAAGGACATTGAAAATCAGGGATAAGGACACAGGAAATCAAGGATGGGATGTTAGAAATCAGGGATGGGGATGCAGAAAATCAGAGATGGGGACATTGGAAATCTGGGATGGAAATGCTGGAAATCAGGGATAAGGACATTGAAAATCAGGGATAAGGACACTGAAATCAGGGATGGGAACAGTGGAAATCAGAGATGGGAACAGTGAAAATCAGGGATGGGAACAGTGAAAATCAGGGATAAGGACACTGAAAATCAGGGATAAGGACACAGGAAATCAGGGATGGGGATGCAGAAAATCAGGGATCAGGCCACTGAAAATTAGG
>JAOTBB010000866.1:5999438-6010009 GCA_025629985.1 Chamaetylas fuelleborni | reverse complement strand
ACCAGGGAATGCCTGTGGCTAACAGGGAATGCCTGTGGCTACCAGGAGTCTCTGTGGCTAACAGGGAATGCCTGTGGCTAGCAGGGAATGCCTGTGGCTAGCAGGGAATGCCTGTGGCTAACAGGAGTCTCCGTGGCTAACAGGGAATGCCTGTGGCTAACCTGTTTATTTCCCATTTTTTTCCTCGTTTTTTCTGTGTTTTTTTTTTCTCCGTTTTTTTTCCTGGTTTTTTTCCCGTCTCTTTTGCGTCTGTTTCCCGTCTCTTTTGCGTCTGTTTCCCGTTTTTTTTCCCGTCTCTTTCCCGTTTTTTTTCCCGTCTCTTTTGCGTCTCTTTTGCGTCTCTTTCCTGTCTCTTTCCCGTTTTTTTTCCCGTCTCTTTTGCGTCTCTTTTGCGTCTCTTTTGCGTCTCTTTCCCGTCTCTTTCCCGTCTCTTTCCCGTCTCTTTCCCGTTTTTTTTCCCGTCTCTTTCCCGTTTTTTTTCCCGTCTCTTTCCCGTCTCTTTCCTCTTTCCCGTCTCTTTCCCGTCTCTTTTGCGTCTCTTTCCCGTCTCTTTCCCGTCTCTTTCCCGTTTTTTTTCCCATCTCTTTCCCGTCTCTTTTGCGTCTGTTTCCCGTCTCTTTCCTGTCTCTTTCCCGTTTTTTTTCCCGTCTCTTTCCCGTCTCTTTTGTGTCTCTTTCCCGTCTCTTTCCTGTCTCTTTCCCATTTTTTTTCCCATCTCTTTTGCGTCTGTTTCCCATCTCTTTCCCGTCTCTTTCCCGTCCCTTTCCCCTTTTTTTTCCCGTCTCTTTCCCATCTCTTTCCCGTCTCTTTCCCGTCCCTTTCCCCTTTTTTTTCCCGTCTCTTTCCCGTCTCTTTCCCGTCTCTTTCACGTCTCTTTCCCGTCTCTTTCCCTGGGATTTTTCCTGGAGCTTCGTGGGGTTTTTGTGGGCTCAACTCCAGCCTGCTGCGCATCACGCTGCGCAACCTGGAGGAGGTGGAGCACTGTGTGCAAGGTGAGGGTTAGCGGGGTTTGGGGTTCGATGGGGTTTTGGGGGGTTTTTCCCTGTTTTTTCCCCATTTTTTCCCTGTTTATTTCCCATTTTTTCCTCGTTTTTTCTGTGGTTTTTTTTCCTCCGTTTTTTTTCCTGGTTTTTTTCCCATCTCTTTCGCGTCTCTTTCCCGTCTCTTTCCCGTCTCTTTCCCGTTTTTTTTCCCGTCTCTTTCCTGTCTCTTTCCCGTCTCTTTCCCATCTTTTTCCCTGGGATTTTTCCTGGAGTTTCGTGGGGTTTTTGTGGGCTCAACTCCAGCCTGCTGCGCATCACGCTGCGCAACCTGGAGGAGGTGGAGCACTGCATGCAAGGGGAGGCCTTAACGAGTTGATGGGATTTTTGTGGGGTTTCCCCGTTTTTTCCCCATTTTTTTCCCATTTCCCCCCGTTTTTTCCCTGGTTTTTGCCATTTTTTCCCCTTTTTTTCCCTGTTTATTTTCCATTTTTTTCCCCATTTTTTCTCCATTTTTTCTCATTTTTTCTCGTTTTTTTTCATGTTTTTTTCCCGTCTCTTTCGCGTCTCTTTCCCGTTTTTTCCCTGCAATTTTTGGTGGAGTTCTATGGGGTTTTTGTGGCGTCTTCCTGGTGTTTTCTTGGGTTTGTTATGGTGTTGTTATGGAGTTTTTTTGTGGGGTTTCCTGGTGTCTTCCTCCTCTTTTTTGTGGGGAGTTTTGTGGGGTTTGCCTGATGTCTTCCTGGTGTTTTCTTGGTTTTTTTGGGTTTTTTTGGGGTTTTTTTGGTTTTTTTTGCAGTGTTTAGGGGGTTTTGTGGTGTTTTCCTGAGGTTTTTCTGGGATTTCCTGGTGTCTTTGTGGGGTTTTTGTGGGATTTTTATGGGGTTTTTCTGGGATTCCCAGCCCTTGGATGGGCAGGGCTGTGCTGCTGGTTTGGATGTGTTTGGGATGCTGGCGCTGCTTTTGGGGTCAGGGGTTCATGGAGAGGTGATCTGGGATCATCCTGCAGTTCTCTGTGTGGTTTTGGGGTGGTGGCCCTGGTTTTGGGGTCTGTGGGTGATGGAAAATGACCCCAAACCCCTTTTTTATTTGGGAATTCCAACAGGAGCGATGTCCCAAAACTCCTTTTATAATTTGGGAATTCTGACAGGAACAATGCCCCAAAACCTCTTTTATAATTTGGGAATTCCATCAGGGACAAGGTCCCAAACTTTCTTTTTTTATTTGGGAATTCTGACAGGGACACTGACCCCAAACCCCCTTTATAATTTGGGAATTCCATCAGAAACAGTGACCCCACACCCCTTTTATAATTTGGGAATTCCATCAGAAACAGTGACCCCAAACCCCTTTTATAATTTGGGAATTCCATCAGAAACAGTGACCCCAAATCCCTTTTTTATTTGGGAATTCTGACAGGTACAATGACCCCAAACCCCTTTTATATAATTTGGGAATTCCAACAGGGACAATGACCCCAAACCCCTTTTATAATTTGGGAATTCTGACAGGAACAATGACCCCAAACCCCTTTTATAATTTGGGAATTCTGACAGGGACAATGACCCCAAACCCCTTTTTTATTTGGGAATTCCAACAGGGACAATGACTCCAAACCCCTTTTTTATTTGGGAATTCTGACAGGGACAATGACCCCAAACCCCTTTTATAATTTGGGAATTCCAACAGGGACAATGACCCCTCTTGGCTCAGCAGCTCAAGAGAGGCTGCCCTGAGCAGGGTTTGGGAGAAATAAATTTTTTTCTGTTGCTTTTTCTTTAATCCTCAGGATGAAAAAACAGGTTACAAATATAAAATATCTACAAAAACACAGCTTAAAATTCCATAACATCCTCACAAAGTGCCAGCCCTTGCACCGAGGGAGGGAGGATGAGGATGAGTGTGAATGGGATTTTTTTTTTTTAATTAAACCTGACCAAATTCAGGGGAGGTTTCTGCACCTGAGGAGCTGCTCCTGCCCCCCTGGAACCATTCCTGAGCTGCTCTCTCTGCTGCACTTTGGAGTTTCCAAACAAACCTTGGAGGGTTTATTTTTTTTATTTTTTTTTTTAATTTTTTTTTTGGCAGAAGGAATTGCAGGAATGGAGGCAGCTGAGTGGAAAATCACAAACGTTTAAAAGTTTATCCTCGTGACGGATTTTTTTTTGGAAAAATCTGAGACATCCCAAACTTGTCTGAGAGGGGAGGTCAGGCCAGGGCATCCCTGGGACTCAGCTCAGGTTGGAGGGGGAGCAGAAAATTTGGAGGATTTTTAATTTGGAAAGGCTCCAGCTGAGCTCTGCAAACTGGGAAGGGCCTGGAGGGGAATTTTGGGGCACCAGGGGCAGCTCTGGAATTTTCTGAGGACAGGGTGAGGTTTTGGGGTGCTGCTGTGAGCACAGTTGAGGCTGAAATTTGGATTTGAAACTCTGTTCTGTGGAAAAAAAACCACTCAGGAGGTGGGGAAAAGTCACTTTTATTGGAAGTGCAGCCAGTCCAGAGCCCTCATTCCCTCATTCCCATCTCTGTGGAGGAGCTGCACCATCCCAAAGTTTCTTTTCCCACTTTTCTGGGTTTTTGGTCCTGCAGAGCAGCCCAGGCACCCTTTCCATTCCTGGAATTCCTCTGAATCCATCCCTGGTATCTCTTGGAGCAGGCAGGGAAGGGGTTGGTGTATTTTTTTGTCCCTCAAAAAATGGATTTTTTTTTTTCATTTTTTCCTTTCCTTCCTCCTCCTCTGGGCTCTGGTTTGCATCAGAGAGAAGCAGAGCAGCATCAACACCTCGGTCCCAGGAGGGGCAGAGGGTTCTGCAGCAGCTGGGAAAAGTGGGAATGGGGGAGGGAGGAGTGGGAAAGGGAAAATCCAGCCCTGGACAGGCCCTGGGCCCCTTCCTGTGTCCTTATCCACGGGGTGGGAATGGAATCCTGCCAGGATCCCATGGAAAACACTCCTGGAGCAGCAGGGAGTGGCAGTGCTGCAGAGGCCACCTGTGCCTGTCCCCATCCCTGTCCCTGTCCCCATCCCTGTCCCTGTCCCCATCCCTGTGCCTGTCCCATCCCCATCCCTGTCCCTGTTCCATCCCTGTCCCCATCCCCATCCCTGTCCCATCCCTGTGCCTGTCCCCATCCCTGTCCCCATCCCTGTCCCATCCCTGTCCCATCCCTGTGCCTGTTCCCATCCGTGTGCCTGTGCCTGTCCCATCCTTGTCCCCATCCTCATCCCTGTCCCTGTCCCATCCCTGTCCCTGCTCTGCCCCCATTCTCTGTTTCCATTCCCATTCCCTGTCCCCATTCCCATCCCATTTCCATTCCTATTCCCTGTTTCCAGTCCCTGTCCCCATTCCCTGTCCTTGTCCCATCCTCAGCCCTGTCCCTGCTGTGTCCCCATTCCATGTTTCTGGTCCCTGTCCCCATTTCCCTTTCTTCATTCCCATTCCCATTGCCCATTCCCTGTCCCCATTCCCCATTCCCTGTCTGTGTTCCCACTCCTGGCCCATCCCTGTCCTTGTCCCATCCCCATCCCTGTCCCTGCTCTTTCCCCATTCCCTGTCCTCATTCCCTGTCCCTGTCATGTCCTTTCTCCATCCACATCCCTGTCCCTGCTCTCTTCCCATCCCTGTCCCATCCCTGTCCCTGTCCCATCCCCATCCCTGTCCCTCCCCTGTCCCTGCTCTCTCCCCATCCCTGTCTCATCCCTGTAGTGTCCCCATTCCCTGTCCCATCCCCATCCCTGTCCCTCCCTGTCCTTGTCCCATTCCCATCCCTGTCCCTGCTCTCTCCCCATCCCTGTAGTGTCCCTATTCCCTGTCCCATCCCTGTCCCCCAGGTCACTCCCTCTCCCCCAGTGTGACACAAGCCCCAAATCCCCCGGGCTGGTGGCAGGAGCTGAGAGGCTCCGTTTGTTTGGCAAATTCCTGTGGAATTTTAATCCGGGCTGGGAGGTTCCAGCCCTGCTCCCACACCCTGGGGCACCTCCGGGGCTCGGAGGCTGCAGGTCTGGGCCAGCCCTGACAGGAGCCCTGGGCTGGCCAGCATTTGCCCAATAACCCTGGGCTGGCCAGCATTTGCCCAGTAGCCCTGGGCTGGCCAGCATTTGTCCAATAACCCTGGACTGGTCAGTATTTGCCCAGTAGCCCTGGGCTGGCCAGCATTTGCCCAGTAGCCCTGGGCTGGTCAGTATTTGCCCAGTAGCCCTGCACTGGTCATTCTTTTCCCAGTAGCCCTGGATGGTCAGGATTTGCCCAGTAGCCCTGACCAGTTTTTGCCCAGTAGCCCTGGCCTGCCCAGTTTCCCCCTGCCCAGTAGCCCTGGACTGGTCAGACTTTTCTCAGGATTCCTGGACTGACCAGTTTACCCCTGCCCAGAATCCCTGAATTTCCCAGGATCCCTGAATTTCCCATTTTCCCTTGTCCAGAATCCCTGAAATTCCCAGGATCCCTGAATTTCCCATTTCCCCTGCCCAGAATCCCCGAATTTCCCATTTTCCCTTGCCCAAAATGCCTCGATTTCCCAGAATCCCTGAATTTCCCATTTTCCATTGCCCAGAATCCCTGAATTTCCCATTTCCCCTGCCCAGAATCCCTGAATTTCCCATTTTCCCTTGCCCAAAATCCCTGGATTTCCCAGAATCCCTGAATTTCCCATTTTCCCCTACCCAAAATCCCTGAATTTCCCATTCCCCCTGCCCAGAATCCCTGAATTTCCCAGAATTCCTGAATTTCTGCCCTCTCTCCTTGCCCAACCTGTCCTGGCACAGCTCCTGCCCTGGAATTCCAGCAATGCATCCCTGGGATGCTGCCAGCAGCTCGGGGCACTTCCCGGGAATTTGGGAATTTGGGAATTGGGGCAGTGCCAGAGCTCAGCCCAGGGCTGGGAGGGAGGGGAAATTTGGGGAGCTCCATTGGAGCCTCAGTTCCAGGAAATTTGGGCAATTTCCAGGGATGTGAGGGGAATTTTGGGGAGCTCCACTGGTGCCTCAATTCCAGGAAATTTGGGTGATTTCCAGGAATTCAAGAGGAATTTTGGGGAGCTCAATTAGTGCCTCAATTCCAGGGAATTTGGGCAATCTCCAGGGATCTGAGGGGAATTTTGGGGAGCTCTACTGGCACCGTTTCCAGGGAATTTCAGCAATTTCCAGAGGTGCAAGAGGAATTTTGGGGAGCTCAATTTTTGCCTCAGTTCCAGGGAATTTCAGCAATTTCCAGGGATGTGAGTGGGATATTGGGGAGCTCAATTTTGCCTCAATTCCAGGGAATTTGGGCAATTTCCAGGGATGTGAGGGGAATTTTGGGGACCCTCAATTCCAGGGAATTTGGACAATTTCCAGGGATTCAAGAGGAATTTTGGGGACCCTCAATTCCAGGGAATTCTGGCAATGCCAGAGCTCACCGGTGCAATATTTGGGAAGCACCTGCCTTGCCCAGAGCAGCTTTTTTTGGGCTGATTTCCCCCAGAATTCTGCACTTTGGACTCTGCTGGAGTGGAAAACAGCTGCCCTGAGCTTTTTCCATGGAATTCTTTCCCACTCCACTCCCGGATGTGTCCCGTGGCGAGGCTCGGTGGGGGTTTTATTCTGTTTTTATTCTGGTTTTATTCTGTTTTCATTCTGTTTTCATTCTGTTTTCATTCTGTTTGGGGTTTTTATTTTATCTCCCGTGGCCCATCTGTGTTTTGGGACATCAAAGGCTGGATTTTCCCACCCACTTACCCAGGAAATTCAGGAGGGTTTGGGGCTGGGTTTGGCTCCAGGGCTGTTTTTTTTAGTCCAGAGATAATTTTTTAGTCCAGAGTTGTTTTTTGGGTCCAGGCTGATTTTGGGGGTCCAGTTTGTTTTTTGAGTCCAGAGCTACTTAGTCCAGGGCTATTTCTTAGTCCAGAGATAATTTTTTAATCCAGGGCTGGTTTTGGGTCCAGGCTGGTTTTTTAGTCCAGGGCTGTTTTTTGGGTCCAGGCTGATTTTGGGGTCCAGCTTATTTTTGGGTCCAGGTCTATATTTTAGTCCAGGGCTATTTTTAAGTCCAGAGCTACTCTTTTAGTCCAGGGCTGGTTTTTGGGGTCCAGTTTGTTTTTTAGTCCAGGGCTGTTTTTTAGTCCAGAGCTACTCTTTTAGTCCAGGACTGGTTTTTGGGGTCCAGACTGGTTTTGGGGTCCAGTTTGTTTTTTGGGTCCAGGGCTGATTTTTGGGTCCAGGGCTATTTTTTAGTCCAGAGCTACTCTTCTAGTCCAGAGCTGTTTTTGGGGTCCAGACTGATTTTTGGGTCCAGTTTGTTTTTTAGGTCCAGAGGTACTTTTTTAGTCCAGGGTTGTTTTTGGAGTCCAGGCTGATTTTGGGGTCCAGCTTGTTTTTTGGGTCCATAGATCCTTTTTCAGTCCAGGGCTATTTTCTAGTGCAGAGCTACTCTTTTACTCCAGCCCTCCCAGACTCTGCACTTTCACTTTCTTTTCCCAAAGGAGCCTTTTCCAGCCTCTGGAAGTGCCTGGAGGCTGCTGGGGACGCCTCAGGAATGTGGGAGCTGTTACTGGGGGCACTGGGAGCTGTTACTGGGAGTTACTGGGAGCACTGGGAGCCCTGAGCTCTGCAGTTTCCATGTCCCAGCAGCAGCAGCAGAGCGTGGCCAGAGCTGCTCCATCCCCTGGGGAGGATTTTGGGCATTCCAGGCGTGGGAACCCTTTGGAGAAACTCTGGAATCCGTCCCAGAGCAGGGAGAGGAAACAGCAGAGGGGGGCTGGGGACACTGGGGACCCTCTGGGGACCTTGGGGACCCTCTGGGGAACCTCTGGAGATCGTGGGGACTCTCTGGGGACCCCCTGAGGATCTTAGGGACCCTTTGGGGACCCTCTGAGGACTCTCTGGGGACCCTTTGGGGACTCTCTGAGGACTCTGGGGATGCTCTGAAGACCTTGGGGACATTCTGAGGACCCTTTGGGGACCTTGGGGACTCTTGAGGATCCTCTGAGAACCCTTTGGGGACTCTCTGGGAAACCCCTGGGGACCCTCTGGGGACTCTCTGTGGACCTTGGGGACCCTCTGGGGACTTTGGGGACTCTCTGGGGACCCTCTGGGGACCCTCTGAGGACCCTTTGAGGACTCTCTGAGGACTCTGGGGACCCTCTGGGGACCCTGGGGACACTCTGAGAACCCTTTGGAGACCCTCTGGGGACCTTGGGGACACTCTGAGAACCCTTTGGAGACCCTCTGGGGACCTTGGGGACATTCTGAGGACTCTTTGGGGACCTTGGGGACCCTCTTGGGACCCTTTGGGGACCCTCTGGGGGCCTTGGGGACACTCTGGGGACCCTCTGGGGACCGTCTGCCCCCCACATCAGTGACAGGGTAAACCCCCAGCTCCAGCCCCGTTCCTCAGGCACAATCCTGATTTTTCACTCTCAGCCTTTGCCTTTTGCTCTGGTTTTTCCCGAGGGCTCTGAACCCTGACCCCGTGCCCTGGGATGTGCAGGACAGACAGACACATCCCAGCTGTGTGTCTGTGTGTCTGTCTGCGTGTCTGTGTGTCCAGGGGCTGGCCTGGCAGGAAAAGGCTGGAATGGGGAGCTGTGACTGGGAATTGTGGGGCTGTGACTGGGAATTGTGGGGCTGTGGCTCTGGGATGGCATTGGGATGTTCACTGAGGTGGCTCTGGGATGGCTCTGGTGGCTCTGGTGGCACTGGGATGGCTTTGGAATGTTCCAGGGCAGCCCTGAGTGGCTGTGGGGTGGCTCTGGTGGCTCTGGGGTGGGTCTGGGGTGGCTCTGGTGGCTCTGGGACACTCCAGAGTAGCTCTGGTGGCCCTAGGGTGGCTCTGGAATGGCATTGGGATGTTCACTGAGGTGGCTCTGGTGGCTCTGGGGCACTCCAGGGTGGCCCTGGTGGCCCTGGGGTGGCTCTGGTGGCTCTGGGGCACTCCAGGGTGGCCCTGGGGTGGCCCTGGTGGCCCTGGGATGGCTCTGATGGCTCTGGGATGGCACTGGGATGTTCACTGAGGTGGCTCTGGTGGCTCTGGGACACTCCAGGGCGGCCCTGGTGGCCCTGGGCTGGCTGTCACCCCCTGTCCCTGTGCCACATTCCTGGGCCCTGAGTTCAAAGCTGTTTTTGGATGACAGAGCTGCAGCCCTGGCAACCCTGGCACAGCCCTGGCACAGCTGCTGCTGCTGGGGGGGCCAGCCCTGCCCCACCCGGGATTTGGGGAGAAGTGCAGGTTTTTGGGGTGAATCTCTGGGGTTATTGCAATTTTTGGGGTGAATCTCTGGGGTTTTTGCAATTTTTGGGGTGAATCTCTGGGGTTATTGCAGGTTTTTGGGGTGAATCTCTGGGGTTATTGCAATTTTTGGGGTGAATCTCTGGGGTTATTGCAGGTTTTTGGGGTGAATGTCTGGGGTTATTGCAATTTTTGGGGTGAATCTCTGGGGAGAATTGCAGATTTTTGGGGTGAATATATGGGGGGAATTTCAGGTTTTTTGGAGTGACTCTGGGGGTAATTGCAGGTTTTTTGGGGTGAATCTCTGGGGGGAATTTCAGGTTTTTGGGGTGACTCTGGGGGATGCAGCTTTTTTTAGAGTGAATCTCTGGGGTTATTGCAGTTTTTTGGGGTGAATCTCTGGGGAGAATTGCAGATTTTTTGGGGTGACTATATGGGGGGAATTGTAGGTTTTTTTGGGTGACTCTGGGGGGAATTGCAGGTTTTTGGGGTGACTTTCTGGGGGTTGCACATTTTTTGGGGTGACTGGGATTATTGCAATTTTTTAGGGTGAATCTCTGGGGTTTTTGCAGTTTTTTAGGGTGAATCTCTGGGGTTTTTGCAGTTTTTTGGGGGTGAATGTCTGGGGGAAATGCAGATTTTTTTGGGTGAATCTGGGGGAATTTTAGGGGTTTTTTTGGGGTGAATATCTGGAAGAAATTGCAACTTTTTGGGGTGAATCTCTGGGGGGAATTGCAGATTTTGGGGTGAATCTCTGGAGTTATTGCAATTTTTTTTGGTGAATCTCTGTGGGGAATTGCAGCTTTTTTGAGGGGTGAGTCTCTGGGATTATTGCAATTTTTGTGGTGAATCTCTGGGGTTATTGCAATTTTTTGGGGTGAATCTCTGGAGTTATTGCTATTTTTTTGGGGTGAATCTCTGTGGGGAATTGCAGCTTTTTTGGGGGGGTGAGTCTCTGGGATTATTGCAATTTTTTTTGGTGAATCTCTGGGGGGAATTGCAGCTTTTTTGGGGTGAGTCTCTCCCCTGAGGGGCTGCATCTTTTGGGGGTGAAGCCAGGCCCTTTCCCTGAGCAGGATTTATTTTCCCCTGGTCTGATCCATCCTCTTTCCCTCTGTTTATTTTTTTTCCATGTGCTGCCCCGTGGAATTTGGATTATTCATTAGGTAAGAACATCATTCCTCTCCTCTCTGGGATGGGAAGTGGGGCAAGGATGCTTTGTGTGATTCCTGAGGTTGTGTGGGAGGAGAATTCCTTGGATTTACCTGTTTGGGTGGCACAGAGGGGACAGGAGGTGCATTTTGTCCCCTGCTATGATAAAACCCCTGGATAAAAATGGAAAAAAAATCGAAAAAAGTGGATACAAATGGGAAAAAAATGGATAAAAATGGGAAAA
>JAOTBB010000866.1:5850260-5865485 GCA_025629985.1 Chamaetylas fuelleborni | reverse complement strand
AGTAATTTGTAATCTTTATTTTCTGCATAGGCTAAAAGTTAGAAAATTTAAAAGGATATAGAAGAATAGAGTGGGTTTAGGATGGATTTAGGGAAGGGTTTAGGATGGATTTAGGGAAGGGTTGGGATGGGTTTAGGATGGATTTAGGGATGGGTTTAGGATGGGTTTAGGGAAGGGTTGGGGTGGGTTTAGGATGGGTTTAGGGAAGGGTTGGGATGGGTTTTAGGGGAAAGAAGCAGGGAAAGAGGATTCCCAGCCCTGTCCAGGACGTGGCACAAACCTGGAGTGAAATCCTGACCCCAAACCCACCAAAACCCCAAAATCCTCCCCAAAAAACCTTATGGAAAATTCCCCTTTTTGCTTCCAAATTTGGTGACTCCACACAGAAAATCCCAAAAAATCCCAGACATTCCCAAAACCCCAAACCCACCAAAACCTCAGGATCCTTCCCCAAAACCCACCCAGCCTTCCCCTAGGGAAAATTCCCCTTTTTTGCCTCCAAATTTGGTGACTCCAGGAGGAAAATCCTAAAAGATCTGAAATTCCCAGAAGGAAAATCCAGGAAAAAAAACCTGAAAAAAATGGAAAAACCCCAAAAGCTCCGAGCATCTCCAGTGAGATTTTTTTTTTTCCATCTCCTGTGGCAAATTTGAGTCATTCTGGAGGATGGGGAGATCAAAAAATCAGGAGATAACGGAGCAGCAACGGAAAACCGTCACCAGCTGCAGGGGAAGCCCCAAAAATGACAAAAAAAATTTTAAAAAATGAAAAAATATCAAGCAGGAAGTGAGGGTGAAAAAAACTGGGCAGATGTAAAGGTTTTGAGGTGTTTTTTTTTAAAAAAAATTACAATTATTTGTCTTTTTTTCCAGGAAAAATGGGATTATTTTGTCTCAGGAATGTGGTTATTATCCAGGGAAAATGGGTTTTTTCTCCCTTAGGAATACAGGGAAAAATGAGAATTTTTTTCCCTCAAAAGTACAATTATTATCCAGGGAAAAATGGGATTTTTTTTTTCCTCAGGAATGTGATTATTATCCAGGGAAAAATGAGATTTTTTTCCCCTTCAAAAATACCATTATTATCAAGGGAAAAATGGGATTTTTTTCCCTCAAAAATACAATTATTATCCAGGGAAAAATTGGAATTATTTTCCCTCCGGAATGCAAGTATTATCCACAGAAAAAAAGGGATTTTTTTTTTACTCAGGAACACAATAATTTATCATTTTTCCATGAAAAAATTGCATTTTTTTTCCCCCAGGAAAGAACCTTTCCCTAAAACCCATCCCAACCTTCCCCCCTCATCCCCTCCTGCAGGAATTTCCCATTTTTCCCCCTGACCACACACCAGGATCTGTTTTTCCAGAGTTTTATTCCCAAAAAAAATCCCCTTTGTACACAATACAAACCTTCCTATACATGGTATAAACCCCCTGAGATATGTATAACATATAAAAAAATCCCAAATATTCCAAATCCATGGATTTAAAAACCTCTTGGATCCCTGCTGGGTTTTTTGTTTGGTTTTTTTTGGGATATTCTCAGTGCTGTGGGTTTAAAATTCACATTTTTTGAGGAGTTCTCAGCTGATACTTGGAGGGAAAGCTGCTCCTAAACGATTAAAAATTCCATTTTTTTTCTGGGATTTCCATGGAAATATTGGAAATATTTCAAATTCAACAGAAGGACTCTTCAGGCTCCTCCCAGAAATTCCAGAGTTCGGGATTGGCTCTTGAAAAACTGACTTCCCAAATTTATGGAGAGCCAATCAGAGAGGAAAAATTCATTTCAAGAAATGTGGATTGAGTCACCACTTAACTCTGGTTTTAGAGGTCAAGTTTTGCCACTTAATCTCAATTTTAAACTCAGTTTTACCATTAAATCCCAATTTTAGGCTCAATTTTGCCACTTAATTCTGATTTTAGGCTAAGTTTTGTCACTTTATCCTGGGTTTAGGCTCAGTTTTACCATTAAATCCCAATTTTAGGCTCAGTTTTGCCATTGAATCCTGGTTTTACAGCTCAGTTTTGCCACTTAATCCCAATTTTAGACACAGTTTTGCCACTGAGTCCTGATTTTAGAGCTCATCTTCGCCACTTAATTCTGATTTTAGGCTCAGTTTAACCATTAAATCCCAATTTTAGACTCAGTTTTACCATTAAATCCCAATTTTAGGCTCAGTTTTGCCACTGAATCCTGATTTTAGAGCTCATCTTCGCCACTTAATTCTGATTTTAGAGCTCAGCTTTGCCACTGAATCCACACCAAATTCCCTCAGGAATTTCCCCAAATTCCAAAGGGAGATCCTGAGTTAATTCAGCCCCTGGTTAACTCCTAATTAAGCAAAGCCAGCCCTAATTAGTCCCAGTGCTCCTTGGGATGCCCAGGCCCAGCTCTGGGCTGGGCTCAGCTTTTGATGAGGCTGCAGTTGGAGTCGATGTGCTGCTCCTGGATGGGGATCCTGCAGCTGCCCTCGGCTGCAAAACAGGGAAAGGGGCGGGATTAACGGGGAGGGGAAGGAAATGGCATTTCCTGGGGTTTCCCTGGGATCTTCCAGGGTTTCCCTGTGATTTTCTGGGGTTTCTCTGTGATTTTTCTGGGATTTTCTTGGGATTTTGGGGGGGTTTTCTTGGAATTTCCTGGGATTTCCTTGGGATTTTCTGGGGTTTCCTTGGGGTTTTCCTGTGATTTTCTGGGGTTCCCTTGGGATTTTCGAGGTTTTCCCTGCGATTTTCCAGGATTTCTGTGGGTTTTTCCCGGGTTTCTGTGGGATTTTCCAGGTTTTCCCTGTGATTTTCCAGGTTTTCCCTGTGATTTTCTGGGGTTTCCTTGGGATATCCTGGGGTTCCCCGGGATTTTCTGGGGTTTCCCTGAGATTTTATCCCATAAAAAGGGAACTCACTGGATTCATTTTTTTCCTGTTTTTTTTTTTAATCCTATAAAAAGGGAACTCACTGGAATAATTTTTTCCTGGCTTTTTTATCCCATAAAAAAGGAACTCACTGGATCCACTTTTTCCTGGTTTTTTTTTTTTTTTGTTTTGTGTTGGGTTTTTTTGGCTGTTTTGTTTGTTTGTTTGTTTGTCTGGTGGGGGGTTTTTTGGTGTTTTTTTTTTTTGTTTTGTTTTTTTTTATCCCACAAAAAAGGGAACTCACTGTGCTGGAGGCTCCTCCCAGGCCCATTCCTGGTTTTTTTCCGGGATGCTTGGATGATCAGGAGCAGGATGGAAATTCCACTCACCATCAGCAGCATCAGGCACAGCAAGAGCAGGGATAAAGAACCTGGAATTAGAACAGAAAAATTCCTTAAAAAAAAAATAATTCCTAGTTCTGGTTGGAACCCCCAGAGCATTTCAGATTCCAGAGGGAGAATTCAGAACTCTGGAAATGGAGAGGGGGAAATGTGGGATCCTGGAATGTTGTGGGGAAAAGAGAAAAGGATTCAGAGAAAGTGGGAATTGTTTTCTCAGGAAAGAAGACTCAGATGGAAATTGGGAATCCTGAAAAATTGTGTGAAAAACAGAAAAGGCTGCTGAGAAAATGGGATTTGACTTCCCAGGAGAGCAGCTCCAGCTGGAAATGTGGGATGCTGGAATGTTCTGGGAAATCCAGGAATGGCATTGGAGAAAATGGGAATTACCTTCCCAGAGTCTGGAAATCTGGAATTCTGTGTCTCACTGAAAGGTTGTGTGAAAATCAGAAAGGGATTCAGGGAAAGTAGGAATTGCCTTTCCAGGAAAGGAGCTCCAGCTGGAAATGTGGGATCCTGGAATGTTATGGGAAAAACAGAAAAGGCTTTTGGAAAAGTGTGAATTCCCTTCCCAGGAAAGAAGACTCAGATGGAAAAGTGGAATCCTAAAAAATTGTGGGAAATACAGAAAAAGCTTCTGAGAAAATGAGATTTCAGTTCCCAGGAAAGCAGCTTTACATGGAAAACAAGCAGCTGGAAAAGTGGGATCCTGGAATGTTGTGTGAAATGCAGGAATGGCTTTGGGAAAAGTGGGAATGCCATTCCCAGGAAAGGAGACTCAGATAGAAATTGGGAATCCTGAAAAATTGTGTGAAAAAAAGAAAAGGCTGCTGAGAAAATGGGATTTGACTTCCCAGGAGAGCAGCTCCAGGTGGAATTGTGGGATCCTGAAAAGTTGTCTAAGAAACAGAGAAAGTTTCTGAGAAAATGGGATTTCAGTTCCCAGGAAAGCAAATTTACAAGGAAACCAGCCAGCTGGAAATGTGGGATCCTGGAATGTTGTGGGAAATCCAGGAATGGCTTTGGGAAAAGTGGGAATTGCCTTCCCAGGAAAGAAGACTCAGATGGAAATCTGGAATCCTGAAAAATTGTGTGAAATCCAGAAATGGCCTTGGGAAAAATGGGAATTGCCTTCCCAGGAAAACAGCTCCAGCTGTAAATGTGGGATCTTGGAATGTTGTGTGAAATGCAGGAATGGTTTTGGGAAAAGTGGGAATTCCCTTCCCAGAAAAGCAGCTCACCAGGAATTCCATCCTTACCCCAGCTGGGCTCAGCAGTGCTGCCAGGACCTGAACAAACCTCCGGGATCTCCCTGGGGCTGGAGCTGCTCCCTGGGAATTCTGTGGGAATGGCAGCTCTGGTTTCTGGGAATTCTGTGGGAATGGCAGCTCTGGTTTTCAGGAATTCTGTGGGAATTGGAGCCCTGGTTTTCAGGAATTCTGTAGGAATGGGATCCAGGCCAGGGCTGCTGCACAGGGCGTCCTCTGTGGCCGTGCCAGCTCGGAGCGTGCGCTTCCCAAAAAAGCTGCAGCTGGAAAAAAAATCCCAGAGGGTTTTTCCATTGCTGAGAGAAAAAAATTCCCATTTTTCCTGCACAATAATCACGCTGCTGAGGGAAAAAAAAATCCCATTTTTCCCTGCATAATAATTGTATTTTTGAGAGCGAAAAATCTCATTTTTCTCTGGATAATAATTGCATCCCTGAGGGAGAAAATATCCCATTTTTCCTTCACAATAATCACAGTCCTGAGGGAAAAAAAAATCTCATTTTTCCCTGGATAAGAACTGTATTTCTAAAGGACAAAAATCCCAATTTTCCCTGGATAATAACTGTATTTTTAAGGGGAAAATTCCCATTTTCCGCTGCATAATAATTGTATTTTTCAGGGCAAAAAATCTCATTTTTCCCTGGAAAATAATCACATTCCTGAGGGGAAAAAAAATCTCATTTTTCCTGGATAATAATCACATTCCTGAGGGAAAAAAAAAAATCTCACTTTTCCCTTGGATCAGAACTTATTCTGATTTATTTATCTGGATATGGGATTTTCCTGGGAAAATGAAACTCCCAGAGCTGCTCTGAGCACACTGCCCCCCAAAAGGCATTTTTTTCCCTAAAAATAGAATTTTTTTCCTTCCCCAAAAAAAATTTTCCCCAAAAACCAGGATTTTTTCCTACAAAAAAGGATTTTTTTCCCAATATGGGACTATTTTCCTCCAAAAAAGGATTTTTTTCCCCAAATAGAAGGTTTTTTCCCCCCAAGAAAAGTTTTTTCTCCAAAAAAGGGATTCCTACTTGGTCCAAGGCTGGCAGTTCTCATTCCTTCCTTTGGAGAATGTCCCTTGAGGACATCGGGAGCACTCTGGGGAAAAAAAGGGATTTTCCAGGAGAGAATTCCCAGATTTATCCAGTGGATAATTATGGATATTATCAGGGATTATTAATTATGGAAATTATCCAGGAAAGTGGCAGAATTCCCAGAATTATCCACTGGATAATTCTGGATTCCAGCTTTCCAAGGGAATTCCAGGGGGCGTGAACCCCAAATCACTGATTCCCAAGGGAATTCCCAGTCCCAGCTCATCCCAAGAGAATTCCCAATCCCATTCCCCACTCACCATTCCCCACAGGAATTCCAGCTGGCATCAATCCCAAGGGAATTCCCAATCCTAGCTCTTCCCAAGGGAATTCCCAGTCCCATTCCCAGCCCTTCCCAATCCCATTTCCCACTCACCATTCCGCACAGGAATTCCAGCTGGCATGAATCCCAAGGGAATTCCCAATCCCAACCATTCCCAAGGGAATTCCCAATCCCAACTCACCCCTTCCCAAGGGAATTCTCAGTCCCAGCTCACTCCTTCTCAAGGGAATTCCCAGTCCCATTCCCAGCCCTTCCCGTTCCCATTTCCATTCCCAGTCTCAATCCCCACTCACTGTTCCCCACAGGAGTTCCTGGTGGCATGAATCCCAATCCCATTTCCAATCCCAATCTCATTCTCATTCCCCACTCACCATTCCCCACAGGAATTCCAGCTGGCATGAATCTCAAAGGAATTCCCAATCCCATTCCAAATCCCATTCCCATTCCCACTCCCCACTCACCACTCCCCACAGGAATCCCTGCTGGCATGAATCCCAAGGGAATTCCCCATCCCATTCCCATCCCCATTCCCATTCCCCACTCACCACTCCCCACAGGAATCCCTGCTGGCATGAATCCAGCCTGGCACACACAGACCCTGTCCGAGGTTTTCTCACACGGCTTCACCTCCACGCTGCCCTTCCCTGGGCAAGGCACAAATCAATTCATCCATCCATTCATTAACAGCAAAAATTCATTAACAGCAAAAATTAATTATTAATTTTTCCCCCCAGATTGCCCCCAAAAAAGGGAGATTTTTTTCCCCTAAAATGGGATTTTTTCCCCACAAAAATGGGATTCTTTCCCTCAAAAATGGAGTTTTTCCCCTCAAAAATGGGACCTTTTTCCCGCAAAAAGGGGGTTTATTCTCCAAAAAAAGGAGGTTTATTCCCTCAAAAATGGGATTTTTCTTTTCCAAAAAGGGGGTTTATTCCCCAAAAAAGGGAGGTTTATTCCCTCAAAAATGGGAATTTTTCCCTCAAAAAGATTTTTTTCCCCAAAAAAGCAGGGTTTTTTTTTTCCCGCAGAAGAGGGCTTATTCCCAAAAAAGAAGGTTTATTCCCTCAAAAATGGGATTTTTTTCCCTCAGAAATACCCCAAAATGCGATTATTTTCCTCCCAAAAAAAGCGATTTTTTCCCTCAAAAATGGGAATTTTTCCCCACAAAAATGGGATTTTTTTCCCCTCAAAAATGGGATTTTTTCCCCTCAAAAATGGGATTTCTTTCACCAAAAAATGGGATTTTTCCCCCCTAAAAATGGGATTTTTTCCCCTCAAAAATGGGATTTTTTTCCCTCCCAAAGGGTTTTTTCCCCCAAAAAAGGCATTTTCCCCCAGGCCCCACTCACGGGCGTTGCAGACGGTGCAGCTGCGGCAGAAGCCGTGGTGGTGCTGGGAGCTGAAATATCCGTCCTGGCACGGCGAGCACACGGTGTCGGCCCCGGCCGTGCAGCGGCTGCGCATCCTCTGCCCTGAAACACCCAAAAAACAGGATTGAGGGGGGAAATCCTAAATTTCATCCGTTGGGATCCATGAAAAATCCCAAATTACATCCTCTGGGATCAATGAAAAATCCTGAATTTCATCCTTTGGGATCCAAGAAAAATCCCAAATTTCATTCTCTGGGATCAATGAAAAATCCTAAAAGTCATTCTCTGGGAGCAATGAAAAATCCCAAATTCCATCCTCTGGGACCCATGAAAAATCCCGAATTTAATGTTCTGGCATCCATGACAAATCCCAAATTTCATCCTCTGAGATCAACTCAGGATCGTGAGAGGAAAAATCCCAAGTTCCATCCTTTGGTATCACCTCAGGATCAGCTGGGGAAAAATCCTAAATTTCATCCTTTTGGATCAACTCAGGATCATGAGGGGGAAAATCCCAAATTTCATCCTCTGGGATGAATGAAAAATCCAGAATTTCATCCTCTGGGATCCATGCAAAATCCTAAATTTCATCCTTTAGGATTAATGAAAAATCCCAAATTTCGTCCTTTGGGATCATATCAGGATTGCCTGGGATCATAAGGGGAAAAATCCTAAATTTCATCCTTTGGGATCCATGAAAAATCCTAGATTTTCCCCTTTAGGATCAAACTGTGGTTCAGTGGGATCGTGAGGGGAAAAATCCTAAATTTCATCCTTTAGGATTAATGAAAAATCCCAAATTTCGTCCTTCGGGATCAAATCAGGATTGGCTGGGGGAACCCTAAATTTCATCCTTTGGGAACAAATTGGGTTTGGCTGGGATCGTGAGGGGGAAAATCCTAAATTTCATCCCTTGGCATCGACTCGGGATCGTGAGTGGAAAAATCCTAAATTTTATCCTTTGGGATCAAATGCCCAGAATTTGGCAGTTCCTGGTTTTTCCAGAGACAGGGAAAAGGGTTTAGGAAATTCCCCTTCTGAGACATTTAGGAAGCAAAAACACATCAAAAAAGGTTAAAAACCACTCTCAAAAATAGATTTTTCCATTTTTTTCTGGTCTAAAAGTGATTTTTATCAGTCTATTACACCAGAAATAGATATTACACCAAGAAAAAAAATCAGATGTTACACCTTAAAGTAGGTATTACGCTAAGAAAAAACAGACATACTAAAATAGCTATTACACTAAAAATAGATATTGCACAAAGAAAAAACCAGGCACCACACTAAGAAAAAGTCAGATATTCTACTAAAAATAAATATTTCACTAAAAAACAGATATTCCACTAAGAGAAATCTCGCTGTTCCCCTGAGGCCCGGCCCTGGCGGGCACTCACCCGGGGCGCAGTCACTGCAGCACTTCCCATGGAGCAGGTACTGGTGCTCCTGGCATTCCAAACCCAAACCGCGAATGGCCACGGCCAGGAGGAGCCAGCAGAGAGCGGGAAAATTCCAGGGAATTCTTGGAAGCGCCATTCCCGCTGTTCCGTCTCCCTCACGGCTCCGTTCCCCTCACGTTCCCCTCAAGGCTCCGCTCCCCTCACGCTTCCCTCACGGCTCCGCTTCCCCTCACGGCTCCGTTCCCCTCACGTTTTCCCCTCACAGCTCCGCTCCCTTCACGGCTCCATTCCCCTCATGGCTCCGCTCCCCTCACGTTTCCCTCTGGCTCCGGTCCCCTCACGGCTCCGCTCCCCTCAGGGCTCCGCTCCCTTCACGTTTTCCCCTCACAGCTCCGCTCCCCTCATGGCTCCGTTTCCCCTCACAGCTCCGTTCCCCTCAGGGGCTCCGCTCCCCTCAGGGCTCCGCTCCCCTCACGTTTCCCTCACGGCTCCGCTCCCCTCACAGCTCCGTTCTCCTCAAGCCGCTTTGAGGGACGAACGCTGGATCAGCTCCGGGCGGAGACAGTTGAGGGAAATTCCCGCTTTTCTCCACGCCCCTTCCCGCTCCCGGTTTGGGGTTTTTTCAGCAGGAAGAAGAAATGCTGAGCTTGAGAAAGATTGAAAAGGTAAAAGGAGCCTCTGAAGCGAGGGGAATGCCGATGGGAATGGCTGCAAAAGTAGGGATGGAGGAAGGGAGGAGCGCTGCGGGAGTGCCCTCGCTGAGGCGGGGAAATACTGGGAATTAAGGATTTTTATTTTACAGACTGCTGGAGTTGGAGCCAGGACATCAATTTGAAGTGTTGAAGTTCTAGGAGAGCACCCCGGCATCACTGAATCCACAAAATATTGGGAATTAGGAAACTGAATTTTCCAGACTGCTGGAGTTGGAGCCAGGAGCTCAATTTGAGGTGTTCCAGCTGCCTGGAATTCCAGCTTTACCTTCACCAACTCCAGAAAATACTGAAAATTAGGGAATTTCATATCCCAGCCTATTGGAATTGGATCCAGGATAAAATTTGAGGTGTTCCAGTTCTTGGAGAGCTCCCTGGATTTGCAGCTGTGCCTGCGCTGAGTCCAGGAAATACTGGGAATTAGGGAATTTCATTTTCCAGCCTATTAGAATTGGATCTAGGAGCTCAATTTTAGGTGTTACAGCTCCTTGGAATTGCAGTTTTACCTTCATTGATTCCAGAAAATACTGGGAATTAGAGATTTCATGCTCATGTTGTCCCAAAATTAATTTAGAATAGTGTTGGCAAAATCTCTTCATAGATCACAATCATAAATCACAATTATCAGCTGATTTTACTGGAGTTTTTGTGTTTAAACTCATTTTATAGATTATCCTTGGAATTTATTCCTCTTATTCCCACCCCCCGATAAACCTTAAAAGCAGCAGAATCTCCAAAGCATGGAGAGAAATATTTAATGGAAAATAAAAAAAAAAAAAAAGAAAGAAAAAAAAAGATATAAAACCTTTTATCCAAGGAATTTAATAAAAACATCAAATAAAGAGCAGGAAAAGAGACAGAAGGACAGCAATTCCTGTATTTACATTATATTAAGAATAAATTTAATCAAATAGAACATCTCAGATTTTCAGGAATTCTTTCCCAAAGAGGGGTTTTTCCCAGGAAAGATGGAAGCAGAGGAAAAATCAATTTTATTTGGGACAGAGATGTTTTCAGAGCTCACCCAAAGCCTGGAATCTCTCCCAAATCATCATTAGCAGCTCATTAACAGCATAATTAGCACAGAGCTCATTAATTTTAGCAGTGACTTAAGCAGCCATCAAACTCCACGGAATTCCCACTGCTCTGTCCAACAGCTTAAATTCCAAAAAAACTTCCCCATTGTTTGGTTTTCGACAGAAATCTGTTTTTTAAAAGCCATAATCTCCCATTCTCAGTGCAGATGTCAACAAAAAAATGTAATTTTATATTACTTTAATTTTAATTAATGTTCTTTTAAGTTATTTTCTTTTATTAATTTAATTCCAAAGAGCTTTTCTGTAACATTTAAAATAAATTCTTCTCCACACTCTCATGAAAAGAGGTGAAAAATTCCTTAAATTCCCAATAAACTCTTCAGGAAGTCAAGAAAAACACTGGAATTGAGTATGGATATTCCCAGGCAATCAAACATTCGTTGGAACCACTAAAATTCCCAAAATCCAACTTTTCTCTGGGATCCCCTGGATCAGCAGCTGAAGGAAACAACGGAATATTTTAGAATCCTTCCCAACCAGATCCCAGGGAACTGCAGCTGGATTCAACCCCACAAACCAGGGAGGAGGAAAACCAGAATTCAGGAATTTCCATGATTTCTCCCAGCGGGAAAACCACTCCATGGAGCTGCAGACCCATGGAATTCCAGCTGGATTCAACCTCACAAACCCAGAAGAAAACCACAAGAATCCAGGAATTTCCATGATTTCTCCTGGTGTGAAAACCATTCCATGGAGCTGCAGATCCCAGGGAATTCCAGCTGGATTCAACTCCATAAACCAAGGAGAAAAACCACCAGAATCCAGGAATTTCCAGGATTTCTCCCAGTGTGAAAACCACTCCATGGAGCTGCAGACCCCATGGAATTCCAGCTGGATTCAACCCTACAATCCAAGGAGAAGAAAAACCAGAATCCAGGAATTTCCACGATTTCTCCCAGTGTGAAAACCACTCCAAGGAGCTGCAGACACCATGGAATTCCAGCTGGATTCAACCCCACAAACCAATCCAGGAATTTCCCTGATTTCTCCCAGTGTGAAAACCACTCCAAGGAGCTGCAGGGATGGACGGAAAATCGGGAATCCAGGAACGACCCCGAGCGAGGAGCGGCGACAGCAGCAAAGAATTCCCGCGGTTCGGAGCTCAGTCATTTTTCCCTGGGTTTTTTTTTTTTTTTTTTTTGGAGGAAGGGGAAGGAAAGATAAAGTTCTGGAAAAGGAAGCTCAGAATTCCTCGTGGACATTCCGGGCGTAATCCATGAGTTTGCTGCCGGTGAAGTACTCGCTGTACTTGAGGATCTCCTCCAGCTCCAGGTGGTGGTTCTGGTTCTCGTCGGCCACGGCGATCATCTGCCGCGCCTCGTTCAGCGCGTTGTGCTCGTTCATGGGATCCATGTATTCCTGGGAAAAACACGGAAAAACCTCCTCAGCCCGGCCCTGGGGCTCCTCCAGGGATCCCCAGCTCATACCCCAGCCCTGAGTGGGGATAAAGATCTTTAGGAAGGGTTTGAACGGGGTTTTCTCCCTGTTTTCTTGGCTATTCCTACAGAAATCCTAGATTTTTCAGTTCATTCCAAGGAATATTTCTGCAGTTTGGGCTGCAAATTAAACTAAGGATCAAATTCCAATTAAACAGGAAGATTTATTAATTTTCAGGACCTAAATTCTATTTTTTTCTGCTTTTTTGGCTGTTCCCACAGAAATCCTGGATTTTTCAGCTCATTCCAAGAAATATTTCTGGAATTTGGACTGCAAATTAAATTTAGGATCAAATTCCCGTTAAAAATTAGCAATTACTAATTTGCAAGACCCAAATTCTGCCTTTTTCCCTGTTTTTTCAACTGTTCCTATAGAAATCCAAGACTTTTTCAGTTCATTCCAAGGAATATTTCTGCAGTTTGGGCTGCAAATTAAACTCAGGATCAAATTCCAGTTAAAAATGAAGAATTATAAATTTTCAGGACATAAACTCTATTATTTTTCCTGCTTTCTCCGTTGTTCTTGCAGAATATTTTAAAATGAAATTACCATGAAATTACCATGAAATTGAAATATTGCCTTTTTAAATGAAATACTCTTAAAAAACTGAGCTGTAACTCAATTTTTGGGAGTTTTAAAGCTGTACTTCAAATGAAATTAAAATTAATTTTAAAATAAATTAAAATAAATTGAAATATTCAGTTTTTCAATGATATGCTTATAAAAATTGAGCTGTAGTTCAAATATTTTGGGGTTTTAATGCTGCGCTTTAAATGAAATTTAAATGAAATTACCATGAAATTACAATTAAATAGAAATACTCCATTTTTTAATGAAACGCTTACAAAAAACTGAGCTGTAACTCAATTTTTTTTGTGCTTTAAAGCTGTAATTTGAAATAATTGGATGGAAAGGATGGGGAATTCACCTCCAGCTCCTCCATGGTGACGATCCCATCATGGTTGGCGTCGATGACCTCCTGGAATTCCTTCCTCCTGTCTCGCACCCAGTCGTCGTCGATGTCCTGAGCCTGCTGGTTCTCCACTGTGCCCACGGGCAAGGAGATGAATTCTGACAGGGTCAGCTTCTTATCCCCATCCTGGTCTGGGAATAAAACCACCAAAAACTCAAGTGGATACCTTTAATTCCTGGAAAAATGGGAATTGCTTCCTGATCCGCGCAAAAAAAACCCCACAAAAAATTGAAAGGTATTTGTTTAATTCACGTAAAAATGGGAACTTCGTCCTGATCCATGCAAAATATTAAAACAAATTTGCTTAATTCCCATGAGAAAGTACAAAAAAATAAAATAGATTTGCTTAATTCCTACAAAAAAAGCAGAAGTTAAAACAGAATTGCGTAATTCCCATAAAAATGGCAATTTCCTCCTGAAGTGGGGAAAAAAGCAAAATCTCCCAACGCCCACATAAAAACAGGAATCCATGGATCCAATTCTCTGGAATCCATGGATCCAATTCCCAGGAAATAATCCCTGGATAATTACTGAGGTCACGGATGATCTCCTGCACCATGAAGTGCATCACCCACATAAAAACGGGAAACTCCATCAGACTAATCACTCCCAAAAATCACATAAAAACGGGAATCCATGGACAGAACTCCCAGGAATCCATGGATAGAATTTCCAGGAATCCATAGATCTAATTCCCAGGAAATAATCCATGGATCCAATTCCCAGAAATCCCTGGATTACCCAAGTACGGATGATCTCCTGCACCACAAAGTGTAGCACTCACATAAAAATGGGAAACTCCACCAGAGTAATCCCTCCCAAAATCCACATAAAAACAGGAATCCATGGATTCAATTCCCAGGATTATTATCCAATTCCCTGGATAATTACCGAGGTCGCGGATGATCTCATGCACCATGAAGTGCAGCACCCACACAAAAACGGGAATCCATGGATAGAATTCCCAGAAATCCACAGATCCAATTCCCAGAAATCTCAAATTACCCAGATCGTGGATGATCTCCTGCACCATGAAGTGCAGCACCCACACAAAAACAGGAATCCACGGGTCCAATTCCCAGGAATCCATGGATAGAATTCCCAGAAATCCCAGATTACCGAGGTCGCGGATGATCTCCTGCACCATGAAGTGCAGCACCCACATAAAAACTGGAACCCATGGATCCAATTCCCAGGAATCCATGGACAGAATCCCCAGGAATCCCTGGATAATTACCGAGGTCGCGGATGATCTCCTGCACCATGAAGTGCAGCATGCCGCGGCTGTGCTCGGGGTGCAGGAAGGACAGGAACTCCTGCTCGCTCAGCAGCAGGTCCGGGGGCGGGTTGTCCGCCTGGTACCAGCGATCCTTCAGGTTGTCCAGCACTTCCTGCGCTGCAGGAACATTGCAGGATTCAGGATTTCACCCAGCACAGCTCATCCCAAACAACCGGATTGCCCTAGGCCAGTTCTCAACATTTGGCACAGTCCCTCGTTACGATTTCAGTTGGCCAAGTTTTAGGAATTTAGGAAATTGCAACCAGTTTTTAGGAATTTCGGTTGATGCAATTCATTTGTAGGATTTCAGTTGTCCCAATCCATTTTAGGATTTAAATTGTCCCAATCCAATTTTTATGATTTAAATTGTCCCAATCCGATTTTTAGGAACTTTGGTTGACACAATCCTTTTGTAGGATTTCAGTTGTCCCAACCCATTTCAGGATTAAAATTGTCCCCAGTCCATTTTTTAGGATTCCACTTGTCCCATCCCATTTTAGGATTTAAATTGTCCCAATCCAATTTTTAAGATTTAAATTATCCCAATCCAATTTTTAGGAATTTCGATTGACCCAATCCATGTTTAGGATTTTCAGTTCTCCCAATCCATTTTTAAAGGATTTCAGTTGTCCCAACCAATTCTTAAAATTTGTCACAATCAATTTTTAAGATTTGTCACAACCTCTTTATTTCAAACTCCCAGTTTTTTAATCAATGATGTTTTTAAGCCCAAACAAAGCAGATATTTACTCATCACAATATTTGATATTTTTACTGCAAGAAAAATTGAATTTGGGGCGTATGAACAGAAAAATCAGCACCAAAATCCCATGGAATCCTTTAATTTCATCCCACAATCCAATTATCTGGCAATATCCGTCAATTAATTAAAATAAAATGTTGTTTATATTGTTTGTATTTATTATTATGTATTACATTATTATATTTCATATAATATACTATATATTAATAATATAAATATTATCAATGTGTATCTATAATTACAATTCTATGCTCACTATATAAATTTTATATACCTATCACTATAATAATATTTATTTTAATT
>JAOTBB010000866.1:5831439-5842499 GCA_025629985.1 Chamaetylas fuelleborni | reverse complement strand
CACAAAAATAGAAGAGTTTTAGATGTCAGACATTTAAAAAGCCTGTTAAATAATGAATATATGGATTAATGCATTAGTTTTCACTCTGCAGAGGACTTGGGATGGGAACATTCTTGAAAATGAGGAAAAAGCCACGGGAGGATCGCAGAAATCCCACCAAAAATGTTCTTTGGAAACAAATGAAGGTGGTTTTGGAGAGGGAGGATTGAGGGAAATCCGGTCACACCCAAGAGAAAGCGGAGCTGGAAACACCCAAAACCAGCGGCGGGGCGGAGCTGCCACAGAGCCATAAAATCCCAATATCCTGCCCTGGAAGTGACCCACAGGGATCATCCCGCCCAATTCCACGGAAAAAAAAATAAACTAAAAATAAAAATCCCAAATCCACCAGAGAGCGCGCGAAGGAACCCGAACCCCTGCGAGCCCCGCGGGGCTGCGGGAGGAGCCGCCGCACTCACCCGGAGCCGCTGCGGGGGCGCGGCGCTGCCCCGAGCCCGCGGGAGCCTCAGGCCGGGCCCGGCGCCCCTCACGGCCCCTGCCGGAGCCGCGGCGCTGCCTGCGCGAGCGAGCGGGGAGGAGGCGGAAGTGGCGTCACTCCGCCTCACGGGAGTGCGCGGCCGCCATCTTAGGTGAGGGCAGCCGCCATTTCCGGCGGAGAGGGGCAAAGGGGCGTTTTCCCGGCGTTATCTCCGTTGTTAAGGCGGGGATCGTCTCCTGCTTTCTGCCTGTGTGTGCGTAGCTGTTATCATGGGATCGTGGAATTATTTGGGTTGAAAGGGACCTTAAATAGCATCTAATGGCATCGACATTCTCTGCTATCGACAGAGAAGCTGTGAGCGCCTCATTCTTGGAATTGTCCAGATTGGACATTGAGGCTTGGAGGAACCTGGGGTAGTGGAAGATGTCCCGGCCCATGGCGGGGGCTGGTACTGAGAGGCTTTGAGGTCCATCCCAACCTCTCGCGACTCCACAATTTCACATCTACGGCACGGCCGCGGCGCAGTGCCCAAACCCAAGATGGCGCCTCCTCGGCCATCACGTGCCCTGTTCCAAGATGGCGGCTGCCGCGTCAGGCGCCGCGAGCACCGCCCCTCCTCCCGCCCCTTCCCGCGGTGCGGGACCCGCGGGAGCCGCGGCAGGAGCAGCGAGGGCACCGCCGCTTCCCCGAGGAGAAGGCGGCAAGCGCAGGAGAGCCATGAAACCACCCCAGCGCGGTGAGCGCTCCTGCAGGAAGCTTGTCCCCTCCTGGTGGCCGTAGCGCCGTTCCCGCCTAAACGCGGTGGGCGTGGTCGCGGCGCCGGCCGTGAGGGGCCCCGCGGCCATGAAGGCGCTGCGGCGGCTGAGCCGGCACCGCACCGCGCTGGGGCTCGGCGGGCTCTCGCTGTGCGCCGCCGTGCTGCTCTACCTCGCTAAGTGCACCTCCGAGGGGCTGCGCCCTCTGCCCGCGCCCCCCGCGCTCCCGCACAGCCAGCCCGGCCGCGGGGCCCGCGCCGCGCCCCCGGCCGCCGCTGAGGGCAGCGCTCTGCTGGCCGTGGTGGTGATGAGCGGCCCCAAGTACAGCGAGCGGCGCAGCATCATCCGCAGCACCTGGATGGCGGCGGCGCGGCAGGCGCCTCACGGCCACGTCTGGAGCCGCTTCGTGGTGGGCACGGCGGGGCTGGGCGCCGAGGAGCTGCGGAGCCTGGAGCTGGAGCAGAGCCGCCACCGCGACCTGCTGCTGCTGCCCGAGCTGCGCGACTCGTACGAGAACCTCACGGCCAAGGTGCTGGCTACCTACGTGTGGCTGGATGCGCACCTGGACTTCCAGTTCGCCCTCAAGGCTGACGACGATACCTTCGTGCGCTTGGATGTGCTGGTGGAGGAGCTGAGGGCTAAAGAGCCGCGGCGCCTTTACTGGGGCTTCTTCTCGGGCCGCGGGCGGGTGAAATCCGGGGGGAAATGGAAGGAGAGCGCCTGGCTGCTGTGTGATTATTACCTGCCCTACGCGCTGGGCGGCGGCTACGTGATCTCCGCCGATCTGGTGCGCTACCTGCGCCTCAGCAGCGACTACCTGAACCTGTGGCAGAGCGAGGACGTGTCCCTGGGCGTGTGGCTGGCGCCCATCGACGTGAAGAGAGTGCACGACCCCCGCTTCGACACCGAGTACAAATCGCGCGGCTGCAACAACAAATACATCGTGACTCACAAGCAGAGCATCGAGGACATGCTGGAGAAGCACCAGACGCTGGCCAAGGAAGGGAAGCTGTGTAAGGAGGAGGTGAAACTGCGGCTTTCCTACATGTACGACTGGGGGGTGCCTCCCTCGCAGTGCTGCCAGAGGAAGGATGGCATCCCCTGAAAGGCTCGGGGTGATGGACTCTGCTCGCTGTTACACCGGGAGAATCCTGTGAAAATGGAATTCTCGCCTCGGTTTCTCCCTCGGAACATTGGGCACGAAGGGTTTGGGATGCAGGCATAGCTGGATTTTGGGAATTGCGGTTAATTGGAGTCAGGATTCTTGGAATTTCCCACTCCATATCCATGGACAGACTTCCCAAATCACAGCCTGGTGCTGCAGATCCATAATTCCAGCAGAACTGAGTGGGAAGAGCTGCTAAAATGGAATTTTGGCCTCAATTTCTCCCTCAGAATATTGGGAACAAATCGTTCCCCTCGGGCACCAATCCCAAAGGCTTTGGGATGCAGGCCTGGCTGGATTTTGGGAATTGCTGTTAATTGGAGTCAGGGGTTAATTACTCTTTAAAAGGTTTTACACGTCTCATTCTGGCACCCTGTGACTCCCTGGGAGGTGCTGACGTGGCATGGGTCAAAATGCTTAAAAAAAGAAATAAAACAGGTGACAGAAAGCACAAAAAAAGGTCAAATGCCAGGGTTGAAGGCAAATAAAAGGTGGTAAAACACAGAAAGAGTCTAAAAAGCCAGGAGAGAGAGAACTGGAATGAAAAGTTTGAAGAGATTCTGATGTTTATTTGCTAAAGGTCACGATAAGTTTTGATGCTGATAAGACTGGAATGAGGCTGCTGTTTATTCCTTGGCAGGGAAATGCCAGCTTGGCGCGGAGGGAAGAGCCCAAATTTGGGATCAGGTTATTGCCAGGGGCAGGAAAACAAATCAGCTTTTCCTCTTACACCTGCAGGGAGAGCTCTCTGGCAGAGAATGGAATGATTAAATCTGTTAATTTGTCTCTTTTTGCTGTTTGAAAGGCAATGTACATAAATCACCTGGCAGTTTCTAAAGGAGGTGGCTGAGTTTTGGCAGAAATGGAATTTATTTTAATTTAGGAGAAGAATTTTTTGGCTTTGCAAAGCCTCCAGGTGTTGTTTGGAATTCATTTCCCTCCAACACTCCAGAACTCCCTGGCTGCTCCAAGACATGGCAGGCTTCAAATTTAGATTTATTTGTAATACAAATGAGCAGGAATTGATCAGTGGGAGTTCAAATAGCATTTTTATCCCTAAAGGTGGGGATTTAAGGTATAAAAATGAACTTTGTATAGTCAAGTGAAAAAAGTTCCCCCTACCCCAAAAATTCAACTTTGAGAACTTTATTTCTCTTTTCACCACACTAAAAAAATCACATTTAGGTGCTCAAAGCTGGGGGAATTCCCTCCTTTCCAAAAATTCCTTGTAGAGGATCTAAAATTGAATTATTTTTCAGTGACACATCCACAGATGGGATTTTTTCCCTCAGTCCTGGCTACACCAAAATAATCAGAGCTCACACAGGGCTCAGACATTATTTATTTATCTCCAAACCTGGAATTCCAACATTTTTCAGTGGCAGCTGCTCCAAAATTTTTCCAGTCCCCTGTGCCAGCTGCAGTTCCTGCAGCATGAGCAGTTTTTACTTTGTAAATGTAAAATTTCATTATTAAATGTCTTTTTTGTGATTTTTTTGGGGTTTTTTTGGTGTTTGTTGCACTCTGCACTTTCATTCCCATTCCATTCCCTACTTCCCAACTCTGGCTGGAAGAGACAAATGGCAAAGAAAAATTAAAAAGTGCCAATTTCTCTTTCTTTTTTGCTTCTTAGCAAAATTAGGAATTTTAGGGATTAGGGATACCAAAGGGATCAGTTATGTTAGTTTTTTATTTTGTTATTCTCTTGTTTTAATTAATTATTGAAGATTAAAAATCTTCAGAAGATTTTTCTATTTTGAGAATTTCAAGGCTTTTTTTTCCTAAAAACTAAAATCCTGCAAAAACTCTTCTTATTTTAGCATGTTAAACTCAATTATTATAATAATTGTAATTATTATTATTATAATTATTATTATAATGCATGCTTAGGGATTACCAGGGAGTATTTTTTCCCAGAATATCCTTTTCCAAATGAGGAATTTTCCAAGATGTCAGCAAACTCCAGTTTTTTAAACATCCATTTGCCATCTGAGGTTCATTAATGTTGTCTGTAAATGTGATTAATTACCTGTAATGTGAATATTTATTTATAATTATATTTATTTATAATTCTTGACAGTGTATTCTCTTTATTTTCCCAGGTAAATTACAAATAAATCCATTTATTCCCAGAATAATATCCATTTTCCCATTATTTTATCCACCTTTACCCTTTTCCCCCAGAAAATTATAAATAAATCCAATTATTCCCGTCATAACTTCAATTTTCTCATTATTTTATCCCACTCAGCCTTTTTTCCCTGAAAAATTACAAATAAATCCATTTATTCCCATCAAGATGTAAATTCCTCCATTGTTTTATCCACCTTTACCCTTTTTTCCCCAGGAAAATTCCAAATAAATCCATTTATTCCCAGAATAACATCAACTTTCCCATTATTTTTTCCACCTTTCCACTTTATTTCCCCTGGAAAATTCCACCTGGGAAGCAAAATCAGGTGAGGATGAGCCAAATTATTTTAAAGGGAATTTCTCCCCCCCTTGATTTCCTTGGAATCTTTAATCCCCAGCATTCCAATATCTTTAAAACTATTTTCCTCCAAATTTCAAACATTCCACGTTCACACAAAGAACTCAAACTTCCTTCAAAAATTAAAATAATCTAATTTTTTTCCATAAATAATTAGCAATAACTTGGTGATTTTGCTGTTGAAGCAAAGGGATCCTTTTGGAATTTATTCCCAATTTTTCCTGCCTGGCCCAGGCAGTCGCTAGATGTCACTCCAAGCCTTTGGAAGTGTCAATGCCTTAAAAAAAAATTGAATTTATCTGTCCAAAACCAGAGGTTTATGACTAAAATCGGGTGGTGCTCTCTAATTTTAACATGATTAATTGGGAAAAAAGGGAAAGGAAAAAAATTTCCAATTAAAAAATGGAATTTTGAGGGAATAATTGAGGACAGAGGATTGTTATTCCGTGGAATCAGTGGAAAAATTAATGTGGAAACCTAAAGAAAAACCTTTGTAGAAGCCCCAAAAAAGCCCCCAAAATACAGAAAAAATTAATAAAATTAACCCAATTAATTAATAAACTAATAAAATGAACTAAATTAATGAAAAAAATTAATGAAATGAACCCATGTGTCCCCAAGTGCCACATTCCAGGGTTTTTGAGACACTTTCAGGGATGGGAACTCCACTTCCCTGGGCAGCCCGTTCCATTTCCTGGAGGAAATATTCCCAAATATCCAAACTAATCCCAGCCTGGTGCTGTGCATCCGTAATTCCATAAGAATTGAGTGGGAAGAGATGATAAAATGGAATTTTTGCCTCAGTTTCTCCCTCAGAACATTGGGAAGAAATCTTTCCCCTCAGGCACCGATCCCAAATGCTTTGGGATGCAGCCCTGGCTGGATTTAGAGAAGAACCTGATTATTTTACACTTCTAAAAATAAATAATGAATGATAAAATGGAATTTTTGCCTCAGCATCCATAATTCCAAAGGAATTGAGTGGGAAAAGCTGATAAAATAGAATTTTTGCCTCAGTTTCTCCCTCAGAACATTGGCCCTAAAGGCTTTGGGCTGCAGGCCTGGCTGGATTTCGGGAAGAGCCGGATTATTTCATACTTTCTAAAATTAATAATAAATGAGAAAATGGAATTTTTGCCTCAGCATCCATAATTCTAAAGGAATTGAGCAGGAAGAGATGATAAAATTGAATTCTTGCCTCAGTTTCTCCCTCAGAACATTGGGAAGAAATCGTTCTCCTCAGGCACCGATCCCAAATGCTTTGGGATGCAGCCCTGGCTGGATTTAGAGAAGAGCCCGCTTATTTTACACTTTTAAAAATAAATAATAAATGATAAAATGGAATTTTTGCCTCAGCATCCATAATTCTAAAGGCATTGAGTGGGAAGAGCTGCTAAAATGGAATTTTTGCCTCAGTTTCTCCCTCAGAACATTGTGAACAAATCGTTCCCCTCAGACAACCAAAGGCTTTGGGCTGCAGGCCTGGCTGAATTTCGGGAAGAGCCGGATTATTTTACACTTTCTAAAATTAATAATAAACGATAAAATGGAATTTTTGCCTCAGCCTGGTGCTGTGCATCCATAATTCTAAAGGAATTGAGCAGGAAGAGATGCTAAAATGGAATTTTTGCCTCAGTTTCTCCCTCAGAACATCGGCCCCAAAGGCTTTGGGCTGCAGGCCTGGCTGGATTTGGGGAAGAATTTATCTTCTACCTTCTAAAATTCCAAGCTGGCTCCTGAAAAGCTGCAAGGGCCGTGGCTGGGAGGTTTCTGAGGACAAGGGAGAGGGATAAGAAAACAAGAACGGGGATCTGATTTCTGCGGAGCCGCGGGAGGAGATAATTGGAGTCTCCAAGAGCTGCTGATAAGATCAGACTCGGTTGCTATTTTCAGGCTCAGACAGCGGGGCTGGAGACACCGAAATAAATCCTAAAACCCTCCCAAAGTGCTCTGTCTCCAAGGAAATCCATAAATATTGCAAGGTGGGGATAACAGGATTCCTTGGGGGCACCTCGGATGGGGCAGAACTGAGGGGAAAAGGAGGAATTTAGCGGGGGAAAATGATTTTGCTTTAATTCCAAGAGGGATTTTCTCTTCCTTGGAGTGTCCCAGCAGCAGCTCCTGGCTGTAATTCCTTCTTGGAAAGAGGCAGGGAATAAACAGAGCTGTGTTTAGCCTGGAAAAGTGATTCCTGAGCGGAGTCAGGGTCTCCTGAGGGCTCCATCCTCCAAATGGAACCTCAGGAATCACCTGGGTGAAGAGAAAACAAACCTGGATTAGGAAACTTGGAGAGGGACTTAATCCCAAGTTTAAAATTCCTGTGGGAATCTGGGGACAGATCCAAGCTCTTCACAGGGGCCATGGCAGGATGATGGGCACAGTGACACGGGAGGGTTCAAATTGGATTTCAAGGAATTTTCCTCATCATTCCCACAGTGAATGAGTTGGATCAGCAGGAATATTTGGGATCATCCCATTCTTCCTTGCTTTGGGCTCACCCCATCCATGTGGATCCAGTCATTCCCTGCTCCTGACAGTTGTTTATCCCAAAATATTTGGCTCTCGATGCTTTCCAGATGAAATCAGACATCAAAGGCCCAAAATTTCCTTCCCTCCCTCTGCCTTCCCCTTCCATGGCTTGTATTGATCAGGGATTTCTCTGTGGATTGGGAAGGAAAAGGAAAAGGCAGGAGCCAGGAGCAGGTTGGGAATAGCTGCAAATTCCTGGATTGGGGAATTGGGAGCAGCAGGAAAGTGGGATTATGCAGGGAAAAAAAAACCCAGGAAAATCCAGTTTTAGGAATATTTAACAGGAAGGTTTTGTCTTATGGGATGAAAATTTCAGGACATTTCCCCCAGAATTTCTGGAGCCAAAGGGAGCTGCTTCCATTTCATCAGATCCTAAATGGAGCTCCCTTTTCTCTGGTGGAAAGGTCCTGGATTTGGGAAAAGGCTCCTGGATTTGGGGAAAAGGTTCCTGGATTTGGGGAAAAGGCTCCTGGATTTGGGAAAAGGCTCCTGGATATCAGGGAAAGGCTCCTGGATATCAGGGAAAGGTTCCTGGATTTGGGGAAAAGGCTCCTGGATTTCAGGAAAAGGTTCCTGGATTTGGGGAAAAGGCTCCTGGATTTGAGGAAAAGGTTCCTGGATTTGGGGAAAAGGCTCCTGGATTTGGGAAAAGGTTCCTGGATTTGGGGAAAAGGCTCCTGGATATCAGGGAAAGGTTCTTCCCCCAGAGGAAGAACAGGATCCTCAGGGAATGTCACATTCCCAAGGCTCCCAGAGCTCCAGGAGTTTTTTGGACAATGCTCCCAGAGGGAATTTTGGGGTGTCCTGGGCAGGGATAAGGGTTGTACTCTGATCCTGTGGATCCTCCCAGCTCAGGATATTCCCTAATTCCATGATTCTGAGTGTCCCAGTGTCCCCATTCCTTGAATTATCCCTTTCCCTTCCTGTCCCTGATTCCCTGATTTCCCTGTTTTGGACCACACTCCCAGGCACAGTCTGAGATTTTGGGATGTCCTACAGGGCTGGGGTGGGAATCAGTGATCCTGTGGATCCTCCCAGCTCAGGATATTCCCTAATTCCATGATTCTGAGTGTCCCAATGTCCCCATTCCTTGAATTATCTCTGATTCCCTGATTTCTCTCATGGGGAACACACAGCCCCTTCCCTGTTTTGGACAACACTCCCAGGAGGGATTTTGGGGCATCCTGGGCAGGGATAAGGGTTGGACTCTGATCCCTCCCAGCTCAGGATATTCCCTAATTCCATGATTCTGAGTGTCCCAATGTCCCCAATCCTTGAATCATCCCCTTCCCCTCCTGCCCCTGATCCCCTGATTTCCCTGCAGCCCCTTCCCTGCAATCAGGGAATGTTTATCCCACCACTTCCCTTTCCATGGGAGGCTTTTCCATTGCTTTTCCATGGCTTTCCAGACATCAAACAGCTCATTTCCCTTGGCTTTTGTCCGTGAAATGGGCTGGAACAGAGGCTGTAAACAACGGGATCAGGAATGCTGAGGTTGATTTAAAAGCCAGGAATTTTTTTTTCCCCCTCTGTGCCTTTTTTTAACGCTTTAAATCCAAAATTTTTCCACAGCTTTGCCTGTTCCCCTCTCTGGTTTTGCAGAGCAGGAAAGGGAAGTCGAGGAAAATAATGAAAGGTAGAAATTGGGATGAAATGATCCTTAAAGGATTCTTGGGATCAGCCTGCAGTGCTGGGAGAATCCTGCCCTTGCTGGGAATGGGGGATCCAGGTTAGAGGGAAATGGGAGGAATTTTTTTCCCAGTTTTTTTTCTTTTTCTGGGTAAATCCAGAACAATCCAGGGGCAAAGAGAATTTTATTGTAGATGCCCTGGGGAACAGCATCACCCAGATGGTTCATGAACTGGATTTGAGGATCCTAAAGGGCTTTTCCAGCCTCTGGTTCCCAAATTTGTCATGGATTGGGACATGAAGAGCACAGCCAGGAACCCACCTGGATTTCCAGCCAGAACTGGAGAGGCTTTTAACATTCCTGTGCTTCCCTTGGACATTTTGAGAGTCAAAATTACCTGTCAGAGCTTTTTTCCCTCTCATTCCCACAAAGAAGTGGGAATTCAGAGGAAATTCCTGTGTTTGGGGGCTTGGGCAGGATACAGAATATAAATTAATTAATTCTTTATATTATATTAATATAAAGAATTTTTGCTGGGCGAATTTATTCGAGTTCAGACCCAGCCTCTTCTCCTTTGCTGCTTGCAGGGCAGAGTCCCAAAATTCCATTTTTCCACCCCTCTGAGACGGGGGATTTGGGCTGGAAGGTGAATTTCCCCTCACATTTATCCCCATAATCCATCAAATAATCGCTGCTGCAGCATCCTCCTGCTGCCTCCCTCCTCCTGCAGCGTCCCTCCCTCGCCCCTGGGGAATGTTGGAGAGGGACCAGCCTTGTCACTAATTGTGAATTGCACTAATTGGGATATTTGGGATATTTAATCCCTGCTGCTGAAACCATCCCGGGCTGCTCCATCAAAGACCCCAGTGTCACAGACACAGAGGAGTTTTTCATGCCAGGGGCTGCTGTGGGTGATGGCTCCAGCCTGGCTGGAGGGAGAAGCTGTTATTAGGGAATTAAAGGGACGACGTTCCAGCAGGGCTCCGTCCAAGCCACGCTGGGAGATGGGAATTGCATCCCAGGCTGAGCCTGCCCAGGGTTCAGCACCCCCAGGGAACAGGGGATGGGATCAGGGCATCACCCTGCTCCCCCGTGGGGCTGCCACCCCAAATTCCTGTGCCTGGAGACTTCCCAGAATGGAGCTGGGACCGAAATCACTGGGAAAAGGTTCTGTGATCCATGGGGAGAAAGGTCCATGATCCCATAGCAAAAGGCTTCATGATCCCTTAGGAAAAGGTTCCATGATCCCTTAGGAAAAGGCTTCATGATCCTGTAAAAAGAGGCTCTGTGATCCCTTAGGAAAAGGCTCTGTGATCCCATAAAAAAAAGGTTCCATGATACCATAGGAAAAAGTTCCATGATCCCATAAGAAAAGGATCCATGATCCCATAGGGAAAGGCTCTGTGATCCCATAAAAAAAAGCTTCCATGATCCCATAAGAAAAGTTTCCATGATCCCATAGGAAAAGGGTCCATGATCCCATAGGAAAAGGCTCTGTGATCCATGAGGAGAAAGGTCCATGATCCCATAGCAAAAGGCTCTGTAATCCCATAGGGAAAAGCTCTGTGATCCCATTGGAAAATGCTCCATGACCCCATAAGAAAAGGTTCCATGATCCCATAGAAAAAAGCTCCACGATCCCATATAAGAAGGCTCCATGATCCCATAGGAAAATGCTCCATGATCCCATAGAAAAAGGCCCTGTGATCCCATAGGAAAATGCTCCATGATCCCATAGAAAAAGGCTCTGTGATCCCATAGGAAAAGGATCCATGATCCCATGGGGAAAGGCTCTGTGATCCCACAGGAAAAGGATCCATGATCCCATGGGGAAAGGCTCTGTGATCCCATAGGAAAAGGATCCATGATCCCATAGGGAAAGGCTGTGTGATCCCATAGGGAAAGGATCCATGATCCCATAGGAAAAGGCTCTATGATCCCATCGGGAAAGGATCCATGATCCCATAGGGCAAGGCTCTGTGATCCCATAGGGAAAGGCTCTGTGATCCCAT
>JAOTBB010000866.1:5793113-5806366 GCA_025629985.1 Chamaetylas fuelleborni | reverse complement strand
AAAAACAAATCACCCCCAAAAAACAATCCCAAAAAACAGATCCCTCACATCCCAGGAAATGAATCACTCACACCCCAAAAAACAAATCCCTCATACCCCAAAAAACAGATTTCCCCCCCCCAAAAAAAATCGCTCAATCCCAAAAACCAATCCCTGACGTCCTAAAAAACAAATCCCGAAAAACAAATCCCTCACACCCCAAAAACCAAATCCCTCACACTCCAAAAAACAAATCCCAAAAAAACCCCAAATTCCTCAAAACAAATCCCTCACATCCCAAGAAACAAAACCCAAAAAACAAATCCCAAAAAAAACCCCCAAACCCCTCAAAACAAATCCCTCACATCCCAACAATTCCTTCGGGGGGAAGCGAAAACTCCGCGGAGTCCGTGAGGAGCAGGTGAAGTTTTCCCAAGGTTTTTTTTCCTCCTTTCCCGAGGATTTTTTTCCTCCTTTCCCGGTTTTTTCCTGGCTTTTCCCTAAGGACGATCCCGGAGCTGTCAGGGCTCAGAACCGCGTGGGTTTCGCATCCCAATCCCCCCGTCCAGGCACAATTCCAGGCACAATTCCAGGCACAATTCCAGGCTCCTCCCGCTTCTCCTTCCAGCGCTCCTTTCCCCAAGGAGTTTCCATCAACTCCGAGAAAAGGAGGGAAAAAAAAAAAACAAAACCAGGAATAAAAAAAAAAAGCAGGAGGAGGGCTGGGCTGTAATGAGCTGTCACGCCGCCTCTCCTCACATTCCCATTAAATTCCCAGATAATGGAGCGTGCCGGGAAGATTGGGATCAGTGCCCGTGCCCTGCCCCCTCCCCTCCCTCATCCCAAAAAAATTCCCGGTTTTTTCTGGGAATGAAGCGCTGGAAATGCGCGGCTGGGGATAAATCCCCGGTATGGATCGGGCAGGATTGTGGATGGGCACAGAATTCCTGATGAGCACAGAATTCCTGATGGATTCTGAATTCCTGATGGATTCAGAATTCCTGATGGGCACAGAATTCCTGATGGATTCTGAATTCCTGATGGGTTCTGAATTCCTGATGGATTCAGAATTCCTGATGGATGCAGAATTCCTGGTGGATACAGAATTCCTGCTTGATCCCAGTTTGAGGGAGTTCCCTGTTCAATTTTCCCTGTTTTTCCCAGTCTGGGATGTTCCATGTGGAATTTTCCCAGTTTGGATGGGGCAGAGTTCCCATTTTATTTCCTGGTTGGAATACAGCAGAATTCCCATTTTATTTCCCAGTTTAAACAGAGCAGAAATCCCACTTTATTTCCAAGTTTGGAGTGTTCCATTCCCAATTTGCATGGGGAAGAATTCCCATTTTATTTCCCAGTTTGGATGGGGCAGAATTCCCGTTTTATTTCCTAGTTTGAGGTGTTCCATTCCCAGTTTGGATAGGGCAGAATTCCTGCTGGATACAGAATTCCTGCTTGATCCCAGTTTAGCGGGGGTCCCAGTCCAATTTTCCCTGTTTTTCCCAGTTTGAGGTGTTCCATGTGGAATTTTCTCTGGATCGGACAGAATTCCCATTTTATTTCCCAGTTTGGATGGAGCAGAATTCCCATTTTATTTCCCAGTTTGGAGTGCTCCATATCCAATTTTCCTCCCTGCTCTCATCAGCTGCTGCAAAGATTTATCCAGGAAAAAAAAATCCAGGAATGATAAAAGGTGGAAAATCCCAGGATCTGAAGTTTTTTTCCTGCATCCAACGACCAAAAAATTCCCTTTTTTCCCCCCCAATTCCTTTCCCATCAATTCTGCAATCCGAGGGAAGACTGGCAGCATGGTTTTCCTTGGATTTTTACAGGGGGGTTGGTGGGGAGATTCCCATAAAGATTTATGGATCAGGAGGAAAAAATTGTGGAGCAGGAGGAAAAAATTATGAATCAGGAGAAAAATTTTGTGGAGCAGGAGGAAAAAATTGTGGAGCAGGTGGAGAATTTATAAATCAGGGGGAAAAAATTGTGGATCAGGAGGAAAAATTTATGGAGCAGGAGGAAAAAATTGTGGATCAGGAGGAAAATTTATAAATCAGGAGGAAAAAATTGTGGATCAGGAGGAAAATATATAAATCAGGAGGAAAATTTATGAATCAGGAGGAAAAATTTGTGGAGCAGGAGGAAAAAATTTATGAATCAGCAGAAAAATTTTATGGAGCAGGAGGAAAATTTATAGATCAGGAGGAAAAATGTGTGCAGCAGGAGGAAAAAAGTTTGTGGATCAGGAGAAAAACTCCGGATCTGCAACTCAGGAAAACCGAGCCACAAAACTGAGGAAAAAATTAATTTTTTCCAGTTTTTTTTCTGCAACACTTCCAGAAAAAAACTGGAATTTGAGAACAGGAAAATTCCCTGAGGGAAACTCCCCAGCACGGCAAGAGTTAAGAGCAGCTCCCGCCTCCCGCCACATTCCATGGGCACGACGTGGCTCCCGCGATTTGTTCATAATATTTAACTTTATTTAACTTTATTTAACTTTCCCCGGCGCCTTCCCACACTCCAGGCTGGAATTCTTCAGGTCGGGCGCAGACGAGCCCGGGATTTGTGGGAGCGCCGCCGATGACAATTTAATGGGATCATCCGTCACAGCCGCGCTCCCGGCCAGAAAATCGGGAAAAGGCGGCTCCAGGCTCGGCCCTGGGGCTCCAGAGCCAAATCCCAGCTGGGATTGGGGAAAATCCATCCTCGTTTTATCCTGGATTCTTCCACAGAAATCCCAAATATTTTTTTCACAATTTTGGGAAATCCATCCAGGTTAGGTTCTGGATTCTCCCAGAGGGATCCCAAAAATCCTTTGGTAAAATCCATCCAGGTTTGGTTCTGGAGGGGTGGGAAATCATCCCAAAAATCCTTTTCGCAGTTTTGGGAAATTCATTCTGGATTTTGTTCTGGATTCTTCCAGAGGGATCCCGAAAATCCTTTCCCCAATTTCAGGAAAATCCATCCTGGTTTGGTTCTGGATTTTCCCAAAAGGATCCCAAAAATCCTCTTCCAAATTTTGGGAAAATCCATCCTGGTTTTGTCCTGGATGGTCCCAGAGAAATCCCAAAAGTCCTTTGGGAAAATTCATCCTGGTTTGGTTCTGGATTTAATGGGATCATCCGTCACAGCCGCGCTCCTGGCCAGAAAATTGGGAAAAGGCGGCTCCAGGCTCGGCCCTGGGGCTCCAGAGCCAAATCCCAGCTGGGATTGGGGAAAATCCATCCTGGTTTGGTTCTGGATTTTCCCAGAGGGATCCCAAAAATTCTTTTTCCAATTCGGGAAAATCCACCTTGGATTTCTCCTGGATGCTCCCAGAGGGATCCCAAAAATCCTTTGCGAAATCCCTCCTGGTTTTGTTCTGGATTTTCCCAGAGGGATCCCAAAATCCTTTCCCTAATTTTGGGGAAATCCATCCTGGTTTGGTTCTGGATTCTCCTGAAGGGATTCCGAAAATTCTTTTCCCAATTCGGGAAAATCCACCCTGGCTTGGTTCTGGATTTTCCCAGAGGGATCCCAAAAATCCTTTTCCAATTTGGGAAATTCATCCTGGTTTGGTTCCAGGTGCTCCTGAAGGGATCCCAAAAATCCTTTTCCAATTTGGAAAATCCAGCCTGGTTTGGTTCTGGATTTAATGGGATCATCCGTCACAGCCGCGCTCCCGGACAGAAAATCAGGAGAAGACGGCTCCAGGCTCGGCCCTGGGGCTCCAGAGCCAAATCCCAGCTGGGATTGGGGAAAATCCATCCGGGTTTGGTTCTGGAGGGCTCGGAAATCATCCCAAAAATCCTTTTCCCAATTTTGGGAAATCCATCCAGGTTAGGTTCTGGATTGTCCCAGAGGGATCCTAAAAATCCTTTGGGAAAATTCATCCTAGTTTGGTTCTGGATGTTCCCAAAGGGATCCCATAAATTCTTTTCACAATTTTGGGAAAATCCCTCCTGGTTTTGTTCTGGATTTTCCCAGAGGGATCCCAAAAATCCTTTTCCCAATTTGGGAATTCCATCCTGGTTTGGTTCTAGATTCTCCCAAAAGGGATCCCAAAAATTCTTTTGGGAAATCCATCCTGGTTTGGTTCTGGAGGGGTCGGAAATCATCCCAAAAATCCTTTTCCCAATTTGGGAAATCCATCCTGGATTTTGTTCTGGAGGGGTGGGATATCATCCCAAAAATCCTTTTCATAATTTTGGGAAATCCATCCTGGTTGGGTTCCTGATGTTCCTGGAGGGGTTGGAGATGATCCCAAAATCCTTTCCCCAGTTTTGGGAAAATCCAATCTCATTTTGTTCTGGATTATCCCAAAAATCCTTTTTCCAGTTTTGGGAAAATCCATCCTGGTTTTGTTCTGGATTTTCCCAGAAGGATCCCAAAAATCCTTTTCCCAACTGGCTATTTGGGAATTCGGGAACTTCTTCCCTCAGGAATGAAGATTTAAATTGGATATTTGGAAATTTGGGAATTTTTTTCCCACAGGAATGAAGATTTAAATTGGAGATTTGGGAATTCCTGCCCATGGATGGGGTGGGAATGGATGGGACTCAAATCCTTCCAACCCCAAACATTCCAGGAATTGTTATATTAATCCCATAAAAATTTATTAATTTATCATTAATCCTATAAAATTTATTTTATTAAAAATGTATTTATTTAATTTTTTTCTTTTTTTTTTTTTTTTTTAGCAATTCCCACATTCCCAGAGCTCCAGGAATTTCGGGATCTCCTGTGATTTTGGGATCATTCCCAGCTCAGGAAATTCCAAGATTCCCTAAAAATCCCGCTCAGTTCCCAAATTCCCGACACGGCTGCGCCACCTCGTGGTGGATCCCAAAAATCACCGAAATTCCTGGAAAAACGGGAAAGAATTTAAAAATTCCCAAATTTCTCCCACTCTAAATTCAACAGGGCAAAGCTTCCAGCACTAATTAAGAATTCCTAATTAATCTTAATGAGCCATCCTCATTCCTGGCTTGAATTTCCAGGAATTTGGGAATGTTTGGAGTTTTTGTGGAATTAATTCTTTTTATTTATTTGTTTTTGTGTGGTTTTCCTGCTTTTAAAAAATCCAATTTCTTCCCCCATGAAAATGGCATCACCTCAGGATTGACTGATAAATTAATCATTAATTGCTACTAATTATTAATTATTATCAGCAGGAATGATCCAAAGATACCCCAAAATTTAAAGGAATTACTGGAATTATGAATGACAAAGAAAAGACACAGAGACATCGAAGGGAAGCTGGAAAAATGAAATAAAATCAGGAAAAATGCATTTTTTAAAAATTCTTTTATTTAGCAACTGAAATATTCCCAATTCTTCTTCCCAAGGAATTTTTTTCTCCCCCCAAAAAACTTCACAAAGTCGATTTTTCATGGATGTTTATTATGAATAAACCACGTTACAATGCAATTCCCACTCCTTGGAATCTCCAGGAAAAAAAGGGGGGAAAAACTTCTCCCAAAATTCAGGAATTTTTTATTAAAAAATGAAGATTTCTGTGGGGAAAAAAAAAAAATCCCAACCTTTAAATTCTAAAATTTTCCAGAAATCCACGGAATTGCAGCTTGGAAAGTCAAGGATTTATTCCAAGGTTTTATCCTGGAAATTTTAATTTTTCCTCTTTTTTTTTTTTTTGGAAGAGGAAAATCAAATCCTGAATTCCCAGGAAAACACAAATCAACCTCCCCCCTCCAAAAAAAAAAAAAAACAGGAATAAAAATTCCCAAATTTCCTGGAAAATTACCAACTCCTGGAATCCACAGGGATCCCACAAATGGCACCTGGAATGCTTCAAACCTTCCTCCAAATCCAGGGAACTTTTGGGGTTTAAATACAAAATTTGGGGTTTTATTTCAATAGATGAATCCCTAAGGAATTTTGGGATTGGGGGACAAAATATTTCCAGAATTCCCGAGGAATTTTGGGGTTTTGATGGTTTTGAAGAGTTTTATTTAATTTAAGGTTTTTATTTCAGCAGATCAATCCCAGAGAAATTTTGGGATTGGGATTTGGGGTTAGGGGAAAAATATTTCCAGAATCCCAAATGTATTTTGGGGTTAGGGAGCAAAAACAGTTCCAGAATTCCAGAGGAATTTTGGGTTTTTTTCTCCAAGAATTTCAGCAAAACCTGAAGCAGGTTTTGAACCCCCCTGAATTTGGAGTTTTACCTCTGGCTCTGCAGCAGCTCCTTTGTTATTCCCACTCCAAAATCTGAATTTTTCCCTTCCCAGGCGCTGTTCCCTCCATCCCCAGAGCCCAAAACGTCCATCTTTGGGACACAAAACCAATTTTGGGACAATAAAATAATTTTTGGGACATAAAACCCATTTTGGGGATACACAACCCAATTTTGGGGGACACAGAAACCATCTTGGAGACACAAAAACCCATTTTTGGAACATAAATCAAATTTTTGGGACACACAAACCATTTGGGGACATAAAACCCCAATTTTGGGACACACAACCCAATTTTGGAACACAAAAACTCGTTTTTGGAACATAAACCCCATTTTGGGGACACAAAAACCCAATTTTGGGACACAAAATCCATTTTTGGAACAAAAACACAAATTAAAGTGGGTCCCAAAAATGCTTTGGGTTCACAACCCAAAACCCAAAATCACGACCCAGAAAGAGCCAAAACCCCCGAATTTTTAACCTACATTTCCCACTCATCTTGAACTGAAAACTCAACAGAATAAAAATTTACTGAAGATTTTCAATTTTGAAACCACAGATGGAGCTGAACTCTACAAACCAAAATGTGTCATCAATAACATTTTGACTTCTGAACCCAAAATCCCACCAGGACCTAGGAAGGGCAAAACCCCCATTTTTTTGACCCAAATTCCCCATTCATCCAGAACTGAAAACTCAAGAGAATACAAATTTACTGAAGATTTTCCAATTTCCAAACCACAGATGGAGCCAAACTCTACAAACCAAGGGATCTCCCCTCCAAATCTTTGACTTCCCAACCCAAAACCTCACCATGACCCAGGAAGGGCAAAACCCCAAATTTCCCACCAGAATTCCCCATTCATCCAGAACTGAAAACTCAACAGAATACAAATTTACTGAAGATTTTCCAATTGTCAAACCACAGATGGAGCCCAACTCTACAAACTGAATCAATAAAATGAAGAGTCACCCCGACAACTTTGGGAAGCTTTGACTTCTCAACCCAAAATCCCACCACGACCCAAGAAAAGCCAAAACCCCAAATTCCCCATTCATCCAGAACTGAAAACTGAAGGGAATAAAAATTTACTGAAGATTTTCAAATTTCCAAACCACAGATGGAGCCAAACTCTACAAACCAAGGGATCTCCCCTCCAAATCTTTGACTTCTCAACCCAAAATCCCACGAAGGGCAAAAACCCCAATTTTTTGACCCAAATTCCCCATTCATCCAGAACTGAAAACTCAACAGAATACGAATTTACTGAAGATTTTCCCATTTCCAAACTACGGATGGAGCCCAACTCTACCAACCAAAGGATCTCCTTGCCTTGTGACCCCACAAACCCCCAACCTCCCTCCCTGGAGCCTCTGTTCCCCCAACCCCCGGTGGGATTGGGCGCTCTGGGGCCGTGTCCCCTCACTCCTGGGCTATGCTCCTCAGCACGTACTTGACTGTGTAGGCGAAGGCGGCGAAGCCCACGATGACAAACAAGTTCGCCAGGGCTCCCCCCAAGAGTCCGTGGTTCCTGTGGGGCTGCTGCAGCCCCCCGGGGTGCCCCTGCAGCCCCCCGTGCCCGTTCAGCAGCGCGTGCCCGTTGTGCCCAAAGTGGGCGTCCCCGTCCGGAACCACGTCGGGCAGGGGCAGGGAGGGAGGTCTGGAGCTCAGCTCCTCCTGGGCTTTCTGCTTTTGTTTCATTTCCTGCAAAAGGAGGGGAGAGTTCAGTGGGAAAGTGGAATTTGGGGTGATTTGGGTGGTTTTGTTCGATTCCCTGCACAAAGAGAAAATTCAATGATGAGAAATCGGGATGGTTTGGGTTCTTTCGTTTGATTTCCTGCATGGGAAACTGGAATTGTGATGATTTGGGTGGATTGGTTTGATTTCCTGGGGAAGGGAGGGGAAATTGGGCTGATTTGGGTGGTTTGGTTTGGATTTCTGTGCAGGGCAGGAGAACATTGGGGTGCCCCTGCAGCCCCCCGTGCCCGTTGTGCCCAAAGTGGGCGTCCCCGTCCAGAACCACGTCGGGCAGGGGCAGGGAGGGAGGTCTGGAGCTCAGCTCCTCCTGGGCTTTCTGCTTTCGTTTCACTTCCTGGGGAAAGGAAGGGAAAATTCAGTGGGAAAGTGAAATTTGGGCTGATTTGGGTGGTTTCGTTCGATTTCCTGCACAAAGAAAGAGAAAATTCAATGGTGAAAAGAGAAATCGGGATGGTTTGGGTTCTTTCGTTTGATTTCCTGCATGGGACACTGGAATTGTGGTGATTTGGGTGGATTGGTTTGATTTCCTGGGGAAGGGAGGAGAACATTGGGGTGATTTGGGTGGTTTTCATTTACTGCACGGGAAACAGAAAAAGGAATGGGAAAGTGGAGTTTGCAGTCATTTGGGTGTTTTAGTTTGAGCTCCTGCATGGGAAACAGAAACTGGGATGGTTTGGGTGCTTTCATTTGATTTCCTGGAAAAGGAAGAAGAACATTGGGGTGATTTGGGTCCTTTTGTTGGATTTCCTGCACAGAGAAAGAGAAAATTCAATGGTGAGAAATCGGGATGGTTTGGGTTCTTTTGATTCCCTGCATGGCAAACTGGAATTGGGATGATTTGGGTGGTTTTGATTGGTTTCCTGCACAGAAAAAGAAAAAATTCAATTATGAGAAGTGGAAATTTGGATGGTTTGGGTGTTTTAGTTTGATTTCCTGGAAAAGGGAGGAGAAAATTGGGGTGGTTTGGGTGGTTTAGTTTGGTTTCCTGCACAGGGAAAGAAAAAATTGAATGGGAAAAGGCAGCGAGGGAGGTCTGGAGCTCAGCTCCTCCTGGGCTTTCTGCTTTTGGTTCATTTCCTGGAAAAAGAGGGGAAAATTCAGTGGGAAAGTGGAATTTGGGGTGATTTGGGTGGTTTTGGTTTGATTTCCTGCACGGGAAACTGGAATTGGGGTGGTTTAGGTGTTTTTGGTTTCCTGCACAGAGAAAGAGAAAATTCAATGCTGAGAAATTTGGATGGTTTTGGGTGTTTTTGTTTGATTTCCTAGGAAATCATGGAGAAAATTCAGTGGGAAAGTGGAATTTTGGTGATTTGGGTGTTTTTGTTTGATTTCCTACATGGGAAACTGGAATTGGGGTGATTTGGGGGGTTTTGATTTGAGTTCCAGGAAAAGGGAGGAGAAAATTCAGTGGGAAAGTGGAATTTGTGGTGATTTGGCTGGTTTTGTTTGCAGAGTTGAAAAGAAATTTGAATGGAAGAGAAAATTGGGATGATTTGGGTGTTTGTTTTTTTTTTCCTGCATGGGGAAACAGGAAATCCAATGCAATTTGTGATGATTTGGGGGCTTTTGTTTCATTTCCTGGAAAAGGGGAGAGAATTCAAAGAGAAAATTCCAAGGTGAGAAGGGAAAATGGGTCCTAAACCAGAATTCCTTTAGGAACAGGAATTCTGAAATCCCACACAGCTCATGGAAAAAGGAAAAAAACTGGGAAAAATCTCTTTTCCCCCAAATTCCTGCGGTTTTTACTCTGTGTGAAAGAATTAAAACCTTTCCAAATATTTTACAAAATGAACAAATCAAATCCAGTCTGGGAAAATCCTGAACAGGAGAAGCTGAGTTGAATTTTTTTTTTGAATAATGAATAAATAATGAATAAATAAAAAATATTTCCTTACCTCCACCACTTCAGGGAAGAGCTCACAGAAGACTTTATCTTTTAAATTAAATGCTAAGCTCTGTGCAGCCAGCTGCCTTTTCTAGGGAAAAAAAAAAAAACAACAAATCAGATTTCTCAGCAATTTCATCAAAATTGAATTAATTAATTTCAATTCCACACCTGATTTCCCACAAGAATGGTGCAAACCTCAGGCAAGGGATTTTTAACATTTCAAACATCAAATCTGTGAAGACTTTTCACTAAAATTGATCTTTATAGGCATAAATTTTGTTCATTTTTTATCCTGTGGGAACTTTTAGTGAATTTTAATTCTCTAAAATTGATGTTTTGTTGATCCTTGTGGGATCAAGGCCAAGGAAAAAAGGGCTGGAAAAAGGAAACAAATCCCAAGCAGGCTGTATCCCTAAAATATCCCAAATTCCCAACACTTCCCAAGTGGATTGCAGCTCTTAAAATTGAGGATTGTTCACTAAAATTGGTGTTTATAGGCATGAATTATGTTAATTTTTGATTCTGTGGGATCAAGGTCAAGAAAAAAGGGCTGGAAAAAGGAACCCAACCCCAGCCAAGCTTCATTCCTGAAATATCCCAAATTCCCAAATCTTCTTAAGTGGTTTTTAACTGTTCAAACACCAAAGCTGTGAGCTTTACTCACTAAAATTCATATTTTTATTACCCTGTAGGATGAAAGCCAAGGAAAAAGGGCTGGAAAAGGAACTCAACCCCAGCCAGGCTCCATCCCTGAGATATCCCAATTTCCCAGTGCTTCAAATACCAAACCTGTGATTGTTATTCACTAAAACTGATGTTTTTGTTCATCTTGTGGGATCAGGATCAAGGAAGAAGGAGCTGGAAAAAGGAACCTAACCCCAGCCAGGCTCCATCCCTGAATCCCCTGAGCCCCCTGAATCCCCTGAGCCCCCTGAATCCCCTGAGCCCCCTGAATCCCCCTGAATTCCTTAAATCCCCTCAATTCCCTCAATCCTCTGAACCCCCTGAATCCTCTGAATTCCCTAAATTCCCTGAACTCCCTAAATCCTCTGAACCCCCTGAATACCCTGAATCCTCTGAATCCACTTGAATTCCTTGAATTCCCCTGAACCCCCTGAAGCTCTTGCATCCCCCTGAATCCCCTGAATTCCTTGAATCCCCTGAATCCACCTGAATTCCCTAAATCCCCTGAACTCCCTGAATTCCCTGAATCCTCTGAACCCCCTGAATCCTTTGAATCCACCTGAATTCCTTGAATTCCCCTGAACCCCCTGAAGCCCTTGAATCCCCTGAATCCTCTGAACTCCCTGAATTCCTTGAATCCCCTGAACCCCCTGAATCCTCTGAACCCCCCTCAATCTCCTGAATTCCTTGAATCCCCTGAACGCCCTGAAACCTCTGAATCCCCTGAAACCCCTGAATTCCTTGAATCCCCTAAATCCTCTGAATTACCTGAATCCCCTGAATCCACCTGAATTCTCTAAATCCCCTGAACTCCCTGAATTCCCTGAATCCTCTGAATACCCTGAATCCACCTGAATTCCTTGAATCCCCCTGAACCCCCAAAATTTCCTGAACCCCCTGAATTCCCCTGATTCCCCTAAACTCCCTGAATCCCCTGAAACCCCCTGAACCCCCAATCCCTGCACTCACAGTGAACTCAGAGGTCTCAATGCTGCCCAGGGTGGGTCCTTTCTCCACCATGAAGCTCAGCAGCCCTGTCAGGATGGTGGAGACTGACCAGGCTGGGTTCCAGGTGTCAGGGTGGAAATCCGTGATGGACAGACACAGCCTGGCCAAAAAAAAGGGAACAGAAGGAAAAAAAATCCCAGGAGCAGAGATTTGGGATGGGACAGACACAGCCTGGCCAAAAAAAAGGAGAAAAAGGGAAAAAAAAAAAACCAGGAGGAGGGATTTGGGATGGGACAGACACAAGCTTGGCAAAAAAAATGGGAAAAAAGGAAAAAAAAAAAAAAAAAACACACCAACCCAGGAATCTGGGTGGAAATCTGTGATGGACTGACAGAACCTGACCAAAAAAGAAATTGAAAAAAGGAAAAAAATCCCAGAACAGGATTTGGGATGGGACAGAGGGGCCATGGAAGGTTTTGGGTGTTTTGGGGTCCTTACCTTGTGTTGCATTTGAATCTTCCATTGGGTGTGATCATATAAATACTGGGAGGTTTGAAAGGGAATTCTCGAGGGAATATTAATTTTCCGTGGTAATATCCACCTGCAAACCAGCCCAGAATGGGTTAAGTTCATGATATTAAAGCTATTAAATTAGACTTAATAAGTATAATAATAAATAAATATAAATCTTCATGTATAAACATATATAATACATTACAACATATAGCATAATAATATAAACTATATCAAAATTTATATATATATATATAAATATATAATAAAAGAAATACAAATTTGTATTTAGTAAAAGTAAATTCCCCAATTCCCATCCCAAATTCCCTGCTTTATTCCTTCTCCTAAAATTCCCAAGGAATAGGTTAAATAAATGATGCTAATGATATGAAATAAATATACTGAATTATATTTATTAAGTAATTCCCACCCCAATTGCCATCCCCAATTCTCCTGCTTTTTTCCTTCTCCTAAACTACTCAAAAGTGGGTTAAATAAATTACATTTAATATATACATTAAATTATATTTATTAAATAACTCTCACCCCAATTTCCATCACTAATTCTTCTGCTTTATTTCTCTTAAACTTCCAAAAAATGGGTTAAATAAATTTTAATCTCAGTTCACTGAGAACATTTCTGCTGTAAAAATGGGAATTTTTGGCATTATCTGTCACAAATTAAAGAAGATTTGCTGTAAAACATTAAAAATATTAATAAGAATATTTGCTTTCAGTTTAAGCTAAATTTTATTTTATTAAAGCTGTTGGCAAGGAAACAATGATTCCCTATTTTTTCTTCTCTTTCCCAGTTTTTGGAGCTGTTTTTAGTGGGAATTCCTGAATTTCCCTGCAAAGCCCAGCAGGATTTACCTTCATAGGGGGTCAGCTCTGGCCCTCGCACCACGTAGTGCCTGAAACAGGGAATGAACAAAAATCCCAAAATTCAGGGTTCAGCCCAGGCACAGGTTCCTTCTCCACCTCCCCAGAGAGCAGGGAGAGGGAGGCAGAGCTGAGAGCCTGGGAAATCCTGTTCTGCCAGGAGTGAGGAACCATCCACCCCTATTCCTATCCCCAATTCCCATCCCATCCCAAATTCCCATCACATCCCCAATTCCCATCCCAATTCCCATCCCCAACTCCCACCCCAATTCCCATCCCATCCCCAACTCCAATTCCCTCCACAATTCCCCATTTCCAACTCTATCCCTCCACCTTCTGTTCCCATTCCCATCCCCAATTCCCTCCCCAGTTCCCCATCCCCAACTCTCCCTCCAATTCCCATCCCCATCCCCAATTCCCC
>JAOTBB010000866.1:5628521-5638531 GCA_025629985.1 Chamaetylas fuelleborni | reverse complement strand
CTCCCTGAAAACCCCAAAAAAGGGGGGAAACAGGAGAGAAAAGCAGGGTGAGCTCAGTTCTGCTGGGTGTGCTGGTGGTGGCTCAGCAGGGAGGTTGTGCCATGCATGGGGACACACCAGAGCTGCAGCAGTTAAATTTTAGCTCCTGAACCAAATCCAGCCTGGCAGGAGAAGGGAGGAAAAAGCAGGAATTTGGGGTTTGGCTCAATGCTGCTCCACAGCTGGAGCCGCTGTTTTTGCTCCCTGAAAACCCCAAAAAAGGGGGGAAACAGGAGAGAAAAGCAGGGTGAGCTCAGTTCTGCTGGGTGTGCTGGTGATGGCTCAGCAGGGAGGTTGTGCCATGCATGGGGACACACAGACACAGCTCAGAGCTTGCAGCAAATAAATTGCAGATCCTGAACCACAAACAAATACAGCTCAGAGAAGAGAGTTCAGCTCCTGAACCAAATCCAGCCTGGCAGGACAAGGGAGGAGCAGGAACAAGAGGAAAAAGCAGGAATTTGGCTCAAGCTGGTGCTCTGGTTGGAGCTGCTGCTTTTGCTCCCTGAAATCCTCAAAGAAGGGGGAAAAGCAGGGTGAGCTCAGCTCTGTTGGATGTGCTGGTGGTGGCTCAGCAGGGAGGTTGTGCCATGCATGGGGACACAAACTGCATCTCCTGGATCAAATCCAGCCTGGCAGGAGAAGGGAGAAGCAGGAGTGGCAGGAAAAAGCAGGAATTGGGGTTTGACTCAAGCAAACAAGGGTTAAATCTGATTGTTTCTGCTCTGGTATTTTGTACCTTTTCCAAAAGAAACTCCTTTGCCTTCTCTGTCACCCTTAAATCCCTGAGGTTTTGTTGGCTTCAGTGGGGAGGTCTTTTTAAAATTCCTCACTATTGTGCTGTTGGAGAATTCCCTGAACTGCTCTAGCACAAATCAGTAACCAGGATATTGTTCCCAAAACAGGCCACTAAATCACCTTGGAAAACCACTGAGTATCAGCTGAGTTGTTATTCCAAACAAGCTTCACTACACTTCAAGAACTGACTTTTTATGGAAGCTGAAGGTCTTGCTCTGTTCCCATGAGAGACAGATAAGGAGACAGTTCCAACCTAACTATTCTTCTTTTTTTTTTTTAATCCACCTAATCAACCCAAGGAATATCCCATTAAATTAATGCACCTTAGTACAAGATGGATTTCCCAAAAAGGATCCCCAGCCAGCACAACAGGGGACCAGCTTTTGAGTCTAAATGAGCCACAGAAATGGGGAAAACAAAATTCTTTTGGGCTGCTCCTTCTTGAACTACAAATACTCATCACTTCCTGCTGCTGCAGCTGATTGGAGAGCTGGGAAACCAGACTGGTTTTTGGGGGAAAGGCTGCATTCCCTGCAGAGTGCCAGACAGATGGAAAGCAGACCACAAAACCACTGGATTTTAAGTTAATGTTCTAAGCCTGGGCCTCTGAAGTGGTATTTGCTGATTGTTATAATACTGCAGATGAATGAGAGAAATGAGACAAAACCCCAATTTTAACCCTACTTTGAGAGTGCCCAGTGCAGCCTTGTGTTCTAGCACTCCCAAAACCTGCCTGAGCCACCTGGCCATGATTAATGGGCAGTGCAAGGGCACTGGCAGAGAAATCCAACCCAGAGGGGTGACAAAGAATAAATTTGGACTATTTATTTCCTGGGGATGGGGTTTTCCCCCCTGATTCCCTCCCCTCTGAGCTGCTGCAGCACAGTCCCACAGGTTGATATGCCAATGTGCACTGAGACAGGTCGAGCGTCCAGGACAATTCAAAATCAAAATAAAACTAAAATAATAATAAAAAAAAAAATACAGCTAAACATTTGGGTCACAAGGATCTAGAAATGATCATGCTGTGAATTCATCATGGAGGCATTTGAAGCTTACCAATCCCCTAGAGTCAGCCATTCCTCTAGGAATCCTTCAGTCTAACGCTTGCTCAGGACAAAACAAGGGAAGAACAGTTACAAAAGAAACAGCACAGAAGTTGTTTTCCACGAGGAAAAACGTGGAATATTTCAGAGCTGAACAGCCTGGCACTTTCTGGGAGGCTCTCCACAGCATGGATAAAACACCATTCCTTTCCTATTCCTACTGCTCACAGAAGCAGCTGCCAAAAAACCACCCCCATGTTCTGTCCAGGGCAATCAGTTTCCAGTTCTAAAACCTCTGGGAGATTCCTCATGGATATTTCTTATTTTGGGATAAGGTGAGAAGCAGCTGGGCTAAAATCCCGTTAAAGCTCCTGTTATGAAACTTTTTTGTGCAATTTTGTAAAATCTGACTGGCTGTGGTAAACAGGGATAAGTGATATCCAAGTTATTGGATGTTCACTGTAAAAACACAAGGAATCCTCACCCCTTCTTTACTGGCAGCATTTCCAAAAGCAAAACTCACTCTGGGAGTGATTAAAAAAATTTTTAAAAATAGTATCTGTACAGCCAAAAATGACATATTTTTAATTTGCTAAGGTTTAAAAATGAATCCTAGTGTTATGCAGAAAAGGAGGAGGGCAGGTCTTTAATCCATGCAGAATTCTCTCCTGTCCCTGTCACATGCCAGCAGAGACTCTCCTCCCTGGGAACAGTGTTTCAGCCCTGGAAACCTCTGGCTGGCCACCTCCCACTTGCAAAAAAAAAGTGATTTTCCTTTTGTGCTGACCTTGGTTCTAATCCCATCAGCACAGAACTTGCCTCGTTTCCAGCAACGCCAACACCAGTGCTGGCAATTCCTGACTGGGTTAAACCTGGCAGTTTCCACAGAGAGCTGAAAGCCAAACCCACTCCTCCAGAGACACAAACACCTTTGATTCCAGTGCTGATGCACACAGTCCATGCAGGGAGCAACCAAAACCACGAGACAAGCACAGACAGCACCAAGGAACTCAAGCAGATGCTGGGGGGAGAATGAGAGCCGTGGAATTCAAACCCAATGATCCCATCTTACCTTCACTCTGCTGGCTGCCTGCACTGCCACTGCCATAGCTGAAGCCTGGGTCTTGGTAGGCTGGTGGGAAGCAAGGAGGGGGCAGAGGGTACTGGTAGGGATATCCCTGAGCCAAGGGCCAGGGAGCAGCAGGATGTGGCAGAGGAGCCAAGGTGTCCTGGTCCGAGGCGCCGCTGGAGCCGTTGTTCAGGTTCAGTGCAGCCAGATCTGGGGAAAAAAAATAAAAAAAAAAATGAAAATTTCTTACCCAGCAATTAAAATGATCACTGTGGAATTCATTTATGGAGGTATCTGAAGTTTAGTAATCCCCTGGAATCAGCTTGTCACTCAGAAGTGAGAGCAGGGTGAGAAAAGGGTGAGGACATTCCCCGTTTCCAGGCTGGAAACTGAGTGGGACTGACAAGCAGGGGATGTGTGGCACCACCAGAGATAAATCCTGCTGTCCTCAGTGATGGCTTCATCCTCCTCCAAGTGCTCTCCTTGCCTGGGCTACCAGGGAGCATCAGCTTATCCCACAATTTCAGGGTAATGAAGTGTTCTCCTGTTTTGGGACAGCTCTTGTGAAACCCCAGGAGAGCTGGGAGCTCTGGAGATCCCCCTGCCCAAACCTGGAGCAGGTGACACAGGAATGTGTCCAGCTGGATTTGGAATATCTCCAGAGAGACTCCAACCCCTCCCTGGGCAGCTGCTCCAGAGCTTTGCCACCCTCATGGCAATTCCTCCTGAAATTCTTCACCCTGAGGCTGCACGAGGGGATTCTCTGAGCATCCTCAAGGGGACAGAAGTGACACAGGGACACTCTGCTGGGGACTCACTGCCACAGAGGTCTCCAAAGACATAGTAGCACTGCTCTGAGAAGGTGATTTTGTTCACAGTGTGCCTGAGGTAGCCGTGTTTCAGCATGCTGCTGGCGTATTTCCTGGCCTCCCGCCGGTCCTTGAAGCCTTCCACGTGGGTGTAAAGCCAGTCCACCACATCTGCTCCTGAAATGGGGACAGCAAGAGGAGACAGGGGATTATCTGTGCCCAGCTGTGCCAGCTGAACATCTACAGTGGGATTGTCTGTGCCCAACTGTGCCAGTTGAACATCTACAGTGGGATTGTCTGAGCCAAACTGTGCCAGTTAAACATCTGCAATGGGATTATCTGTGCCCAGCTGTGCCAGCTGAACATCTACAGTGGGATTGTCTGTGCCAAACTGTGCCAGTTGAACATCTGCAGTGGGATTGTCTGAGCTAAATTGTGCCAGTTGAACACCTAGAACAGGATTGTCTGTGCCAAACTGTGCCAGCTGAACATCTGCAATGGGATTGTCTGTGCCAAATTGTGCCAGTTGAACATCTGCAATGGGATTGTCTGAGCCAAATTGTGTCAGTTGAACATCTGCAATGGGATTGTCTGAGCTAAATTGTGCCAGTTGAACATCTACAATGGGATTGTCTGTGCCCAACTGTGCCAGCTGAACATCTACAATGGGATTGTCTGTGCCAAATTGTGTCAGTTGAACATTTGCAATGGGATTATCTGTGCCAAACTGTGCTATCTGAACACTTACAACGAGATTACCTGTGCCAAATTGTGCCAGCTGAACATCTACAATGGGATTATTTGAGTAGAATTGTGCCATTTGAACACTCACAGTGGGATTATCTGAGCCAAAAAGTGCTATCTGAACACCTAGAACAGAATTATCTGAGCCAATGGTGCCAGCAGAACAGTAGAACAGAATTATCTGTGCCAAACTGTGCCAGCTGAACACCTACATGGACACTGGCACTAAACACACACATAAAAAAATCTTATTTCCACACACTGTGCAAACCCTTTGAGCTGCAGGAGTGCAAATGAATTTTTCTCTGGATTTCACCACAGAAGGTGACTCTTCCCTGGGAGTCACCTTCCTCAAGAGGCAGATGTTAGGCTGCCAAAATTCCTGTACTCAAAAAAAGCAACTACAGCCTGGACTGGCTAAACATTAGCACAGCTCAGGTCACAGGAGATTGGCTGTGATGATTTTAAATCTGATTAAGAGCCTTTATTAAGGTTGTGTGGTTGAATTCCAGTTGTTCTGCTGAACTTGGGCAGATCTCTAAAGCCACCTGAAAACCTGAGATATAAAAACAAAGAATTAAGAACCAGCTCTGTGTGGGCATGAGCAATGTGCAGCAATTTTGGATACCCAAGCTCAAATAAGAATTATTCCTGTCACACTTAGAGCTGTCCATAAATTGAATGTAAGAGGTCATAAACATAAAAAAAAAGCTCATTAAAAGGTAGTTTCTTGAACCTGTTTCCATTAAATCACTGTTTTCTTCCCCCTCAGCATTCCTGGGATCTGCTTACCTATCACTGCATTGGAGATGGTGATTTTTAACCACATCCTGTCCCGAATTTCAAGGCCTGAGTCTGGGAGCTGCATGACCTTGACAATAGTAGCCATGTCACTCTTCACAGTTAAAGGAGATTCTTCTAATTCTAAAAGGAAGAGAGGCCACAGAAATGAACTGAGGCTGAAGGAACTTCTCAGCTTCCAGTTTGGATGAAACAAAAATACAGTTTTACCAACAGATTAAAAAAACAAAAAGAAAAAAGCAAAAAAAAGAAAAAAAAAAAGACACAAAGGTTTCCCAAATGCACCCTCATCCATGGAGTGGATTACAGCATTTGCAGCAATTCTTCAGATTTTGGGATCAGGACCCCCAGTTTAGTGACAGAAATGCTGAGTCCCCATGTCTTGGCTTCCCAGAGCAGCTACAGAATCCAAGATTGGCAGGAAAGGAAATCCAAGGATTTTTGTGATCCATCATTTCCCATTTCAATCTCCAAGGATTTTTGTGATCCATCATTTCCCATTTCAATTTCCCTTTTCACCCTGGGATCAGTTCACTGCATGGAGAACTCTGTGGGACAAGTTTTTGGAGTTTGATTTTGGGTTTGGGGTTTATTGTCAGGAGTAGCATCTCCATGGAGAAAGAGGATGACCATGGCTCAATCCATGTCCAGTTTTTTATTTAAAGATCTGGACATTCTTGTGGAGAATTGAAATTATAAAAGAAATCTTCCCTCATCAGAAGAAATCAGTGATTTCCTTATAAAAACCCTTCCCAGGGTCCCAAGGATGGCAGCCTCACAATCCATTCCTCCCAGGATTTCTTTGCTCTCCATCTTCCCTGTGGAACATTTTAAAAAAAGCTCCCAAATGCCTCCACAGCCATTCCCAGTTCACACCATTAAGGGCAGGACTGGATCCCCAGAGGTTTCACACTCCCCTGATCAATTTTTACAATAAAATCAGAACAGGGTTGAGGTTGAACTTGTCAAATCCTCCTTCCTGTCCCATCTTCTAGCCCTAGAAAATTCATTTTTATCTCTGTTTGTAGCCCAAACCCTTCTCCAGCAGGAATTCCAAAATCCTCCTCCCCTCCCAGTTCCCCACATCACCCACCTTTCAAAAGCACAAGGGAACCACTTTTGTCCTTTTCAAGCCACCCAAAATTTTGGATTTAAAAAAAAAAAGGTACAGCAAGCATGAAACAATGAAAACTGGAAATGCTTCTTTCCATACATGCACTGCCAATATGCATGAAAACATCCCAGACCAGCTCTGCGTGCAGCTTCAATCCTTACAAACCTCAAATAAAACACTAAAACTTGGCTTTTGCTTTAAGTTAGTTTGGTTAGTGGCAAAAAGCAACATGTCTGGGGGGAAAAAAATACACCAACAAACTAATTCAAGTACATGGGGAGCAAAGAATTATAACAAAAGATAAACACCTGCTGGAGAAGCCTGGGACGAGAAATGTCTCCTTCTCTAACCAACGATCTGTCTGTATTTTGTTTTTCACAAAATGCCTTACTTAAAGCAATGGCTTCCTTCAATAAATTGCTCTTTCTTACACCATGCAAGAGCGTGCCACGTTCCTGTGTCCTTTCACCACTCAGTAACCCCACATACAGTAACACAGGCCCTGCTGGCCACGAGGCTGGTTCTGGTAGCCCTGATGCCAGGTCCTGGTGGCCCAGAGCAGCCCCCTGCCCTGGGGGCTGGCCAGGGGGTGACTTACTTTCCGACTCGGGAATTGAGCTTGTTAGTGAGGAGCTGGTAGATGTGGTGATGCTCATGGAGGGGCTCATACCGTAACGGGGGTACGCTCCCGTCATGGCCGTGGTATGAGAGATCCACGCCGCGGGGTCGATCGGCCGCACCGGCTCAGCTGAGGGCAGAAGGCACAGCAAACGGGGTCAGGCTTGCAGAAAACAGCAAGATTTGCAAAGGTCTGAGGGGTTTCCTCGTGTTTTCTTGTTGTTTCTTTGGTTTTCTGAGGGTTTCACATGAGTGACGTCCCACAGACTGCACCACCACAAAGGGGCAGAAAACAGGGTCAGGCTTGGAGAAAACAGCAAGATTTTTAAAGGTCTGAGGGGTTTCCTCATGTTTTCTTGTTGTTTCTCTGGTTTTCTGAGGGTTTCATATGAGTGAGGTCTCATAGACTGTACCACCACAAAGAAAATGGGGTCAGATTTGCAGAAAACACCAAGATTTGCAAAGGTCTGAGGGGTTTTCTTGTGTTTTCTGAGGGTTTCGCATGAGTGAGGTCTCATAGTCTGCACCACCACAGAGGGACAAAAAAGGGGGTCAGGCTTGGAGAAAACAGCAAGACTTTTAAAGGTCTGAGGGGTTTCCTCATGTTTTCTTGTTGTTTCTCTGGTTTTCTGAGGGTTTCACGTGAGTGAGGTCTCATAGTCTGCACCACCACAAAGGGACAAAAAATGGGGTCAGGCTTGCAGAAAACAGCAAGATTTGCAAAGGTCTGAGGGGTTTTCTGGTGTTTTCTTGTTGTTTCTTTGGTTTTCTGAGGGTATCACATGGGTTAGGCCGCACAGACTGTACCACCACAAAAGGACAGAAAATGGGGTCAGACTTGGAGAAAATAGCAAGATTTTTAAAGATCTGAGGGGTTTTCTCATGTTTTCTTGTTGTTTCTCTGGTTTTCTGAGGGTTTCATATGGGTGAGATCCCATAGTCTGCACCACCACAAAGGGACAGAAAACAGGGTCAGATTTGCAGAAAACAGTAAGATTTTTAAAGATCTCAGGGGTCTTCTGGTGTTTTCTGAGGGTTTCACATGAGTGAGGTCTCATAGATTGTACCACCACAAAGAAAACGGGGTCAGATTTGCAGAAAACACCAAGATTTTCAAAGGTCTGAGGGGTTTTCTTGTGTTTTATGAGGGTTTCACATAAGGATGATCTCATAGACTGTACCACCACAAAGGGACAGAAAATGGGGTCAGATTTGCTGAAAACACCAAGATTTTGAGTGGTCTGAGGGGTTTTTATTTTGGTTATACTGGTTTTAATAAGGGTTTCAAGGGAGTGAGATCCTGTAGTCTGCACCAGACAAAAGGCACAGAAAATGGGATCAGATTTGCAGCAAACACCAAGATTTTCAAAGATCTGAGGGGTTTTCTTGTGTTTTCTTGTTGTTTCTCTGGTTTTCCTAAGGGTTTCAAGGGAGCCTCCACAGTTCTGCACCAGTCTATTGCACTTTTTCTACCCTCCATTTCAATGCCACCTCATTTTCTGTGCACTGGGAACAAACTGGTTCCAGCACAGCCCTCACCAGCAGGAGGCAGTTGTGTTTGTCACATCTGCACAGATCTTTTACTGCTACTGAAAACAAGATATTTTTCAAGTTATTTTATGTGTATCACGGCTGCTTCCCTCACATCTTCAAAACACTCAGTTTCTAAATTCTTTCTGTAAGTTCACAGTGAGAAAATGAGGATTTTTAACACCTGGCATAATTATTTCCAAATGTTTTCAGAAATGAAAGGTTAAGATCACCTCCCAAAAGATTAGGAGCTTTATCCAAAGATGTGAACCAAGAGAAAAACTCTCAGAAATTCAATGGGCAGTGGAATCTCAAAAAAAAAGTATCTTGAACCTCGGGCTCTCAATACAAAAGTAAACAAATAAAAGAACTGAAAGGGTAGAATCTGTTAGATGCCAAAATAGCTGAAAATATTCCAGATTTTGGGGGCTTCCCAGGAACCCAGCAAAGAGCCCAAATGTGTACTCACCCCTGGGGATGGTGAAATAACTCCTGGGAGTAGGGTCCCAGCATTTGGCTACTGTTAGGCTGATAGGTCTAGGGAGAAAAAAAACAGGTAAGGATGATTTTAACTTTCCTACAGAGCTGGAAATGCCACAAGAAATATTTGAAACAAATTCAATCCTATCCAGCAGTTGTCAAGTACATTCTGAGAATGGTTTTGAGAAGCTTTGTAATATTTTCAGTATGAAGCACATCAGGATGTTCCTGGATTTGCACAGATGATGAGCACTGGTGGTGAAATCTGTTGGATGATCATCTCTTGAGATATTAAAATGCTCATCACACAAACAAACATTGCTGCTGAAACCAGGCAACTCCTCATTCATGTTGGTTTTGGCCAGAACCAACCTCACCTAATCGTCATTCACACTGACAAGTTCACAGCTGAGATCAGTCATGCTGATGGACATCAAAATGTTGATTTCTCTGTGGTTTCCCCAGAGGATGGAGGATAAATAGGAAGAGGTTTTGTGATGTGCTCACCCTGGTTTGGAGACTATTTCCCGTAAGACCCGAACGGCATCGTCATTGCTCATGTTCTCAAAATTGACATCATTCACCTGCAACAGGGCAGAAAGCAGAGGTCAGGCTTTGCTAAAGTCAAAGTGTTAAAGGTGTTTTAAAGTTAAAGTTAAACTGAGTTAAAGGTTTATTATATATTTAAATTACTTCATTAAATCCCCCAATTTATCTGCCTGGTCACTGCTTCCACTCCTTTGAAATGTTGTTTTTGTGCCACATTTCTCTGAAGATTAATAAATCCTGTTCCCTGCTCACTAGAGCCTGTGGGGCTGTGTAGTCGTTCTGAAGAGAACTCCTGTGTGTTGGGTTGATGTGGCCAGAAATGTAAATTCTGTCCTCATCTGCTGCAGCTGGGTGGGGCAGTGACCCTGATCTCCTGGCACATATTATCTGCTAATGGGCCATCTTTAAACCAG
>JAOTBB010000866.1:5614208-5625573 GCA_025629985.1 Chamaetylas fuelleborni | reverse complement strand
GCCTGAGAGCCCCTTAATTTCAAAATTATAATAATTTGGAGGGAGGGGGTTTGCATTCTCCATTTCAAAGAGAAGCTGCTGCCTTTGTTAGACACCTGTCCCCCAAACCAGGGCAGGGATGGCTGTGCCAGCCTCACCCTGTCAATCTGCCGCATCCTCTGCTTCCTCCTCCGGCGCTTGTGCTTGCGGATGAGCCGTGAGGAAGTGCTCTGCTCCGTGGAGCTGCTCAACCTGGGGACAGGGACAACAAATGTCACCTTGCAGGCAAGGGTAAGGAGCTGACAGGAAGGTCTCACAGATATGTGTGTAAAACAGATTTTTGAGTGTAGAATTTGAAGGAGGAATAGAAATGATAGCGAGTTTTGATGTAGAAAAAAAAAGAATTGAAAGGCATCCAGAAATTATTGAGGTTTCCTCAAAATTATGCTTCATTTAGAAGCCTTAAGGAAAGAAATCTGCACTTTCTCCAAAGGTCTGAGCACAAAACACACAAAGCACGTTCCTGTATTGAGATTTCTCAACTGAACTTCCCCTGGAATTATTTCTGTGTGAGTTTTATTCGGTAACTAAGAAAGCAAAGAGCAAGTGAGTTGGAAGGGGCTTTTATGAGTTAAAGGAAAGGATACATTCACTTCAAACAAAAGATGTTTTTACTAAACAAAAAGATTTTTACAGACAAACAAAAATGCCCTGTTGCAAGTAGAGAAAAGATTTCAAAATTTTCTACTGCCAAAAAACTAAAAAACAGCTTTTAGCTTAAACTGTAACATACTAACTTTTAGTGGTTGGAAAATAGTAACATGAATATAGTAATGTTAATAGAAAAATAATAGTAGTAGTAATAGTAAAGTAATATTAGTAAAAGTATTAATTAATAGTAATAGTAAAAATATTAATAGTAATAGTCAAAATATTAATTAACTGTCATGTTTTAAAATGCTCTACAATAAAAAGTATATAATGCATTGTAACTAAAACTAAAAAAAGCTTTCAAACAAACTCACAACTACAGCTAAAAAAACTGCAAACTAAGCTCTTGTCACCCACCCAGTTTTATTTTGCTGTGGGTTTTTTCCAGGCTCTTCAAACTTGTAAAACCTAAATGTGCCACATTTTACATATAAATCTTGAAAGGCTTTAAGAGTTTGGAGCATTAACCATCCTCACTTTACAGAGAGTAGAACGAGACAGAAATGGATTTGCCCAAATGAATTTCAGGAGCCTGGAACAAAGCCTAGATTATTAAGATACCACTATAACACCAGAGAGACATCTCTCCTCTATTTAATACGTTAAGAATGAAAAAAAAAAAAAGAAGACAAAGCAATGCTCCATCATTAACCAAGATTTAAAAACCCAACCTTACCAACACAAAACAAACAGTGCCAGGCTTTTCCCCCAGTTTCCACATTCCAGCCACATGCAGGAATGTGAAAACACCTCCAAAACTTGATGCCAGCAATTCCAAAAAGGAGTTTGGTGTCCTGAGAGCACAGGAAACCCCTCTGGCCTGAAATATTTTTGTCAAGTATCACCCTGGAGATGCTGGAGCTGCACAGAGGGTGTCAATCTCCTGACATTCCCTTCCAGCTCACACAACTATTCCAGGCGCGTTAACCTCACACACTCCTTTTCTCCTCCCAGCAAGGGGAGCTGAAGAGCCAAGAGGTGGATTTTTCAAAAAGAGATCCAAAATGTGGTAATTCCTGGTCTGTGGAACAGTTCACACAGCACCTGGGGCTGGGAGGTTTTACCTTCCAGCAGGAAAAATGAGGAGGTGTCAAACCCAGAGCTCCCAAAGCTGGGTTTGTTCAGCATCCAAAGATTGACACAAAAACCTCCTCTTTTATTTTCAATATTCTCTCCCTTCCTCCTTCATCTCCCATTTCCTTCTCCTCCTCTCCCCTCCCAGAACATCTCACCAGAGGATTGACATAAATCCTCCCAGTTTAGGATAATCTGAGCAAAGCTAAGGCACAGTGAGTCCCTGCTCTGAAAGGACATTTTTCTCTCAAATCAAACCAGCAAAACCAGAGTTTCTTGGCAAATCTCTGAGCTTCTCTTAGCAGGTGATAACATGTGAGAAGTGAAGTTTGTTCTTTGTCGTGTTTTTGCCTTTCTGCTCAATATTAGGATTAGGAAGAATCAGCTCCTTAGAAAAGCCCCAGCTCAGGTTTGGTTCAAGGGGACACAAAACATTGCAGGGAATAATTGGAGCTAAAACAATCAGCTCTTACATCAGCTGCACAAAAGTGATGATCAGAAAGCTCTGCAGGAACGTTTTTACACCTATTTTCATGCAGCTGTGGCACATTTCATCACCTCTCCCTGTGATTTCTGCTCAATCCACAACCCTAATGCATCCTTGCTGAATTCTTAACATTCTGGGAGCATCTGGATGCTAAAAAGCAGCTCAAACCTATTTTAATGAGGAATATTTTGCTCTCTGAAGCATCTCCAGAAATGCTGGTGAAAGTTGTTAATTATTACAATCTGATGAGCAAGACAAGATAGTAAATTTGAGCTTTTGAGACAAATAAAGTGCAAAGATGAAAAACAAATCTGGAATCATCACTATCAATCAATTTCCTGCACCAGCTACTGCCCAAAACCCTGACTGCACTTCTAACAAAAGGCCAATAAATACCATAGAGGAGATTTAAAAAAATATTCCAACAGTAATAATAGTAATAGCAGTAATTTTTTCTCCAGTCTACACCAAGCAGCTGCCAGGACCCAAACTGACCCCTCTGTGCCCACCCTGGTGTGTCCATAACCAAACTGACCCCTCTGTGCCTGTCCTGGTGTGTCCATCAGGAACCAAACTCACCCCTGTGCCCCCTCTGTGCCCAGCCTGGTGCCTCCAGCAGCTCTGGAACTTTCTCCATTTGCTCTTTGCCTGATTTGCCTCTCCAGAAAACTTCTCCCTGGCAGCACAAAGTCTCTGTTCTGAGAACATCCCTGGAACACAGCACATACCTTGGAGCATTCCTCTGAGTGGTTCTTCCTGACTAGCTGGCCTGGCAGCTCTTCCCTGTGCCAAAAAACTCCTGCCCCAGCCTCCAGAGGGAAAGGCAAGCACAGCAGCTTCCAAGAATCTCTTTCTTGTCAGGTCAGACTCAGGAAGTTTTATTATTTTATTCATACAGAAAAATTTCACTGGCTCTGCTCTAATGTGCCCCAATGAGATAATCCTGCTCCACTTGCTGCCATGGAAATTATTCATTTATTTACAAGAAACCCAAATCAGCTGCAGGCTTCTTGTTGTTCTTGTTGTTGTTGTGGGCTGGAATTTTTTGGGTGCATTCAGGGTTAAGGATTGATCTTGGCAGCCCTCCCTGCATGTGAATATCCACAAAGGTGATTTTTTGTTATCTCCAGGTGTTGTCAACTTCATAATGGAATGGTTTGGGTTGGAAGGGACCTTAAACTCATCTCATTCCAACCCCGGCAGGGACACCTTGCACTTCACTGGACTGCAAAATAAATTCTTGAAACTAATTCAGGACTAAATTTCCAAAGTGCATTTAATTACCCTTTCAGCCCTTTGGAAACATTCAGCCTAACTTTAATCAGAATTCTGAGGTCTTTAAGCCCTGACCAACTCCAAGATCCACCAGGATTCAGAAGCTGATGATGTTTGTAAACACAGCAGGGGGTTCAGGATCTCCAGGAGCAGTTGCTCTTTGCTGTTTTTGTTAAAATTTCCATGTTCTGCCTTATCTGTTTTAGCTGCAGATCCCTGTGACCCAGCAGAGATCTGTCACCCTGTTGTTTTCTGACAAATCCATAGTGGATTTTCAGAGTCCATTGGGATGTTCAACAGCTCTAGAGCCAGGAAAAGGAAGAATATTCTAGAGAATGTGGCCAGGAAAAGGAAGAAAAATAGTTTTGATTGGTTTTACATCCATGAAGATAAGTATTTTGAATCCATGAAATGCATTGGCTTAAAGACTTCTTAAAGAAAAACAAAAATATCTTTAGATATAACAAAAATGTCTCGGAATGAGAGATATTTTTCAAGTGGAGAATAATTCACACACTCTGCCTGCACAAAAAGGAAGAAATAATGAAGAAGCCATAAATACATGGCAGCATTAATTTGATGAATTCCTGAACTGCTCACAGGTCTCAGACTATGCAATTATCCAGGAATTCCTTTATAATTGAGCTCCATGAAGTGCACACTTATTAGGAACCTACACTGACAGTATTTTGTTTTAATATTCACACCATTACTTTATAAATAGGTGCACAGTGCTTTGATCTTGAAATGTGGCCACTCTTGCTATGAAAAGGAGAGGAACAGAGCTTTTCTTTCAGCTGGAACAGAGGTTTGGACAACATGGAGCTAATAACTGAGGAGTGATTCCACACAATGATGTCACTGATGAACAAGCAGAAAAGAAATGAAAGGAAAATTAAAAATAAAAATAAAACAAAGAGGAGGGGAAGAAAATGAGAGGAATGTTGCATTTGTCTTTACAAACAAGCTGTGGATCTGCTGGTAGATATCTAAACAGGAGTTTTTGTTAACTAGGTGAGTTGGATTGGGAAAGTATAAGTAGTGGCCATTAAAAAAAGAAAGTCTTAAACAAGGTTAGCACTCAAAGATAAAAGAAACAATGGGATGGATTCCACTGATTGATGAATGGAAAATAAAGAGATTTGCCTTTACAAACAAACTGTAGGTTTGCTGGTAAATGAAATTGGATATTGGAAGATGAAAGAAGCAATGGGGAAAAACTATGAATTCTGTAAGAATTAAAGATGAAAAGGGAGGGTTGGATATTAGAGGGGAATCTCAGGTGTTTGGGCAGTCTGTGCCTCTCTGTGCCTAGGGGGACAGAGAGAGGGAAATTGGGATAAAAAGGGAGGGGAGTCCTCCAAAAATTGGAGAGACCCCAGGGCAATGCCCCATGGCCTCTCCCTTTCCTGGAATAAAGCAAAATAACTCCTCTGTCTCCTTTCTGGACACAAACCTCTGGTGTTTGTGGGTTCATTTTCCTGACAATGGGAAGCTGCCAGTTGCAGTGGAATGGCTCAGCACAAGCACAGCTTTGCTGCTTCCTGCTGGAAATGAGGGAATTCTGCTGCTGCTGCTGCATTTGTACACCAAGGAATTTCCAGCTGCCTTTTCCCACCTCACAAATAACAAACCCTGCTCCCACATCACTGCTGTCGTGGTGAGACAGCCCCAAAATCTCCCCACAGGCTTTGCCCGCTGCATTGGTGTGGCTAAAATGATGGCAAGATGTGAAGTGATCAAAGCAACACCAAAAAAACCCCGTGAACAAAGGGCCCTTCATCCAGGAACCGAGCAGCTGGGGGGAGATCCACCCACAGGACCTGTGCAACCCCGAGCAAAGCTGAATTTCCAGGTGCTGGCAGGAATGGTCTAGCCCAGGTAGGCAGAGCCACGCCTGGGTGGGGAGAACAAGCCAGAAAAATGAGAGTTATTCACACCCTTCTTCAGCTGAATGGCAGCTTTAATTGCAACCAGGCAAAAGGGTTTCTTTCTTCTCCCTCTGTTTCTGTGGGATATGGGATCATGAATAAGCAGGAATCAGGAGGCTGGAGGAACCCTCTGCCTGGAAAAGGGAAAAAACTAAAATAAAATTCTCTGAGCTAAAATTCTCTGGTGCTCTGAGGCACTGACTGAATTCCTCTCTGTGCTTTATTTTCCTCTGGGTTTCTGCATATCTGGAGCCCAGCTGTGCCTAGAAGGAGCATCCCAAGCACAAGGTTTTTCCTGGTGCATCTGGCTCAGGCTCCACAGCCCTGAAACGTGTCCAGCAGCAGGTGGAGGGCAGCTGGTGCCTGAGAGAAAAGTGCTTTTTGTCACAGCATCTATCCCCAAAACTGACACAGTCTGATCCCTCTCCAGGGGTCAAACCTCTGAGGGGAAGTGTGATTCTCCAAGAAGAAATCAGAGCTCTCCACAAGCAGCTTGTTGGATTTCTTCCCTCTTCACCCTGATGGGGTAAAACCCAAATCCGTGGCAGTTCAGCCAGGCCCTGCACAGCTGAGATCATTTCAGGACAGGGATGGGGATGAGGAGTTTTGTTTCCCAGAGGGGTTCAGCAAACACTTGTTCCTCTCAGGCTCTGAGTGCTGTGTGAACAGAGGGGCTCTGTCTGCACCTCAGCAAACAGATCCAGAAAGGTGGGACTCCAAATGTGAGGGCACAGCGGAAATAAACCCCAAAAGGCAATTCTTTCCCAAATAAGCTCCAGCCTCAGCATCTCAGCAGGAGCTGAAACAGCCCTGACTGGTGAGGGTGAGAGGAATTTTGGATTTGTCTTTACAAATAAGCTGTGGGTCTGCTGGTGGATCAAACCAGCACTCAGAGATAGAAGAAACAATGGGATGGATTGAGGAATGGAAAAAGATATTTGCCTTTACAAACAAACTGTAGGTTTGCTGATAAATGAAATTGGATATTGGAAGATGAAAGAAGCAATGGGGAAAAACTATGAATTCTATAAGAATTAGAAATTAAAATGGAGGGTTATACATTAGAGGGGAATCTTAGCTATCAGACATTTTGGGAAGTCTGTATCTCTCAAGTACCTCAGCCAAAGGGAAAAGAGAGAGGGAAAAGCAGCCAGGAAAATAGAATAAAAAGGAGGCTGAGTCCTCCAAAAATTCGAGAGATCCCAAGGGAATGCCCCATGGCCTCTCCCTTTGTTCGAATTAAGCAAAAAGGACTCCTCTGTCTCCTTTTTGGACATAAACCTCTGGTGTTTGTGGACTAATTTTCCTGACATTCTCATCAAGGTGATGCGTTTTCCACTACAGCATTTGTAAGTTATCAGCAACAATGCAGTGCTGCAGATCTATAAATGACTCATGGGGGTTACAACCCTGCTTCCTACCTCACCAGCTGGATGTCCTCATGTCCCTTCAAGGACACTTCCCTATGCTGAGGCCCTGTTATTGCACTGTAAACCACAGTGCAACCACACTTTTCAGCAATGTTTATGATTCCAGGTTCTCCTCTAAGGTCAGAGAGCAGAGAGTACAACTGGACAGGAATTTGTAAAGAGAGAATTTATTGCAAAGTACGCTCTTAGAGATACACAGCTTTTCTGCATATTTTTATAAAGTAAAGCTTGAAATTACATCACAATCCTGATTGAAATTAGAATTATATTAACATACTCTTTCTGTAAAGGAAACATTCCAGATATTGATTCTGAGCAAAAAATTTTGCTTTTAAAGTAAAGCTGAATGGAGAAAGAGATACAGGGGAATACTGTAGAATACTCTGAAAAGGGGAATAGAATAGTCTAGTTTATGATGAAGAAAATGTATATGGCACCCAGACAATAACTATTTTTTAGTACTTCTGTTTGCCACCAGACAAAATAATCCATTATTCCCAGAGGTGTAAAACTCAGAAATTTAGAGAAGTTAAATGCTGGGTATCACAACAAAAGTTAAGATTATTATCTGGGGGGGAAAAAAATAAATCTAATTAATTTTAAAGAGAATGTGTGTATTTAGTGAGAATCTTGCCCTAAGAAAATTCACCCAGACAATAGATTTTTCTGTAGACCCGTTGGCTGGAAAAATACCCATACTTTCTGCAAGTGGTAGATGGGCTTCTAATTTCTCATCTCTTCATTATGTGTCTCTTTTTTTTTTGTTGCTTTTCTTTAAAGTCCAAGGTGATCTATTAATGGGATTGAGTGAGAATCTAACCTTGCCACGTTTAAAAATATTATTTTTTCTTTTTGCACTGTTGGACAAAATTGGAAATGTGGCTCAAGAAAATAGAGATAAGGATACCTGGTCATCAGAATTTAGAAGTGTCAAGGATAGAGCCAGACTATTACTTTTAATCCAGTTATGAGTAAAAGATTTCACCAAAGAAGCTTCTAGAGATCAAGGCCCAATACATTAGAAAGCAAGACCCAGTGAAAAAAAGAGCCTCCCGTGGGCAGCAGGCCCACAGAGACCTTCAGCATCACCCACAGGGCTGTTCCCAGCAGTGTCCAAGTACATGGAATGTCATCACAAGCATCAAGCTCCCCTGCGGTGTCAGCCTAGCCTGGGCTGGAGGGGAGAGCACTGACACAGCTGTGTGTGTGTGTATCTGTGACAGAAGAGCAGTCCCAGAAGAGAAGTTGCTAACAACCTGCTTTTTGCATCCCATTTACAGCTGTAAAGTCTGTGTCACTGATGGTGTGGTTCTGTTCTTGTGGTTGCCTCACACTTAAATGTCCAGAGACAGACAATCCATTTCCTTCTAGGGTGAGGGACAGAGACAGGACAGGCACATGGTACTGTTATTCACTGTCCCATCTCTCATGGAAGGCTTTGAAAGGAAACAAATTGCCTCTTCATGAGCCCTGCATATAAGGACAGTTTGCATTTCCTTCAGGAAAAAATCTCTCATTTTCTGTCCTCATTTAGCAATTAGCTTTTTTATTGGTGAAAGTTTTTTAACAGTAGACAATTAAGTGGAATGCTATTACAGAAGAATAACCTATACCTTCCTATCCAAGCATTACAGATCTTATATACCTTTTCAATAAGATCATTAATTAAACATTGTAAGTAGCCAAGAACAATTTACAATGGTAATTTAGAGGCAAAACTAAAGTAAGCCATTTGATAGGAGAGAAGGGCACTACAAAAAGTCTTAATATGAGCATACCCCTAGGAAAAATTGCTCAACACTTCACTAGGATCTGCCAAGCTCCTCAGTTAACAGGTCATCATTTTTTGTGTCTTGTCCATTGCTGAGCTTTCTTCCTTCACATTTTCAGCAAAATGTGAAAGTGAAGGCAGGTTTTTAAAGTGAAATACCAAAACCTTCAAGTGTTTGTCCACCTTGGGTTTCAGATGGGAGCTGTTTCTCTGTTGATAGGGATGTTTCCACTTCTCCTCTTTCTCCCATTTCACCTCAGACTGACATGAGAATAAGTAGTGGTCGAACTCTCTGAAATGGTGAGTAGCACAGCTGCACAGTGCTCCAAAAAAGGGATAGTGCTTGACCTGTCTGGCACAAGGCAGCTTCTTCTACCAGGCACAGACTCAAATGGAAGTTGCCTGGGGAAGAAAGTGCATTGGGAAGAAAATACTTTCTTGTCAAGGCATTGATTGCCTTATTCAACTCCCACACTTGTTCCCTGACTTGTAAAATGGGTGTTATACAACTACATGCTTCCAGTCTGCAAGTGCCTGAATGAGCTGCTGCTGAGACTCTTTGCTTGAAAGGCACAAACAACAATCATTATTGTGCTATTGCTATTCACAGACCCTTCACCAAGAAGTTAAGAGTAAAGCAAGGGCAAGGATGAGCTGGCAGGCGTGTCTGCTGGCCATCAGCAGCTAGCAAGAACAAGTAACAGAAGCAGTAGCTCTGCTCTTCAGGGTAAACAAAACTTCAGGTGACACCTCTCAAACCAGTGGGTAAGAGCTGGTGGAGTTCCACCATTTGACATCTCACCAGGCCAGCAGCTTATGTGTGATATTGCATGGGAGCATCCTCCTTGCCTTAACTTCAGCCAACAGGCTGCTCAGGAATTTTGCCAGGGGCACTGCAATTCAGTCTGTTGAACTGGCTACAATCCCTGTGTCTAAAACCAACTTCCAAGGTGACCTTGATAAGTCAGCTAATTTCTGCATGCCTTTTGGTTCACATATTGCTTATTTGAGCTTGAATTGTGAAGTCCTTGCTACACCATTTTTAGGCCTGAAACGGTTTGTGCTGGGACAGTAATAATATAATTCGTATTTCAGCCTGGACAAGAACTCTCAAGCTTGAACATTTCAGTTTGACAGTTGTAGGGTATGTCTACACTGCATGTACTATGCAGCATGTCTCAGAGTCCTGACTTCTTCATTGTTCAAAGCATGAGCATTACTTCTCTCTATGGTACACACCTCTTTGGACAGTCTGGGTCCCCAGGTTAAACATTGCATAACGCAATATATTACATAAAGCTACTTTTTTAACTGGTGAAGCTTCGAAGATCCACCAAAAGCCAAATCTGTTGCATTTAAAACAGGAAAACCCAGCTCCTACTTTCAGCTAAAATTTTTGCATTTCACCATTTACTTAAGCATAAGCATGTAAGGAAATATCAATTCTGACAGTACAACCTAAAATTATTGAAGGTGCCAGTTAAAAAAGCAGCAAAACAAGAAGGAGAACTCTATATATCTACTTTTAAATATTTCTTTCCCTTCTGTGGTGGGTTTAGGAATAATTGCTAAGTGATCCGTCCTTGTCTTTGTCTTGACATACAAGTTTTTTTATTTTATTTTCCCTTTCTGCCCTCTTGAGATGGAAGAGTGAGGGAGTGTCTTTGTGGGCATCTGACAGCCAGCCAAGTCTAACTCCCCACATCTCCAATTTTATTTCTTCACAAAACCATTAATGATTGATTGATTTTTCAGTCTATCCATAAATGTTCAAGTTCATTCACAGTCAATCAGTTTCAGAGTTAGAACTTAACTAAAGAAACAGCATTAGTACAAAATATTGTTGTTTCTGCTGAACTTATTCCTTTAAAGGATCATAAATTCTATGATATGAGTATTAATTGATGAAAAGGGGAATATAGCTAAGTTCACCTAAGAACGCTAACAGTATTCACATATATTATACAATGTTTAACTAGTTCCCTTTCACCACAGTGACTTCAGGGACATACAGTCTGTTAAATGCACATTTACACTTACTGTGGGCTGTAAGTGATCCTGTATCTGTACAAAAGCTATTTCTACTGCATGTCCTACAGACATGCAACAGAACACACAAATGAAGATCAAAACCAAATTGAAATCAATTACATTATCAAGGTGTTCTGTAAGTTATCTGCATCTTCTGTAAGTTAGCCGATGTACTTGGTACGCCTTGCAAGTTCTGCTTAACTAAATACATTTGTATAGAGCTGATGAGAGTCAATATTTTCTGAATTTTATCCCTCATAAATGCCATATTGTCAAACTGACTTTTCTAACATGGTAACAAGCACAACGTCATGCACAGAATTAAGCAGAACTAACGACATCTTGATACACTCTGCAGTGCAGCTACACAGGACAGAGTTATTGCCAGAAGGTCTGGCCTGGGAAGAAAACAGCCTAGAGCTCAAGAAGGAAATTAGAAAAGCCTCTTGAACAGAAAAGATTATTTCAGTATACAGCCTCATAAAGCATAGCAGTAAAAATATAAGTGAGATCCCCATATGAGGAACAGCCCTGTGGTCTAAAATTTCTTTCTGATGGTCTGTATCCCATGTAAAAAGGCAGTTCCTGAACAGCAAGACTTAAGAGAACTGTCCAGGTCCATGCCAAGACATGGACAGGTACAACCCTCCTTTAGCCCTCCCTATTTTCCAAAGGC
>JAOTBB010000866.1:5588151-5600789 GCA_025629985.1 Chamaetylas fuelleborni | reverse complement strand
CTACTGTTCAAAAAAAAAAAAAAAAAAGAAAAATGAAAGAAAAAGGGGTGGAGGAGAGGGAGAGCAGGAAGGTGATTTACCTGGGAATGGGAACAGAGGCAGAAAACACAACCTGAGCTCTCTGAATTCCCAAATTTCCTCTGGAATATTTGAGAATACTCTGGAAGCAGCAGCAGAGCACTGGACCCACAGCTCTGGCAGTGAGCACAAACCTCGTGTTTAATTCCAAGTTAATCATCTTTTCAAACAGAGATTGCAGCTGGTCCAGGCAGGTTCAGGCCAGGGAAGACTAAAGCCTGGTTTTATTTTCTGCCCAGCTCAGAACACAGGAGGGCAGCACAGCCCTTGCAAGGCACTGCCAGGCAGGGTCAGGATTTCCCAGGATTTCCTCTCTAAAAGGTTTTTATCTGTTAAAAAACTCACACATGACAATGAGGGCTCTTCCAGGCAAAAATAAAAAAATTTAAAAATGGGAAACAGGCAAATCCAGGCCACATTTCCTTCTCCGAATAAAACCCAAGAGCACAAAGCTCTGCTTTAAATCCTGCTGCTGGAAATGAAGGTATCCCAAGGATTCCCCTTGGATCAGGAAGAGGAAATAACAAAACCAAAGCAGATATTCCCAGGCTGGCCACACACAGATGGAGCAGGAATAATTCCTGATGGAAATTTCCCCTCCTGCCAGCATTCAGCTGGCTCTGCACCCTCCCTAATTACACAGAACACACTAATTACTTATCAGCCACACAACAAAAAGCATTTTGTGCTCCCTCCCTACTTAACCCATCCACAGCAGGCTTGGAAATGAGATATTTTGGATAAATATTTCACTCTAACAATGCCAGGGGTTTTTCATTCCCATCTCCCTTTTAATTCCTCAATATTTAACTTTACAACCACGACAACAAACAGCTGGCAGGGAAATGAGGGTGAGAAATGGACAGGAATTAGAAATGGATCAATAAATGGGAGAATTGGGTCTTACTGGAATGAGGGGGGCCGGGAGTCCCCGATGCCTCCTGTCCTCTCCAGGGGTGGGGGGAGCTCAGGGTGGCTCTCAGTGCACTGGGAACCTGTGTCAGAGTGGGAGCTTTCAGCCAGGACCAGCTGCCAACAGAAAATAAAAAAAAAAAAAACAAAATTACACAAATTCCCACCAGCTTCTCTACTCTGGATCAAGGTGTTCAGCCAAAATCCCGAGATCTGAGGAGGGGGAGCACAGGGATCCCTCCCAAACTCACAGAAAATCAGATTAAATTCAGGCTCCGCCTGAAAATATCAGCCTGGATGCGCAGGGAATTCCTGCAAGCACCAGGAATTCTGCTCCTCCTGGAAAATCAGGATTTTGGGGACCCTGCAGCACTCCCAGAGTTGTCAGCATCCCTTGCAAAATGCACCNNNAATTTAAGGCTGGGCTCTCAGCCTGGCTTTGCCAGCACAAAAACAAAAAGCAAAAGCTTCATTTTATTATTTTATCATGAAATCTGCATTTTTTTACCTCCATTTTCTAACCCAGAAAGGCAGGGCACTGCCAATTTTGCACCAGGGAGAGGAAAGCAATCAGAGATATCTAAATTCAACCTAAAGCCCAGGGGAGGAGAACCCTGCTCTGGGTAAAGCAGCACAGCAGAAAAACAAACATTCACTGATCCAAGACTCCTTTTCATTTTTCTCTGCAAACAGAACAAGGTGATTCCCAATTAGAAATTCCACTTTTAATTTAACTTCACCTGTTAGATTAAGTGCTTGTTTTTTATTAAAAAGCCTGACAGTGGAGAAAAAAAAAAATAACCACTTAGCCCAGACCTGTGATTTACAAACAGGAAGGCAAATGCCCAACTTTGTGCAAAATGAAATGAGACTTCTGTGAACTGAAGGACTTAGTTAATATTTTAAATGACTGCACAGAGATTATTCTCCCATGAAGATAAAATGCAAAAAAAATAAATTTAAACAACCCACTGAGCACACACAGCATTTCCTGGCCATGATCCACAGAAATCAGACTTGACCTGGAGGTGACCAGGTGACTTTATCACCACCTCACCTGGCTGAGGCTCTTTAAACACTGTGATTAAAAGGTCTTTAATTAAAGAAATCCTTAATTAATGGTACAGATTAATAACTTTCACTAAGAGGCAACAAGATCTCAGCTTCTCTTTATTTTCAGCTGTGGAAGAAGCAGAGCAGGAGAGATTCCAGCTCTTGCCTGGTTTCATTTGTGAAGGATTAATTGTAATAAAATGATCAGAGGGATGCTGGTAAAGGAGGGAATTGGAATTCAGGATGCAGGGAGTGAATCCTTGGAGCACAAACCATAAATCTGAGGAGGAAAACACACAGAGAATCTGTCCAAAAGGAACTGCCTGGAGAGAAAGCAGCTCCACATGGAGTCAGCTGATTATTCAAACTCTTATCAGCAAAGAGGAGCAACAGAGGAAACACTGAAGGGAAAAATAACACAGCTTTGCTGATAATAAATTAATTAGTAATTAAAGCTGCTTTCTTCCAGGTGGGGAAGGCAAAGGGAGTGTTTAGGAAGTGTCTGGAGATGCAAGGATGGCTCTGAGCCTGAAGGTTTCCTGAGGAATCTCTGGGTGAGTGATTTCACTGAGAAAAATCAAATCAGGGATGAAAAGAAGAAAAAATAAAGGAAAAAAAAAAACAAAACAAAACAAAAAAACTTGAAAGGAAGTTCAGCCCTAGTTAGAAAAAACAAAAGCAAACCAACCAAACAAAAACCCAGAAAAAAAACCAACCAAAAAAATACCATTTAAAACCCCCCCCACAAAAAAAAAAAAAGAAAACCAAAACCAAAAGACCCACAAATAAAAAACAAAACAAAACGCAACAAAAAAACAAACAAAAAACCAAAACCAGAACCCAATGACAAAAAAAAAAACAAACAAACCAACCAGACAAAATACAAAAAGCCAACCAAACAAAAAACCCACGAAAAACCACAAAAACCCCAAAAACAAAGGAAAACCAAAACAAAAAACAAACCCACAAACAAACAAAAAACCCAAAAAATCAAAACCCAACAACAACAAAAACAAACCCAAAACAAAATCCATCAAAAAAAACAAACAAAACCCAAAACCCAACAAGAAAAAACAAACAAAAAAACCAAAATCCAACAAGAAAAAACAAACAAAACCCAAAAACTACATCCAACAACGACAAAAAAAAAAAACCCAACAAAAAACCACAAAAACAAACCCCTCCTGTTTTCCAGCTGGAAAAGCCAAATATTTCCATGTCTCATGTTATTTAAAGAATTCAGCTCTTAACATGAGAGAAAATAAAATATCCTTGGGGGATGGGTTGGGAGAGGGAAGAAGGAAGAGGTTGAGGAATTGGGATGTGAAGGGGAATTAAATAATCCCCATTATTTGAGTTTGGGGGTGGATTTTTCCTTGCTGGAACAACCTGAGCTGTGTTCTGCTGCACAGCAGAGCCTGGATGGTGTCTGGAAATCAGAATAAATCATGGATACATCGAATTTCCAAAGTGAAAGATCAAATCTGACTGGAGGACAGAAAAACAAACAGCCCCATCCACCTGCTGGGGATGAAGAGATGTCAGGGATGGAGAGGACAAGCTGGATATTGAATTGATTGGGTATTTAATGAATATTGGGTATTAATCTGTAATTAATTAGTGGGTATTTAATGAATATTGGGTATTACTATTTAATTATTGGGTATTTAATGAATATTGGGTAGTAATATGTAATTAATTATTGGGTATTTAATGAATATTGGGTATTTATCTGTAATTAATTATTGGGTACTTAATGAATATTGGACATTAATATTTAATTAATTAGTGGGTATTTAATGAATATTGGGTATTTAATGAATATTGGGTATTTATCTGTAATTAATTATTGGGTATTTAATGAATATTGGGCATTAATATTTAATTAATTAGTGGGCATTTAATGAATATTGGGCATTAATATTTAATGAATATTGGGTATTTATCTGTAATTAATTATTGGGTATTTAATGAATATTGGGCATTAATATTTAATGAATATTGGGTATAAAGATGTAATTAATTATTGGGTATTTAATGAGTATTTACCAGCTCAGCAGCCTGCAGAAAGGGGCAGAAGCAAGGAGGAGCAAACACAGGGCAGGAGCTGCACAGGAGGGGGAGGAAAGGGAATTTTGGGATGGATTTTCTCTCCTGACAGGAGCTGCCACCACAGACAAACCCCCATCTCCATTTTCAGTCCCTGTTTTTTCTGGGACTCTCTTCCTCTCGTTACTCACACATGAAATCCCTTTTTGTCCCGTCCCTTCCCACCCTGCCAGAGCCCCTCACTAATCCTTGGACTGGAGGCAAAACCAGCACCACCAACCCCCAGAGCTCAGCAGCATCCCCAGAGCAGCAAAACCAACAAAATGAAAAACCCAGCTCAGCCAAACGCGAACCCCTCAGGGCGTGCAGGGGCTGGACGCTCCTCCTGGAGGTGAAATCCCCACCCACATCCTAAAAGAACAGACCCAACCTCATTCAAAAAGGAATTTGTGCCGTCTCCAACGCTCCTCTGCTTGTTTAACCATCGCTTTGGTTCTCTAATGCCAGTTTTATTCCTTTGACAACCAATTGACTCATCCAGGGAATCTTCCTTTTTTTCCTGGAGGGAAGCGGTGCTGCTCCTTTCCCCGAGCACTGCCCAGCTTTAGGTGGGAATTAGCTGAGAAATGCAGCTTTAAATCAACAGAACTCTGTTTTCTGTTCGAGTCAGTGAGTCAAGAGTCTCTGAATTCTCCACAGAGAAATCAAAGTGCAAAAATTAAATTAAAACCTTTAAATGAACTAAAGTATATTAAGTCATTCGCACATAAAGTAAATGTTTAAGTAAGTTTTAGTGTGAGCTAAATTTAATGCTAATGCTCTAATACTATTTTTTAGTAAAAAAAAAAAAAACAACTAAATGCTGAAATAACAGTGCAAGTTCATACTAATGTTTTCAGTAGAAGCTCCAAAACCACAATTGTAAACAGTACTTAAACATAATAACAGTAAAAATATTGGTGACATTTTTCAAATAAAATAAAATAATCTGTCATCTGCGTGGTCTATATGTAACATAGCGTGCTAAAAAACTAAAATTCTAATAAGTTAATGTCTTGGTTTGATTTGGGTTTGCCAATTGTAATTTACTTCATTTTTTTTGGAGATAGGATTTAGGAGTAAAAACAAAAAAAAACCTTAAATTTTAAATAGTTTTCCAAGGCTATAAATGTTGATGTCTTTTCACTGAATGTATAAGCAATGTTCAGCCCCCTTTAATTTAAACCTTCCAGGCACTACCAACACCACCAATACATCGAAATTCAAATGCCATAACCAAAATCCACCAGAAGATCACATTTAGCTGTTTTGGAATTAATCGTTTCGGCTATTTAGTGACTAAAGCTGTTTTCATACCAAAACCACATTTTCAGCTCTGCACACTTTGTGGACTTCACTCTGATTTTTAAAAGATATTACTTAAGAGCAGGATAATTAAAATTTTTACCTTTAATTTTGAGATTCAAGATACTTCTAAAAATCAGCATCCAGTATCAAACACCAGAGATTTACACAGCAAATCCAACCTACCCAGGACACCACTCTTCCATTGAAGCAAGGGAGCTTTGCATTGTCATCTGAGATCTCTTCCTTCACCACCCTGGAAAACAACAACAACAACAACAAAATCAGAGCAGAATGGACAGTAGTTTTCTCAAATTTTCCAGGAAAAAAATCTTTTTTTTTTTTTTTTCCCCCTGTTAAAATGTTGGTATCAGCAGGTGCTCTGTGTTTAATGAGAATGTGAGTGTGAGAATAGAGGGAACAAATCAAAATAAAGGGTGGAACAGCAGCTTTCCACACAACCACCCCAGAGTGGGAGGCACAAAAGGAATTTCAAGAATTTTCCCATTCTGGAGTCTCCTCAGAGCCTTTAAAGGTCTGATGGGGAGCAAAATCCATGGGGACTAAACAATTTAGAGATTTTTCTTCAATATTCACAGACTTGGAGCATCTCCCTCTTTACTGCACTGCAGTGCACAAAACATCCTTTAATTCACCCTTCAATGCACACAGCAGGTGCAAGGGAGGTGAAAAAACCCAGGGGGGGTCACATCATGAGAATTACCCCACACTCTTTACCCCCAAACACCCCCACATCCATGAATGTCTGAAAAAAAGAAATTAAAAATAAAGGGTGAGGAAGTGTGGGGAAGGGTTGGAGGGAAGGGCTGCACGAGCTCACATCCTCTGCTTTATTTGCCTTCGAGGAGATTGAAGCATTAATTACGAAATGAAACAATCAGTGCTGGGAGCAGCCCCTCCTCCCTCTGGCTTCCTGGAATTGTGTCTGGATCCTCTCTGGTTTTTGTGTTTTCCCCTTTCTGTGCCTTTCCCAAAGCCGGCCCTGCTCACCCTCACACCTCACCTGTTTCTGGGCCAGGTTACCCTCCAGCATCCTCAAGTTTTGTTTTCCTCCCGAGAGGATTTTAGCCAGAAAACCAAAGATTGTTTGAGGCTCAGCCTCTCCCCTTGCCAAGCTGCCTCAGAACATCCCTGATTCCACCTGAACTGGGATTTACCTGGTTCCAGGTGAGCCCCAAAGCCTGGAATGGCTCTGGTTCATTAGCACTGGATAATTGGCTGATAAATCCTGATTGCACCATGGAGACTGCACTCTCCACAATTAGCTGGGTGATTTTTCATTCCACTCAGAAAAAAATGAGGTTAACAAGGAAATTCTCCTTTCCCTCCAGCAGCACGTTGATGGGAAATGCAGGGTTGAGACAGATTTATTCCAGGTTAATGTGTGCCATGACACAAACAGAGCATCTTAATGTCCTTTAGCCCCAGATTAACCCTATTTTATCACTGGGATCATGATCAAGTCTCTCCTTAATTGTCCTTTAGCCCCAGATTAACCCCATTTTATCACTGGGATCATGATCAAGTCCCTCCCTAATGTCCTTTAGCAGCAGATTAATCCCATTTTATCACTGGAATCATCATCAAGTCCCTCCTTAATGTCCTTTAGCACCAGATTAACCCCATTTTATCACTGGGATCATGATCAAGTCTCTACTTAATTGTCCTTTAGCAGCAGATTAATCCCATTTTATCACTGGGATCATCATCAAGTCTCTCCTTAATTGTCCTTTACTGATGGGAAAAGGAGAGGAGCTTCACTCACGATGAACTTGCTTGGAGATCCTTAGAGAGAAGCCAAAGGAATGAAACTCTTTGTGCTAAACTATCTTTGTTTATTCCTCAAAGGCAGGTAAGAGACGATTCAGATTTTAGTTCTCATTCACAGAATCAGGTTGGTTGGAAAATAAATCCTGGATTTTTTCCCTTCAGAGAGGGTTTAGGTTGCTCAGGCCAATGTCTGAGCATCTCCAAGGATGGATGTTCCACAACCTGTTTGGACAATTTGATTTTACTTTATGAAGCAGCAGTTTTCCAAAAAAGCTGTTCCAATTAGCAAAATCATAAGTAATCACATAATAGCAATTACTCAACTGGCATCGAAGGCTGCAGCTCTAAAAATAGTCTGGCTGAAGCTGATTAACACTTCAGTGTGAATTTTAATGAAGAATTCAAACTTCAGGGATTTTACAGCTGAGGCCACAGCCCAGAGAGCCTTTAGCCACCTTTCCCAATGCAGGGAAATAAATGGAAATAATGGAAATAAATCCACACTGAATTTACAGGGATAAATTGGAATATAAGGGTTTTTTTTTTCTGGAAATAAGGAAGAAGGGAGGAGAGAAATGCCTTTGATGAGCAGAGAAGCAGCAGGAGCAGTGCAGGAAAAGCTCAGATCTGGTGTGCACCCTGCAGAGCTGCAGCAGGAATTGTGTGGCATCATTCCCTCTCCTCCTTCTCCAGCCTCGTGCCAACCACTCCTCCAAACCCCACAGAGCCACTGCAGAACCAAATTCTCATTTTTTCAGGTTGTTATTCCTAAACAACGCTGCCAGTGCTCTGCCTTTCCACCAGCTCCCACATAAACCTGTCACAAACGGGGATGAACACACTGCCCACAAATCTGACAGAAATGACACACCCAGACTTGTGTAAGTGACACCACTGTGGAGAAAAACCCTCTTCAAAACCCTCTTCAAAGAAAGAGAAGCAGCTTCAATGCAAACAAGCTCCTTCCTGGCGTTTCTATAGAAATTTTATAGCAATTTCTATAGCAAGGAGCTGCGAGGGGAAGTCAGCTCTTCCCACCCAGGTGACAAAAAAAATCAAAAATCACTTTTTCCTCCTTGCTGCTGCTCTGTCTCGTGTTATTCTTCACCCTTTGGAAAATCTAAACCCCCACTCTCAGTGGTTCTGCCTGCAATTAACAGCTCATGTTAATTTATATTAATATAAACATCCATGTGTTTATACCCCAGTTATCCTGGGCCACATCTGATCTTCAGCATCACCCTGAGCACTTGTGCCCACAGGATTCCTCCTCCCTGCTTTTTCCACCCCACCTTTATTCCTGCAGGCACATCCAGCCCTTTGCCACGCCAGGGATAATTCATCATCCTTCAGGAGAACTGCAGCACGTCGGAGAGGTTTTGGTGCTGGCACAAGATGCTGGAATGTGTTCCCCAGGAGAGAATCAGCCCAAATCTGCACTGATTTCAAACATCAAACTGATTCCAAACTTCTTTTTTTTCTGGTTGTCCAAGGGCAATTCCATTTGTTTAGGCTCTGCATGACCTTGAGGAGGTCAGCTGGAACATTCCACCGCATGAAAAATATGCAATCTCCATGCTGAAAATTTCCTTGGAATGTTTCACAGACATTTGGAGCAGCACAAAGTTCCTTACCTACAGAATCTCCAAGCTGAAAATTTCCTTGGAATATTTCACAGACATTTGGAGCAGCACAAAGTTCCTTACCTAGGGCATTTCCAAGCTGAAAATTTCCTTGGAATATTTCACAGATATTTTGAGCAGCACAAAACCTCCTTACCTAGGGAATTTCTGTGCTGAAAAATTCCTTGGAAAGTTTCACAGAAAGCTCCTTGCTTGCTTAGGGAAGCCAGGAGCTCTGCTTGGGAACACAAATCCTAAGAGGAGGATTTTTGGAGGGAGGGAAGCAGAGGTTCCTCGTGTGAGTGTGCAAAGGGAATCTGGATGTGCAGCAATCCCATTTTGCCCTCTGCATCACACCCCAAGCACTCAGCAGAGCCCTGGGAGCCCTCAGCAGTGCCACAGTGACTCCTTCCAAAAACCTCCACGTGTTTTGAGCTGGTGCTTGGGCTGCCAGCCCAGCTCTGCCTCATCCTTCCATTTCAGGCCAGGGCAGCTCAGCCCCACGCCAGAAATTCTGCCCCATTCCCTCCAGAACAGCTTCAATTAATTATTTTAAAATATTTATAACTGGCTGTCCAAGAGCAGGGGCATGCAGGGAATGAGATTTGCTTCTCTGCTCCTTAATGAACAATATTTCAACAGCTGTGCAGTGCTTGAGGTGTGAAAATCTCACCAAAATCCAGGTATTTGTGGCATTTAAATTGAGATTTCCAGAAATGAGTCTGGTTTGATTGTAGCACTGCTAGACACAACTGTGCATGGTGTTATATCCCACTCCATGCCCAGCTAACCCAGAAAATACATTCCTCTTAATTATGGCAGAGAAGCCAAGGAAATGGGTGATTTTTAGAGTCCTAAGACCTTACAATTTCTTTTCCTCAAATCTTTTCCTCAATTTCTTTTCCTCATCTTCTTTTCCTCACCTTCTTTTAATCAATTCTTTTCCTCAATTTCTTTTCCTCATCTTCTTTTCCTCAACTCCTTTTCCTCAATTCTTTTCCTCAATTTCTTTTCCTCAATTTCCTCAGCATGGGTTTGGAATAGAACTGTGCAAATCAAGCAAAGCATTTTAGCCACACTGAGTCTCCTGTTTTTTTCTCTCAGCTCCCTCTTTCCTCTGCTCCCTGTATTATTTAGTAAATTATTGATGTGCCTCTATTCCAATCTCACAGGTGTTAATGAATTTATTCCTACAGCTGGCCCAAGGGACAGACACATCTCTGCCAGAAAAACAAGGAAGTCACAGTACAAAGGGACAGGTCAGCATAATCCTGACCCAAACCCAGATTTCCAACAAGTTACAAAACAATAAATATTAACGAGCCCCTATAAAATTAAGCAGTTCTTGAAAACAGCTTAGGAAAAAAAAAGCAAAAACCACTTTTTGTGGAATGGCCATTTCAAACAGCTGGGATTGGGCTTTCCCCAGGGTGCAATTATCCTCAAACCTCAGGGCAGGACACTCAGAACAGCACAGGGGGATGTTCTGGAATGAAAGGCTCTGCAGGTCCTGACCTCACACTGAGAGCTGCTCCTGGCTCCAAAAATCCACCCAAGGGCATCTCCCCAAGCAGTCTGGGAGCTGGGAATTGAAAGGGAAAGTTCAGGATGGTTTTAGGGTCTCATCTGCATCTTCCAGACCCATTGGTACCCAGCAGGGGATGCTGCACAATTTCTGAGTGTGTTGAACATTCCACCTGCCAAATATTCCCAATAAAGTTCCCAAATACTCCCAATAAAATCTCAATTTATGTGCAAGGGAGCTCAGATTTTGGCAGCAGAGCCTCCCTCAGAACAGACTTTAACAGGACATCCTTTCAGTTGTGTTTCCAGTCCTTTGGAAGTTATTTGGGAAGCACTAAGAGCTCCATGAATTCCCAAAATGTCAAGGGAAAAACTTTAATTCAGCCTCAGCCAGAAGAGTGTGGATACCTCAGCCTGAGCCTGGAATTCATCTGCTCGATTTCAGGGTGCTACACCCAGCTGTTCAATTCTTTATTCCAGCTGTTCAATTCCTTATTCCAGCTGTTCAGTTCTTTATTCCAGCTGTTCAGTTCCTTATTCCAGCTGTTCCTTATTCCAGCTGTTCAATTCCTTATTCCAACTGTTCCTTATTCCAAATGTTCAATTCTTTATTCCAGCTGTTCACTTCTTTATTCCAGCTGTTCAATTTCTTATTCCAGCCGTTCAATTCCTTATTCCAACTGTTCAATTCTTTATTCCAACTGTTCAATTCTTTATTCCAATTGTTCCATTCTTTATTCCAAACGTTAAATTCTTTATTCCAGCTGTTCAACTCCTTATTCCAGCTGTTCATTATTCCAACTCTTCATTATTCCAGCTGTTCAATTCCTTATTCCAAATGTTCAATTCTTTATTCCAACTCTTCACTTCTTTATTCCAACTGTTCAGTTCTTTATTCCAAATGTTCAATTCCTTATTCCAGCTGTTCGATTCTTTATTCCAGCTGTTCGATTCTTTATTCCAGCTGTTCAATTCCTTATTCCAACTGTTCTTTATTCCAACTGTTCAATTCCTTGTTCCAGCTGTTCAGTTCTTTATTCCAGCTGTTCAATTCTTTATTCCAGCTTTTCAATTCCTTATTCCAACTGTTCAATTCCTTTTCAATAAAGGTGTCACACAACCAGACAAACCAAGAAATGTTAAACACACCCGAGACTGGGCAAGATAAGAATCAGCTCTTACTCCTCTGTCAAAAGCTCCTTTTGTGCTCTCTTGAAAAATTTCATTAGAATAATAAAGCAGGGTAAAAAACAGCCACAAATTTAACCAATACTTCACAGAATTATTATTTACAGCCAGGTTAAAGTAATTGCTAACAAAGAGATGAACTACACCAGGAATAACCACATTATCCAGATACCTGGGAGAGAAAAGCTGTTCATAAATTTATTTAGTAAGTATTTATCCAGCACTTCCTCCAGATAATCTCTGTCTTTCTGCCCCTTGGGTTATTTGTCTAGACAGATTTTAATGAAGTGGGATAATTCTGGGCACTGATGTGGTGAAGATGATTTAGTTTAGTTTAACAAGGTTTCTGTCAGAGCAGGTGAGTGGGGCAGGGGATGTGACAGCACAAACACCTCTGGTACCTTCCAGGCACACCCAGAATTACACAGAACAACCGAAAATATCCTTTATTTTGTGGGACCCCAAACCAGCAAAATTCACCTCAACACACTCATTAAATCAGAGCTGGTGCTTCATTAATTACTCTAAAAAATGGCATTCCAGTGGCAGGGCAATCCAAATTTGCTTTTTGCTAAAATCAAGGAGTGGAAAGATGGGAAAAGCAGAGGTTGGATATCAAAGCCTTCCATGCATTAATAGGATGGAGATGGAAATCTTTTCTCTTGGTGCTGGAAGAGCTGAAGGCTAAAGGAGATCCAACCAATCCTTCCCTAAAAACCAGAAATTCTCCACATTCCCTTACCTTGCTCAGCTCTTTGTACAAATTTAGGAAGTGCAACCCAGAATTCCCAGCGAACCTCAAAGGCAGCCCAGGAGGGTGAGAACAGAACTCATTTCATGTCCCAGCTGCTCCACACATGGCCAGGACAGGTTTTTGTGGACAAAACCCTCTGGAATTCAGATCAGAGGATAAAATTGTGCTGTCTGCCCCTTTGTCCTGGTTTGAAGGACAGGTGTCTGCCAATAAAGGCAGAAGCTTCTCTTTGAAATGGAGAATGTGAACCCCCTCCCTCCAAATTATTATAATTTTGAAATTAAGGGGCTCTCAGGCAAAGATATGGGAATTAGGAATAACAG
>JAOTBB010000866.1:5529126-5544634 GCA_025629985.1 Chamaetylas fuelleborni | reverse complement strand
TTTCCTAGTAAAGAACTGTTATTCCTAATTCCCATATCTTTGCCTGAGAGCCCCTTAATTTCAAAATTATAATAATTGGGAGGGAGGGGGTTTACATTGTCCATTTCAAAGAGAAGCTTCTGCCTTTATTGGCAGACACCTGTCCTTTAAACCAGGACATCTGGTTTCAAGACCAGCATGGGGCACTGTCATGGAGAATCAAATCCTGAGCTGGAAGGGATCCAGAGAATCCCCGATCCAATCTTATCCCTGCACAGACACTCCAACAATCCCACTCTGCACCCCTGGGAGTGGTGTCCAAACCCTCCTGTAGCTCTTGGGGCTGGGACCATTCCCTGGGTAGCTTGGGCAGTGCCCCCCTCAGGGGGAAGAACCTTTTCCTAATAAATAAAACTTTAACACACAGGTTTCATTCATGTCTGTTGTCAGGATAATCCAGGCTTAGAGACATCAGTGCATGGGATGAATAATCCCTGGAAATTAGGAATAAAGCCCCTGTGCCATGGAATCAGGGTCCCTCCCACTCCTCCTCATGATCACAAAACCTGGCAAGTTTACAGAGATCCCACTCACCTGAATATGAGCACACAGAACCTGTCAAAGCAGAAAATAAAATAAAGAGTGTTACTGACAACAAAAGGATAAAAAAGCTACAAATACACTCCAGGTCAGCAGCCACCTCTGGTATTGCTCCATCTATCCCCTTTTCCCTGATGTTTTTTATCTCTGGTGTTTCTATCTGGCTGCTCTGCCACACTTTGTGTGCACAGTCAATTCTCTGATGCTCTGGATGCATCAGCTCTCTGCATCTCACATGACTCAGATCCACACAGGAAGGACTTTTCCAGAGCTGAACCAATTCCTTTGATTCTGCATTTCTCTGCTCCAATCCCTCCTGCTCCTCCTGTGGGAGGGCTCTGGAAGGTCTCCTGGCATCAGGCTTTTGACTCCCAGCACAACACCACCATTCATCCCTCCACCCTGCCAAACCCAAGTGGGTTCCACCAAAATATCAAAATCATTGGAGGTTTTGTCCTGCTAATGTCAGAGGCACAAAGTCCTCCAGACAAAGGCTGTATTTTTTTTTTTAATTTATTTTTTTTTTAGCCCTGGAATTTATGAATTTCAAATCCAACTCCAGACTGGGGGTATTTTAGCACACTCCCAAGTGCTGAGAATAAACTTGGTTTCCTCCCCTTTTTCTATCACAAAACACTGGGCAGAGACAGCAGAAACAAAGAAATGAGCAGCACTTTCTGCCAGCTCAGAGGCACTTCGCATGGGAGGTGATTTTTCTTACATTTTCATTTACGTTTTTCATTTACATTTTTCTTACATTTAAAATCTCAGCATCACAAAGAGAAAAACCAAATCTTGGACAAGGTCTGTCCTCTCTGTATATAAGAAAGAGACATCATAATTCCATCATTTGTCTCACCTGATAGGCTGCAAAATGGATCAGCTGCAGCCTTTGCCTGTGCAAGGCAGGACTTAAATTCAGCTTAGAAAAACAAAATGATAAAAAAGCCCTTCCACAGCACCAAATCAGCCAGGAAAAATCGGTGTCACTCGTGCCAGGCCAGCACAGAGGTGTCACCGTGTCCAGGCATTGTCCTTGTGCCTCAATGGGTGCGGTTTGCCCCGGGGCAAGGCGATGTCGTGACACGAGCAGCGATTTGTCGCGACAGGAGCAGCGATTTGCGAGCCGGGGAATGCTGCCAGAGCCCTGCACCACCAACAGACGGATTTGGTGCGACAGGAACATCCTCTGCTGGCTCAGGCAGAGGAATGAAGGCGTTTACTGCTCTCCTTCCTTTCCTCCCAGCTAATGGGAAAAACACGGAGCAGCAGCCAGTTCACCAAAGCAGCATTTTGTAAATGCAACGAGTGACAAGAGCTCGGCCATCCAGAGCCCTGAGCTCACACCAGCACCTGGCTCTGCACCTTCCTGGACCCTTCCACCTGCCAGGGCAAGTGTTGGATCCCACAAACCTGGGTTATTTGAGCTTTCTGTGCTTTTCTGGCACTGAACCCCTGGAGAACACTGCTTTTGACCTGAGGCATTGGAGAAGGTTCTAAATTTGAGTGATGGAGTTAAACTCACAGGTGTGTAGTTAAATAAAAGTGTGTGATTTCACATCATAAAGGGTTTTAAATTTGAGGTTTTATAATATAGTAATAGGTATGGGACAAGATGGAGGGTTTGGGGTGGTGTCTGTTTTTGGTGTTCATTCTTCTTCATGGTTTCAGGCAGTAGTTTCTGGTTGGACAGAAACCAACCAGGAGTTTGGTTATTGGGTCAAAAGTATAAGTAATATAGGTGTTAATTCTCTATTGCACTGTTTGGCTTTAAGAGACCTTGTAGCTTGATAGGTTCAGCTCCATTTTGCTCCCTTTTAGCTGGTGGCTGGAAGTGCTGCTGAACTTTCTGTGCTTTAGGTAAGATTGAATAAACAACCAAGCCTGAAGGCAAAGACTTTCCTTTCCTGTCCCTTTCCCTTTCCCTTTCCCCTTTCCCCTTTCCCCTTTCCCCTTGCCCCTTTCCCCTTTCCCCTTTTTCCTTCCCTTCCCAGGTGCAGAGCTGCTGGAGCCTGTTGCCATACAAAGCTGGGCTGACATTGAACATCACAACAAAATCCACCTGGAAGAGGTGAATTTAGAATTTAACTATTGGAGCTCAGCATAGAGAGGTGAGAGAGAAAAAGCTTCTCACTTTGTGCACACACAGAGTCTGCACAGAAACTCTGGGTCTGAACTTAGGATATCATCCACAGTTTGACAAAATGGTGCAAATATTTTAAAAAAAAGAAAAAAAAAAAAAGGTGACATTGCAGCCAAGCAGCAAAATTCTAGAAGAGGAAAAAACAGATAACTCTTCACAAGAGGCACAGGAACTGCAGCAGACAAAGAAGGAAGAACTGATTGTTCTGATTCCCCAGCCATGCTGGAAATCTGCACACATCCATCAGTGGGTAAGGCTCAAACTTATTTGACAGAGCTGTGAATGAGATCACTCAGAAATCTGAGGAATCTGGGATGTCTCTGATCTCTTGCATGCCTGGAAAAAATGGGATTTAGAAGAACTGACCTTCAATACCCTGAGCAGAGAGCAGGAGGAGGAATGAGCCTTTTTCTCATTTCAGTCCTCCCTGTGCTGTGTGAGACAAGCAGAGCAACCCAACCCTGCTTTAAAAAGGGATTTTGTGACCCAGCAGCTTCTGAGCAGAGATAAAGCCACAGCCCAGCCCATGGGCTGCAGCACTGGGGTCAGCTGGAAGCAGGTTTTGGTGAGTCAATTGTCAAACCAAAGAGTTTTCATGCACCTGGTGACAGCTCTGACCTCTGTCATCACAGGGCTCCAGGACCTGGAGCTTCCCAAACCTCAGAGCTGTCAGCACAGAACTCAGCTGTGGCTTCTGTTTTAAAATTTCAAGTTCCATGGGATGGAGAATCGCTTCATCTTCTCTGGGTGATGTAACCACAAAAAAAAAAAAACCCAACAAAAAACCCCAATGAAAGACAATTCTGTGCTGTCCCCTGACACATTCTGTGCTGACTCAGCAGAATCCCAGAGATATTCTGTGGTCCCACAGTAGAGGAAGAGGAAAGCAGCCTGGAAAACGATTTCTTAATCCCTTGTAAAAGGCAGAGCCAGCTGTTACTTCTTGAATCCCATCCATGTTTCATGTGAAGAATTAAGCCACAAAAAAAAAAAAAAACCAAACCCAAAACAAAACAAAAAAAAAACTACACCACCACCCCAAAAACAAAAAACAACAAACAACTGTGGGCAAACTAGCAGAAAAGTCCTGCAGAAAGTTTCTTCCCAAATCTGTGTGTGCCACATTCCCCATTTCTGCCATGGGTCCCTTTGTTTACAGGGGATTTAATGGGGTCTGTAGGGTCATTTTACAATTATGGGCAAAGCAGCAGCCACCACTGTCCCCAAACCCTCTGGGGAGTGGCAGTGGCTCCATCCTGACTTTCAGGGGGCTGAGATGCCCTGATGGCTTTTGATGCAGCAAGGTGACAGTGACACGAATGAGCCCAGCTCTCCTCTGGGTTTTTAAACCCACTGAGCAGTAACCAGGACAAACATCTGGAAGAGGGATATGGTGAGAAAACAGCTCCTCCTAAACTTCTCCCACCCAGCTCCTGTCTGCTTCTCACTAAAACTGAATTTCCCTTCCAAGCCCATTGATGGGCTTTGAACTGGGATTTTCTCTACATCTCCGTGTTTGTTTATTTTAAAAGGCTTCCTTCCCCTTTCCCAGCAGAGTCTCCCACTTCCAAAAAGGATGTGAGAGCCCTGAAACACCCACCCAGCACCAATAATTCCAGCTCTCCCTGCAGGCAGGAACAGGCAGAGAGCAGGAATGTGCTGCCTCTGCAGAAAGGGAAAACTCAGTGTCTGTACCAATGCCCACCTGGGGCACAGCCAGGATCCCTCAGATCTGCCCCAGCTTTTCTGGGGTCTGAGCTGAGCTGTAGAACCTCCCCTGCCTCTGAGCTTGGCTGCAGCCCATGGAATGGCTCTGCAGAGCTGCTCCAAGCACGGGGCTCTTCCTCCCCGAGACATTAACACTTGAGGGAGAGGTTCCTCTGCAGGAGGGGGCACAGATTTCCCCCCTTCTCCCCTTTCCATGCCCACTAGTGAGTTAAAACCTCATTTGGGTGGGCTCAAACATCAGGGCTGCATCCAGGTAAATCCAAAATGCACCTGAAATTCTGGCAGAGCTCATCCATGCTCAGGTAGGACCTTTTTTTTTTTTTTTTTTTTTTGGGCTCTGCAGCAGCCCAACCTGCTATTCCTGCCAGACATCACTGGGAGTCACTGGACTGGTTGGTGCCTCTGCAGAACAGAACTGTGAGCTCTTCTCTTCCCCCTTAACCCACCCCACACCCCAAACTTCTGAGCCCCTTTAACCCTGCTGTCCCTATGACTGATCCCATCATTTCCCAGTTCCTAAACCCAGCCTTGGGGCATTGCAGAAATGCCGTGGTGACACAGAAAGGGCAATAATCAGGGAGCAAAGGGAGAGCTCCTCAGCTCATCCCACCTCAGTGCTGAGCAGTGAGGGGCTCAGGTGTCAGCCACAGCTTTTTGAAAGAGACACCAGCCCCAAAAAAACTTCTGCTCCTCACTTTCTACTCCCTTCTTGCACCTTGCTACTCAAAAGTGAATTTTGTGTTGGTCTTTCTGCTGACAAGAGGAAAAGAAACCCCAAAACCACACATCCTTTTTTCCCTCCATCTGAACTCTCACAGACACGCAGCCCCAGCTGTTTCTGCTTCTTCAAACGTAAAAAAATAACTTTAAATCCTATAAATCTGACTGTGAAACCTTTGCTGTACTCACACCCAAGCTTATTGTTTTTGAATTTGCTGATAGGAAAAAAAACAATTGCACAAACATGCTGAACAGAGCTCCAAAAACCTCAAACATGTTTCCATTCTCTGCCCAAAAAGCAGAGGAAACCCAGGGCTCCCTCCCCTCCCCAGATGGAAACAGAGCAAGTTTAGGGATCTGAACAAAACCTTACAAAGATAACAGCTCAAAATCTCACAGGCAGCCCCCAGCCCCGTCGTGCAGCTGAAATACAAACAAGAAACAGCACCCAGCAGCTCAGAGCTTACTTTGCTGAAGCACAATCTGCCACAGGAGGAGTTTCACAAGCTGCTCCATTCCTTCGGCTCCTCGCAGTTTTCGCCGCTCTCGAAAAACAACTTGAAGACTTTTTTTTTTTTTTCCCCCCTTTAAAACTTTCTTTTCTGTAACTGGCAAATACTATGACCTCATCAATTTACATCCCCAGAGCTGAGCACAGCAGCTCAGATTCTGCAGGATTACTCCACCTCCAGCTCCCCACCTCCTTCCCTCACTTTCTGCAGATCCCTCTCCTCCTTCCCCTCCCTTCTGAGCCCTCCCCGACTCTGACATCAAAGTTTCAACGCCTGAAGTTGGTCCCACACAGCTCTGGCCTGACAAAAACAAATCTTTCTCCCTCCCCCTAGGGATGGAAGCAATTTTCCTCGTGTTTTACTTGATCCAGCTGTTGCTCCCTTTGTCTGACACTCCTCCAGACTGGATTTCTTCTGCTGCCTTCAATGGGGTTTTGATCTTGGTCTCCTCATCTGGTTTTACTTCCAGCTCCAGTCTCCAAAGACAACCTAGAGAACAATATTTACCCTGTCCTGTGATTTGTAAGCAAGGGCTGGGTATTTACAGGAAAATTACAATGAGTGTAAAATCAGGAAATAGAGTATAAAATAGGAAATAGAGTAGTTGCTGCTAGGATAGGAAAAGTAAAATTGCGTATTACAGGAAAATTAAAATATGGTCAATTTTTCTGTTTTCTTGCATTCTGTGGTCAGGATGTTGTTACGTACAGTTAACAACATTTAATGAATTTGATTTATTGGATTTTACAATTAAATCAAATTAGTCATCAATTGAAGAAAGGGAATTAAATTGTCTGTCCTTAAATGTCTCTGGGATTCCATAAGAGAACTTAAAAACACAAGTCAGGAGCCTTCCCATGGGATCCACGAGGATAAACTTAATTGCCACACTTGATTTTTTCCTTCTGACATTTTTCTGTCTCTGTGCTCTACCAGAAAATAAATTCCCTCAATGCCAGAGGGGGAAGAGTTTCAGGAAAGAGGAGAGTATTATAATTATAATTATAACATCCCCCTAAAGAAACATTTAAATAATTACACACTGCACCAAGGGAAACTTTGGGAGCATCCAGATCAGAATTTCACCCAGTCCAGGATCCTGTCTCCAGCATCAGACAGAACCAGACACTTCCAAACAAATTCCAAGAAACTGCAGCTATTATTATTATTAGATAATATGACCATGAAAAAAAAAAAAAAAAAAAAAAAAGCCTGCTGTTAACTCCACACTGCCCAAGACAGATTCAGAGAACTGGTTTGTTTCTAGGGAAAAATCCTAAAATAATCTTCAGAAACTTCACAAAATTTCCCTGGAAACACCAACTCTGACACTTCTATGAAGTGAGAAGGTTTGGGGATAATGGGATAGGAACAGCCCCTCCCTCCACATTCCCACCTTTATCACCTGAGCTGTGGCACCACCTGGATATTCACAATCCCAATGACAACCCCAATCCCCAGCAGATTCTCTGGAATTTCATGGATTTTCATGGAATTTCATGGATTTTCATGGAATCTCATGGAATCCCATGGATTCTCATGGAATCTCATGGAACTTATGGAATCCCATGGATTCTCATGGAATCCCATGAAACCCATGGATTCTCATGCAATCTCATGGATTTTCATGGAATCTCATGGAATCCCATGAAACCCATGGAATCTCATGGAATCTCATGGAATCTCATGGAATCTCATGGAATATCATGGAATCTCATGGAATCTCATGGATTCTCATGGAATCTCATGGAATCTCATGGAATCTCATGGATTCTCATGGAATATCATGGATTCTCATGGATTCCCCTGGATTCCCCTGGAATCAGGAGCTTTCCTGCTCTCTCCATCAGGGAGCTGTGCTCAGAGCAGCCTGGAAACCGCCTGGCTGGGAGGCCAAAAGCTGCTCCCACTGATCAGAGAGCAAATCCAGCATTGTCTCCTTCCCCTGATCCCTCCCAGTCACACACAGCCCCTTCCAGGCTGCAATTCCAGGGGCTTTTCCCCCACTTTTCTGCCTCCCAGCTGTGGCACTGCAGAGGTTACTGCCTGCTCCTCGCAGGGATTTTGGGAGGGAGCAGATTGCTGTGGTTGCTGCTGTCATGGACTGGATATTTCCTGACTGCAAGGAGCCAAGTCCAGGCTGAACAAGGCTGAAGTCTCCTAAAATCACCCAGGGGAAGAGCAGCAGCTTCTCTGGGGTTCACAGAGGGGTTTGCAGATCTCTGCCTTGTCCCCTCTCTAATCCTGCACGGTCTGCAGCCACCTCTGCTTCCTGGGGCTTTGCTATTCCAGAGACATCCTGCAGCAGCAGCTGTGTCAACATTTTTCCTGGTCTAGGAGCTGAATTTTTAAGCAGCTTCTCCATTCTGAGCTGAGCAGTGCTCCCCAGCCTTTCTCCCTCCCCACTCCCAGGGGAATTGGGATTGATTCCCCCAATTCCAAACATCCCCATTGCTCATCTCCAGCTGGCCACAAATCCTGACCACAGAAAGCAACTTCATCCAGGCAAGAAAAAGGGACTTTCCTGCAGCAACAGGAGTGGTTTTGCAGGCTCTGCACCTGCCAGCAGATCAGGTCAGCAGCAGAAGAAAGGATCCCGTGCTCCCAGTCGCCTCTTTTTCATTGTGGCAAAAGAAAAATCAGCATTTCACACCTAATTCAGATCTCAAGCACTGACCCAGGTGGACAAAGGGGTCACAAGGGTAATTGGCTTGTGGGAAGTTGTGACTGTCAGGAAGTTTCTTCCTCCCCATCTCTTCCTTTTTTTTTACCATTTTGGTTTTCAGGCTGCACTGAGAGACTTCCCAATAAATCCAAATTGAAGATCAGCAGCCAGAAAAACTGAGCAAATATCAGATCAGGAAAAATGTCTGATGCCAAGGGGAACCCTCCATCCTTTATTGCAATTTTTGAGAGCCACTAACCCTGGCAAACAGGAGTGGAAGTGGCCCCTTCCCCCCCATCTTCACAGTCATAAATATATTAATTAAAAAGGAATGGCAGCATTAATGGTCTGTTGACACAAATTACAGTACAAGACCTTGTGTGCAGGATTTGTCAACACTCGAGGCTTATCATCAACAGCTTCTTTAAATACAGGACCCAGAGTGTTCCACCAGGATCAAAGGAGAAAACACCTACCCATGGGAAGAAGAAAGGATAAAATTCCTGGAACAGAAAAGTAGTAGGAAATGTTATAATTTAGGAATGAAAAGTGCAGCTAATTGGCAGTGGCAAAGGATTCTTCAAAATAAAATACAGAAAAAAATAACTTTGCACAGGAACAGCAAAAGAAAGGCACCACAGTTCAGGGTTCATTTACACCAACACCATCTTTCACTTTTCTCTTTAAACCAAACCTTCCAGCTGCCAAATCTTCAGCAAGCCTGAAATAATCCAGTTTAGAGCAGGAACTGTGAACTGAAAAGGACAAAACTGAAAGGCAACCACAATGAGAGAGCTGCCCAGCAGAGCCTGTCATTACTGCAGGGCTGGAACAAGGCAGGCACCTCTCAGCCCCAGCATTACCCTGCTTGTTCCCCAGCCACAAACACAGAAACCCTGATTTGCCTTCTCTGCAGGGCACATCCACAATGACAAGGTGATGGCCTCACCAGATGTTTTTTTGTTCCACTGTAATCAGCAGCCTGAGATGCAGCCACCAAAGCAGCTGAGAAAAACGGGCTGGGGGATGAGCAGGGCAGAGCTCTGACACCTTTGGACTGGGCTGGATAAAAAAAAAAAAATCAATAAATACCATTAAATGTCATTAAATGTCATTAAATACCAGCCCTGGGACAGCCAGGGACAGGTGAAGTCCACAGAAATGCCCAAGCACTCCTCAATCCCAGCATTGCTGAGGCTGGAAAATCCCTCCAGGATCACTGAGCAGCAATTCCCATGTTTTTAACAAACTTTTCCAGGAAAAAAAATAATTAATAATAATATCCAGCCTGAACCTCCCCTGGGCCAGCTGGAGGCTTCACTTTGAAGCAAAACCAGAGCTTGATTTTGGGGACAATTCCTCAATTTCTGCCTTGAATCTCCAGCTGGAAGCTCCACTTAACCATGACCCAAGGAGCAGAAATTAATTAATGTGCATGTCCAGGAATGCAGGAATTGATTCAGCTGGAAATGCTGAGAGGGTTTTGATCTGGGCTGTGCTGGGACAGACCTGGATGTGCCCAATTGCTGAATTTTCCAGCTGTGTGGATTATTCCCATTAATCCATGCAATTGGTTTGTTCTTCCAGCTCTGCTGTCCTTGGAGCAGGTCACAGAGCTCTGTCTGCACCCACAGAGCATCTCCAAAAACTCCCTGCATGCCAGCACCCTGGGATGGCACAACATTTAAACACCTCCTTTGGCTGGAAAGCTTCAGATTCCTGGGATTCATCTCAAAACCATTAACAGAAACCAGCTACAAAAACAGAGAAATTGCCCAGGAAACCAACACTTTTTTTTTTTTTTTTTTTTTTTTTTAATTCTAGACAGAAGCTACCCCAAAAAAAAACAACTGACCAAGGAGAAATGGGAAAACAACAGGCAGCAAATAAATCAGGGATGGAAAAAGAGACACAAAGCAGCACCTCACTGACACCCACAGGGCAGGTGTAAATTATAGTTTTCTGTCAAGTTTAGTATTTTTGGCATGATCAAACTGTAAGAAAGTAAATCTGAAAAATCAGTTCTCTATAAAAATTATTTTAGTTTAAAAATATATTAATTTTAAGTACTTGCTATGATTTCTTCAAATGCTGTTAAAAATAACTAAAATCACATTAAAGGTGTTTTCTGGTCCCTCACTCGTGTGTGCAAGGCTCTCTCTTGGTCACAGCACACTTGGGTCTGTCCCACACAGCACAGGCAGCTCCTGGGAGGAAAAATTTGGAATCTAAACAGACAGGAGCAGGAGGGAGCACAAAAGGAAATGAGTCACCCAAACTGAGAGAGCAGAGCAGTGGCAGAACTGGGAGCAGAGCCTGGACCAGCTGCACACCAGCCTGGGCAGATTTTGGGAAGAACCCTCATTTTAAACTTTCCATTGCATCCCTCTTGCCTCTGAGATTTTCCCAGTATTCCCATTCCCTAGGGAAACCAGGAGTCATTTCTACATGCTGCTTCTTTACCCCAGTGAAATGATATTTTCTACCTTTTATTTCATTTAAAGTATTAAGTACTCATCCCCCAGTCTATTCTGAGAGCCAGGGGTGCCTTCAACACTAAATGTTACAGGAAAAACAGGTATGAGCTCAAAATCCCTGCATGAAGCATGAGGGGATGGAAAAATGTGCAGCTCTGAGTTGGAGTGACATCAACCAGAACTCCAGGAGTGGCTCTGCTCATTTATTAATCCTTCCCCAAGGTCCACAGCAGCAGGAATTTCCTAGGAAATCAGGATTTTATCAGGGTTACTTACAACTAAAACTTCTCAATTTGTACAAGACATCCCCCAAAATCAACTTTTGAACCTGCAGTGCCTGAGACAGAAGAGTTTCCAAGCCCTGACATGGCACTGACTCATTCCCACGTGGTTCTGGAGCATCTCAAGCTTTCCCAAACCCACAAAGAATCCAGCAGGCTGAGCTCTGGGGGGCAGATCCCCAGTCCTGCTCCAGTTTGGCAGCTCAGGAGGAAATGGCTGAGGCATCAAATCAGCCCCTGGAACTCTGCTCAGCCCCTGGGTTTGTCTCCAGAAATGTGGGACAGAGCAGCAGCTCCTGGCTGCTCCTCACTCACTTTCTGAATTCCAGGGAAAAGCCCCCAGACCCAATTCCAATCTGAAAAGGGGCAGGAATTTTGCATCCTCTGCCATTCCAGATTTTGAAGCACTTTGTATGTATTTTTTTTTTTTTTTTTTTCTGGGAAAAACAGGGGAGAAGCAACTGAGCTGAAAAAGTGTCCAAAAATCACTGTCCAGAATTCCACTCCCAAGCCCCTGGAGCAGGCTGACCATACCACAAATCCTGAGCACAAATTGAATTTCACTCCCCCCACAGGCAGCACAAAGTCAGGTTTCTCCAACCTGGGAAAAGTTCATGCCACAAGCACCCAGCACTGCTCAAACTGAATTTTCGTGCTCCAACAGGTAACAATAAATCAGATTTTTCCCACCTAGAAGTTCATGCCACAAGCACCCAGCAGCGCTCAAGCTGAATTTCATTCCTTCCACAGGTAGGAGTGATTAAATCACATTTCTCCCTGGAAAAAAAGCTCAAGCCACAGCACCCAGCACTGCTCAACCTGAATTTCACTGCTCCCACAGGTAGCATTAAATCAGATTTCTCCAACCTGGGAAAAGCTCAAGTCACAAGCACCCAGCACTGCTAAAACTGAATTTCATTCCTTCCATAGGTAGGAGTAATTAAATCAGATTTTTCCCTGGAAAAAAAAAAAAAAAAAAGCTCAAGCCACAAGTACCCAGCACTGCTCAAACTGAATTTCACTGCTCCTACAGGTAACACTAAATCAGATTTCTCCCTAAAAAAAACCAAACAACTCAAGCAACAAGCACCCAGCACTGCTCAAACTGAATTTTACTTCTCCCACAGGTAGGAGTGATTAAATCACATTTCTCCTTGAAAAAAAAGCTCAAGCCATAAGCACCAGCACTCCCCAAACTGAATTTCATTCCTTCCACAGATAGGAGTGATTAAATCACATTTCTCCCTGAAAAAAAAAGCTCAAGTCACAAGTACCCAGCACTGCTCAAACTGAATTTTACTGCTCCTACAGGTAACACTAAATCAGACTTCTCCCTGAAAAAAAAAAAACAAACTCAAGCCACAAGCACCCAGCAGAGCTCAACCTGAATTTTACTCCTCCCACAGGTAGGAGTGATTAAATCACATTTCTCCCTGGAAAAAAAAAGCTCAAGCCACAAACACCCAGCCCTGCTCGTTCATGTGAGGAATGAGAAAATTCTGGGAGTCCTCAGGAGCTGAGAGCTGAAATTTTGTGTTCCCTTTGTGGCCACTGTGCCTCAAACCACATTTTGTGACCTCTCTGCACGTGGGAACAGAGCTCTGCTAGCAGATTTTGACACTAATTGCAGCCCATCCACTGCACCCGCCGAAAATAATTAAGCAGTGGGATTCCAGCTTATTTTGAGATCAGAAATGACTGGGAAAAGAGTGGAAAAATTAATGGGTTGGTCCTGAAGAGGGTGCTCAAAGGTGCCTGCCAGAGTTGTGTTATTTACCTCAGGTTTGCAGGCTGGTGCATTAAAAATAAAAATACTCTGGGTGAAAGGAGGTTGCTTTCCATAATGCAATATAACCCTGCTGCCAAATTTAGACACATAAACATGGAGCCTGGTCAGCTTTGGAGGGTGGTCTGTGTGAAAGGTGTATTTGCTTAGGATTAACCCAAGAGGACTCTGGCAAACATAATTTTAGTAAAAAACCCCAGGGTGCTGTTTGCTCTGCCTCCTTCAGAAATTAAGTGAGAGTTCCCACTCCACTTTGGGGATGGCACCACGTGTGGAAATCCACATTTCTCCCTCAGAACAAGGTGGAAATCCCTATTTCTCCCTCAGAACAAGCTGGAAATCCATATTTCTCCCTCAGAACAAGGTGGAAATCTGTATTTTCCCCTCAGAACAAAGAGGAAAAGTTCAGGTGAATTTATCCTGGCAGCCCCACTCCACAAGGAGCTGTTCCTACACTGGAAGCCACATTTATATTCTCCTTTCCACCAGCAGAAATCACTCCAGGAGAAGGTGTTGCCATTCAAGCCACAGATATTATTTTATTATTTTCCACTTTTTTTTTTTTTTTTTCCCCCCCAATCCCAGGTTTTTGCAAGAATTTCTGGTGAGGGAAAGCTTTTCCTGCCTTCCCTTCCCCAGGGGATGATCCCGTGGGATGGAGGAGTCAGGGATGGCAGGAGGCCAAGAATAAATCAGGATATTCTCCAGCATCACAGAGCCAGTGAAATCAATGCCTTTTGGGGCTGCCTAAAAACAGAGGCCAAAATTAAGAGAATAAAAAAGCAGCTATATTTGTACTTTTTTTTACACCCAAAAATGGACCACGGGTTTTCACATTTTTATAAGTTTGTTCCATTTGCAGATTGGGGGTTAATCCCCCAATTACAGCTTCAGATAATGAAGGAATTTACCCCAAATTTGCTCCTCCCAACTCACTTTTGTTTATATTTTTTGGGGGCCTGTGAGGTGTCCTTGATTCCCTTGGAGAGGAATTGTTGTGCCTGAGCAAAATGGGGAAGCTGCAGCTCACACTGCACATGGAGTTTGGAGTTATAACTAAAGAACTGCAGGGTTACAAATACATGAAAAATAAAAAAGCCAAAATCATGAGGCATCAAAATGAGGCAGGGAGAGTCTGCTGCCCACACTTTGCTGACTCCAATTTGATTTCTTCCACCTCTTTTTTCCTTCAGCTTTAACCAGTTCCTTGCTGGCTGGTGATAAAGCTCAGCCAGATCATCCTACCATCAACTAGTTCCCTTAAAACACCAAAATCCCAAACCAGTCATGTTTCACCTGCTCACAGTTCCACATCCTTAACACCAACCATTTTACCAGTGAGAAAGGAATTCCAGAGTATTCCAGGAGTTTTTTTTCTAGACCTGGCAGTGACATTCCCTCAGCACACCTGCCTGAGCAGCACCAAGCCTCAATTACTGAACAAATTTTTAAAAAACTCTCATTTTTTAAACAATACTTCACATTTTTCTACTTCAAATTTTAGCCACTTCCATTTAGCCTTGTCAAGGTGCCACTGTCCATTCAAATTCCTCCTTTCCATTATTTTTCAGAAAATTCCAGCTACATTCAGTTTTAGAGTTCTTAGTGTCCATGCAAGGAGCAAGACAAAAAAAAAATCCCTAAATCAGGGATTTGACCCAAAAGTGATGTATCAGATGGTTTTCTTTAATTCTCTGACTGACAGAACTCCTTGTTCCAGTTTTATTCCTCAGTTTTGTAGGGAAAATCAAGCAAGAATGGATTCTTCCACAGGAAAACCAACACCCTGTGTTTGCTCCAAGCTACCTCAGAGATGTTTACAGCACTTATTGATATTTTTATTTATTTAAAAAGCAGCATGGAAAAAAAAAAAAAAAACAAACAAACAAAAAAACCACTTTTCCAACCCATTTCAGCTCTGTAAATGCTCCAGGCTGGGTACAGAGTTCTGTTGTTTTTGGAGAGGTTCAGCCCAAATGACCCCAAACCAGGATGTTTTCCTGGAAAACAGAGAACAGCATGAATGGTGGAAAGAAAAGGTGACATTTGAGTCAGCCCCAGGTGCTGTTTGTCAGATCAGGACTTTCACCTCAGCCAGGTTTTCAGCTGGTGAGGACAAACCTGGTTTGTTAAATTTGGAATTTCTGCATCAGGGATCAGGATTTGAGAAGGAGCTCAGAGCTCCTGCAGCCAATGCACACCAATATTTTGGTTTTTCACATCAAAGTGCCTCATTTAACAGAGCATGAGCTCACCAGAGCAAAGGTGCCCACTGTTCCTGCTCAGCAATTATTAAATATATTAATTATTAATGCCCTGAAAGGTGCTTTGTACACCAAATGCTCATAAACATCCCCTGATATTGGCTGATTTATTCCATTTTGAGACTGGAGTTTATTAAGGGAAGAAAACAGTTCTCACAATAAAAAATATCAGAACAACTCTGGGTTTTTTTGCAGAGAAATCCTCCAGGAGGCATCACCCCTGTCCTCTCCCTGTGAGGTCAAAAAACCCCAAAACAAAACCAACCAACCAAAAAAAACCCAACCCAAAAAAAACCAAAAACCCCACAAACAACAACAAACAAAGCTCCAAATAGAAAACACACACACACAAA
>JAOTBB010000866.1:5504217-5522324 GCA_025629985.1 Chamaetylas fuelleborni | reverse complement strand
CGCCCTCCCCTCACGGCCCCTCACGGCCCCGCAGCCAGCCCCCACCGGCCCCGCCGCCATCGCCCTCCCCTCACGGCCTCTCACGGCCCCGCCGCCATCGCCCTCCCCTCACGGCCCCTCACGGCCCCGCCGCCATCACCCACCGGCCCCGCCGCCATCGCCCTCCCCTCACGGCCCCTCACGGCCCCGCCGCCATCACCCACCGGCCCCGCCGCCACCGGAACTTCCGGCCGCCCGCAGCGCCCCCTGGCGGCTCGCGGGTAACGGTGCCTCACGGGCGCTCGGGGTCCTTAAAGGTGCCGGTCTCGGTTACTCACGAGCTGTCATGGTCCCTCACGGGCCTCCATGGTCCCTCAGAGTTCTTCAAAGTGGCGGTCTCGCGCCCTTACGGGCCTTCATGGTGCCTCATGGCCCCTCACGATCCCTCAAAGTCCCTGTCTCAGGCTCTCACGATCCCTCAAAGTGCCGGTCTCAGGCCCTCACGAGCCTTCGTGGTGCTCACGAGCCCTCAGAGTTCTTCAAAGTGCTAATCTTGGTCCCTCATGAGCCTTCCTGGTGCCTCATGGCCCCTCACGATCCCTCAAAGTGCTGGTCTCAAGCCCTCACGGGCTGTCATGGTGCCTCAGAGTCCTTCCAAGTGCCGGTCTCGGGCCCTCACGAGCCTTCATGGTCCCTCATGGCCCTCAGAGTTGTTCAAAGTGCTGGTCTCAGTCACTCACGGGCCTTCATGGTGCCTCATGAGCCCTCAGAGTTCTTCAAAGTGCTGGTCTCGGGCTCTCTCGAGCCTTCATGGTCCCTCACGGGCCTTCATGGTGCCTCATGGTCCCTCAGGATCCTTCAAAGTGCTGGTCTTGGGCCCTCACAAGCCTTCATGGTGCCTTCATGAGCCCTAAGAGTCCTTCAAAGTGCCGGTCTCAGTCACTCACAAGCCTTCATGGTCCCTCACAGCCCCTCATGATTCCTCAAGGTGCTGGTCTCAGTCACTCACAGGCCTTCATGGTCCTTCGTGCTCCCTCATGGCCCTTCCTGGCCGCTTACAGTCCTGCACGGTCCCTCAAGGTCCTTCACAATCCTTCCTGGTCCTTCACAGTCCATCACAGCCCCTCATGGCCCCTTCATGGTCCTTCACGACATTTCCCAACCCCTCACTGTCCTTCATGAGCTCTCGTGGTCGCTCACAATCCCTCCTGGTCCTTCTTAGCCCCTCACAGTCCTTCATTTTCCCTCACAGCTCCTCATGGTCCCTCATTGTCCCTCATGGTCACTCACAATCCCTCCTGGTCCTTCTTAGCCACTCACAGTCCTTCATTTTCCCTCACAGCCCCTCATGGTCCTTCATTGTCCCTCATGGTCACTCACAATCCCTCCTGGTCCTTCTTAGCCCCTCACAGTCCTTCATTTTCCCTCACAGCCCCTCATGGTCCTTCATTGTCCCTCATGGCCCCTCATGATCCTTCCTGGCTGCTCACAGTCCTGCACAGTCCCTCAAGGTTCTTCATGATCCCTGCTGGTCCTTCTCAGTCCTTCCTGGTCTTTCTCAATCCTTCCTGGTCCTTCACAATCCTTCCTGGTCCTTCACAGTCCCTCATGGTCCTTCTCAATCCTTCCTGGTCCTTCTCAATCCCTCGTGGTCCTTCTCAATCCCTCGTGGTCCTTCTCAATCCTTCCTGGTCCTTCTCAGTCCCTCACAGTCCCTCATGGTCACTCACAACCCCTCCTTGTCCTTCACGTTCCCTCATGGTCACTCACAATCCTTCCTGGTCCCTCACAGCCCCTCACAGCCCATTCCAATGCTTTTCAACCTTTCCATGAGGAAATTTTTTTTAATATCCAACCTAAACCTCCCCTGCCCAGCCTGAGCCTGTTCCCTCTCCTCCTGTCCCTGTTCCCTGGAGCAGAGCCCAACCTGGGGCTGTCCCCTCCTGTCAGGAGCCACAGAGTCCCCCCTGATCCCCCTTTTCTCCAGGCTGAGCCCCTTCCCAGCTCCCTCAGCCTCTCCTGGTGCTGCTGCAAACACTTCCCCAACTTTGCTCCAAATTAAATTCTTCAACCAGTTCAACCCACGTATGTTTGCACAGAGACCTCAGCCACACATGGAAAATCAGTGGCTGGGATGTGTTCACCTGCTGAGTCACCTAAAACCAGAATGAGAAGGGAAGCGTGGCACAAAGAGCCACACCAGGAGGATTTAGGGCATCGGGAGGAATTTCTTTATGGAAAGGGTTGTTAAGTATGGGAACGTGGTGGAAACCCTATCCCTGGAGCTGCCTAAGGAATGGGCTCTCAGCGTCTTAGCTGGGTGACAAGGTGGGGACTGATCACACATTTGGCTTGATGGGCTTTTCCTACCTAAACAATTCTGTGATGCTGTGAAGGATTCTGTGATGCTGTGTAGGATTCTGTGAAGGATTCTGTGAAGGATTCCATGATGCTGTGAAGGATTCCAGGATGCTGTGAAGGATTCTGTGATTCTGTGAAGGATTCTATGAAGGATTCTGTGATGCTGTGAAGGATTCTGTGAAGGATTCTGTGAAGGATTCCATGATGCTGTGAAGGATTCTAGGATGCTGTGAAGGATTCTGTGATTCTGTGAATGATTCTCTGAAGGATTCCATGATGCTGTGAAGGATTATCTGAAGGATTCCATGATGCTGTGAAGGATTCCACAATACTGTGAAGGATTCTGTGATGCTGTTCCAGTGAGCCTGTCCTGTGGATGCAGGGATCATGGAAGGCACACAGACACCTCTCCCTGTCTGCATCCAGGGGCAGGTCCCTGTGGCTGCTGTCCAGGGACAGCCACACCTGTCCTTTCCCCTTACCTGGCTGTTGTTTGTCTCCTCTTGCTCAGAACAGGAACCCACCATCTTGGCACAGCATGAAAGAGCCTAATCAGCTGGCATGAGGGAGGGATGTTGAAGCCAATCCCAGACTTCAAAGGGCTTTTTGCTTTTATACCTACCTCAGCCAGAACACAAGAGATTTATTCACCAGCTGCTTTTAGTATTTCAGACCAGAACAAGGGTCTGTCTCTGTTTTAGGTACACCCCACTACTAAATGGGTGTCAAACCCAACTACCCTGAAAGGTTAGCATGGGTTAGAGTTTCTTCCTGAAAATTAGGAATAAAGTTCCCTTGTCAGCAAAGAGAAAACTATGAAGAGAAATTAAATGAAGTAAACAGTTCGGTAAACAGACTGTTTGTTTAATCAAGACTTTATTGAAGACACTTCAGAAGTTTATGTACAAAACAACATTCCCACCCCCATATCAGGCTGTTAGTCACCCACTGGGAACAAAGCAAGTGCCTGGTGTACACTGCCTACCTGGGGACACTCAGAGTTTGCCACTAAATTCACAGAAGTACCAAATTCCCTTGGTTTAGAGCTGGCCAGTTTCAGCCTTGGCTCAGTTAGGAACAAAGGAAATCAAAGGAGTTTTTCTTCTGGAGATAACTGAGCATGCTGGCCTTACTCTGAGGTCAGGTCATTTAATTCTGCAAAGAGCCAGAAGCTCACTTTGGGTTTGGAAGTGAGAAGGAACCAGCAGCCCCTGGATTTAGCTTGCAGGTGTGAATCCATTTCAGAGGGTTCCCATTCAGGAGACGCCCATCACCGAGAGCACAGTAGTGTTTGCAGGAAGCATTAGAGCAGAGCAGTAGCAAGACCAAGTGAAAGACTCAGCCACTTTGCTTTCCAAATACACCCAGAGAAAGGCTGGGTGTCAGACTGGCTGTTTCAACAAGCATGTAAAAGAGACACAGACAGGAGTGGCAGGGTTAAATTGTGACTGATGAGCTGTTCCTGTAGAGTTCTGTGCACTTCTACCACGGCAGAGTTTCCCCTTGCCAGTCCAGGAAAGAACCATTTTCTTTTTCACCGAGACGATCCAGAACAGAGAGAATTCCTGGGATTGCCTCCTGCACCTGCATGGGAGCCTGGAATGAATCAAGCTTAGGTCATTACTGGCAATACCCTGCAGAAGAGAGTTAAATGCATTTTAAAAGGTTCTAGAATGAAGGGGGATGTATTTTTGTGTGTCACAGCACAGGGAGATTGGGACGGAAGGAAGCCCCGCTGTCACATTTCCATTGGCACTCACCATGTTTCCACCCATGTCTGTTTGAAGCCAGCCTGGGTGCAAGGAAATGCAGAGAATTCCATCGGATTTCAAGTCTGCAGCGAGACACCGGGTGATCATGTTGAGTGCAGTCTGCAGGAGTGGAAATCGCCTGTTAATGTGCTGTTTATGAGCCTTGAGCTCCCTTTCACCCTGCAGTCTCCTGGCACAGCAAGGGGCAGGAAAAGGCTCTCAGTGACCCATCCAGACTTTCTGGGAACTCTGGAAGCTCTACCACCACGAACTTACTGCCCAAAGACGAAACTAAGTTGTAATAGAAGATAAAGTAGCATTTGAAACGCCTCAGGAGCTGAGAGGAGAATAATATTGACATAAGGACTGTGTTTTTCTGCACTAATCACTACACAAACATTCATTTACTTCTGAACAGGGAAAACAAGCATTTAACAGCTTATGAGTAGGTGGTGTAGGAGAAACTGTATGTGTGATCCTGACTATCTGTACAAACTCCATCTCTGGATGTGAGAAAATTAAAATCCCACTTGTCACTGGCTGCCAACACCACGTACAGGTCAGCACACCTTTTGCTGAGCTCCCTGCCTGCTCCCTCGCTGGGATGGGAGAGGAGCACAGCTGATGGAACCCACACTCGGTGGCATCAGCTCTTCCCTGAGTGCCAAACCCCTCGGGAGTGGATCTGGAGCAGAGCTTTGGGGGATTTGGGAACCTGTTCTCCACAGCTCCCATTCCCACCCAGGTGAAGAACAAGAACACGTTTTGGTGTCCACAGAGGTGCTGCAGCCCTTCCTGAGCTCAGCACGGTCTCCAGCTGCCCTCAGCCCAGAGGAACCCACGAACCTTTGCTATCCTGTAGGGATAGACCTTGAGGAACATCTCGTTGGCCTGGACCAGCTGCATGGAGGCAGCCAGCGAGGACATGTTGATGATGGCAGCTCTGTGACAGCCCATCCCAGTGCCCAGCTGGGCTGCCCTCCTCAGCAGGGGCAGGAACGCCTGGAAAAAGCAGAGCTGGCTTCATTTGCTGATTTGGGCTGGAGTTGGATCATTCCAAACAGGAATCAAGGTGGTGATGGCTCCTCAGGCCCAGAGGAATGGAAACTCAGGTTTTTGACTTTTGGAGCTTTTGGCTTTAACTTTGTTGGGTTATTTTAAATGAGCAAGTAGTTAATAGCTACTAAAAAGGTTATTTATTACAAAGTACATTAGTTTTAAAAGCTGATGGTAAAAAGTAATGGCAAAAGCAATAGCAAAAAAGTAAATGGCAAGAGGCAGTGGCAATAAGTGAGTGGCTAAAAAGTACTAATTTCTTTTAATACATACTTTTATATAGGATTTTTGAGCAAGTTCAGACACAAACTTGGATTACTATTTTTTAACTTATTAGAATTTTAGTTTTTTAGTACATTAGGTTACATATAAATTATGTATACAACTTATTTTGTTTTATTTGAAAAATGTAAGCAATATTTTTACTATAGTTTTATTATGTTTAAGCACTGTTTACAACTATGCTTCTGGAGCCTCTACTGAAAACATCAATATGTTTTTTTAACTTTCACAAGAACTCACACTGCAACTTTGAAACTTTTCACTTACTAAAAGCATTAAAGCTTATTTTAAAACTTACTAACTTTTAAATGTTTGCTTTATGTGTAAGTAGCTTAATATATTTAATATGCATATTAATATACTTAATGTATAGCTTAATATATATTAATATACTTAATATACTTAGTATACTATATAACTAATTTAAAAGCTTTAATTTAATCTCTGCACTCTAATTTATCTCTGAAAAATTCAGAGAGACCCCTAACTCACTAACTCCAACAGGAAACCTTCCTCCAGCAGATTCTGCCACGAGGTGATCCCACGGCAGCTGCACACAGAGCAGCTCTGGCTGCCTTTCAGACACACAGAACTGTCTCTGTGCAGCTCCAGGGGGACACACAGCCCCAGTTTCAGCCCATCCCTCCAGTGCTGACCTTGGTGACCATCAGCTGGGCCACAGTGTTGGTTTCATAGATGGTGAGCATGGTCTCTGCTGTCACCTCCTCCAGCGAGGCCAGCACGTTGATGCCAGCGTTGTTGATCAGGCAGTTCAGGCCTTTGTCTCCCACAATTTCTTCCACTTCCTTCACCACTTTCTTGATGCTGCTCTCGCAGACCACATCTGCACACAGGAGGCAGGGAGAGCCCCAGTGAAACAACCCAAAGCAAAGCTGAGGCTCAGGGGGGAAGTTTGGGCAGCACACAGGTGAAAATGCACAGATTTTACAGAATCACATTTCCCCAGTGTTATCTTAAGATATTTTTCAGCTACTGATCACTTAAGAGACCAATTTTCTAAGATGCACTCACCTAAGCTGAACAAATTTCTGTGCACAGACACAAAGCCCTTCACTCACCCAGTTGCAGGAGCTTGATGTTGCTGTATTGCTTGCTAAGCTGCTGCAGTTCCTAGGAAGAAAAGTTTTATTTTATTTCATATATATATATATTTATCTCCATGGCTATTACATAAATCACTTTGAATTTTGCACCTCCAGACTTGCAACTGAAATATTTTCATGATTGGACTGAAGACAGCAATTCTCCTTTGTTTTCCAGCCTGCTGAGCAGCTTTTCTAAGAGCCAGATCAAGAAATTGGACTCTTCCCCTGCTCAGTCCAGACTCCTGCATGCTGGATTTTTAATGGGATATTTCTCAGGTTTAGAGCTCAGTTCTCAGCATTCCAGTAAAAATCCAGTGACTCCCCAGTTCTGTAAGAAAAGCATAATTCTGCTGAAGCTCAGCTGGGGTTGGACATCACTTCAGGGCAACAGGAACGGTTTTGGAAATTTGGAATTCCTGTTTGTAGAAGTTTCCTCATGGGAACTCCATTTCCCAACCCTTGCTGGTGTCAGTTCTTGTAAGCAGAGCTGAAGCCCACCCTGAGAGCAGTGCCACTGCCCAGCAGAACAATTCCCTCCCTGCTGGAGTCCCTCCTGTGCCTGTCAGCACAGCAGGCTGCTGCTCCTGCAGAAATCCGTGCTCTCCCCTGCACAGAGTGTGTCCAAATTGGATTTATGGGCCCAGCTGGAATACTCAGGTTTCTGTGCCATGAAGCCAAGTGGGAAGTGTGGCCAAAGCCAACAGATGGATTCCATATTCCCAGTCATGTTCAGGAGACACAGCAACCTGGCCAAACATTCCAGCCCCAGCAAATCCCTTTCTTTAGGAGCCCTTTGGGAATAGGGGTCAGCAGGGCAGCTTTGGAAAGAATCCTTCCCTGCCCCTTGGAGACACTTTAGGGACTCCATGTCCTCTGACAAACCATAATGGATCACATCTTTTATCTCACTTCAGACCCTGCAGGGCTCTCTCCAGGCTTGTTTGGGAGATTTGTTCTCCCACCGAGGCCAATCTACAACTGCAGCTAAGGCTATTAAGGGGAGGGGGAAGGAAAAACAAATCAGAAGCACAAAACCAGAAGACATTCCTTGCTTTGGACAGGGCTTGGTGGGACAGATTTCCATAAATTAAAGGCCCAGAACACACTGTCTTGTTTATTGATAGTCCAGGATGAAATAGCTCTGCCATGTCAAGGCCTGCAGTAATTCTGTGAACTGTCACTGGATTTCAGTTTGACAGTATCAGTGCATAACAAACTCCAGCAGCACTCTGGCTTCTCAAGGTTTGTCCATTTATTTATAGTTCATTTATTTATGTGTCTTACTCTAACAGAAACCAGCTACCAGCTCCTGCTGAGAGTCCAGAGCTGCTTGGAGTAGCAGCAGCAACCGAGAGGCTTCTAAGTGAGTAAGCAAAATTTTCAATTAAGAGCTGAAGCACTCTCCAGTATATAGACAGCATGAAATTACAATAGCTGCATGCAAATTAGGTTTAAAATTCAATGGGTTTTCCAGTTAATTACTTAGTTAACAAATGACTCCCACTTCAGGGGTTTAAATTTCTCAGAAGCAGCTCCCAGGCACAAAGCTGATGCAGACAGCTTTGGTCTTCAAGAATGTTACACCTGATATAAGCTGAAAAATCCAGTTAGAACATCTAAAAATTGCAGGAAAGCCTTTTTTTCCCCTCCTGTGACTAGAAGAAACATGAGCAAAGGAGGATTGAGACAAGTAGGTACAGCCAACATATCCCAGCTAAGCCATTTTTAATTAGTGTGCTGTGACAGATAATTGAAGAACAAACAAGACAAACAAAACCCAGCAAAAAGCCACAACACAACCCCTAACGCTGTGTTTATTTAGCTTAGTAGCTGTAGAGCTGCTCTGCACCTGAACAATCACCCCTGAGAATCAACTCCCAAGGGAATCCGAGACAAGAATTAAACTCTGATTAGCATCTGTTGTTTCCTGCCCGCTGATTTTTAATTACGATTAACAAAGAGTCAGCCTATTCTGATTTAAACAAGATCCTCTGGCACTCAGTGCTCCAGACACAGACTCATCAGCAAACGGAGTATTTATTGCTAGATTTCAAGCAGGAATGTTTTGTTGTCTTTGTCATTTAGCAAGATTTACTTTGAAAGCATTATCCACTTCAGTTACAGCTCTTGGAAAGGACCTGGCCCCACTCAGCCAGTTGGAAGCAATCAAGCCAAACAAACACAGCCTGGGGCAGGATAAAGGTGCTTGGGTATCCTTCACCTCATCCTGCTTGCACTCGGGACAAAGGCAGAGGTGTATCCTATTTTTCTGTGTCCCTCTGAGACAGCTTTTCAGTATCACAGTGTACAGCCAGCTCACTGTTCCACCCTGGAACAGCTTCCACAGCACTGCCCTGACCCACAGCCCTCCCTGACTCCACGAAAACCAGACCTCACTGCTGTAGGAAGTGTAAAACACTTCCAGAAAAAAAAAAAAATATAATCAAAGAAAACAGCTCTGCAATAACCCAAAATTAGAAAGACTTCAAGAATGCCCTCTCTGCCTGCTAGATATTCAGAAATGCCCCCTCTGCCTGATATATCTGGTGCACAGATGACTCAGCTGCTCTTCCCAGTTGCAAACCACATGGCTGAAATATGTGTTAAAGGGAAAAACAAGCCCCGAACCTGACAGAGACAGTGAGCAGAGAGAGCTCCGTGTCTGACAGGGGAACAGAATCTCCTGCTTCACAGCGAGGGAAGATGCTCACTGAGCCCTGGAAGCTTCCCAGAGCTCTGCAGGGACTGGAGCAGGGAGGAATCTGTTCACCTGGGAGCTCACTCGGGAGAATCAGAGATGCTGCAGTGCAGATCCCACAGATCTGTTCACCCCGTGGCCATCTCCTCCTTCCCCCATCACGGGGGCCGGACCATTTTGAAGTGCGGTCCTTTAGGGCAGAGTTCTTCCCTTTTACGGGAAAGCAGGATGGGGGAGGAAGGAGCAGAGAAGGAAAAGAGAATTCCAGCTGGAATTCTGAGCCTGGGCTGCCTCCCTGGTCATGGAGCACTGGGGCTGTGCCCATCTGGAGAGCAAAGACAGCACATCAGGATTATTCCCCGGGAGATTTGTGGCTGCTGCCACTGGAGCAGCCCAAGAAAAGGCAGAGATTGGGATCAGAGCGTGGCTGGAGGAGTCTCCCTGTTTTTTCCAGGAGGGGCAGTGGTTATCTGGCTGCCTGCGGGCCTGCTGCACGTTATCGTGTGATCTGCAGCCCATTTGTTAGGCAAATGTTCTGGGGAGGCCACCTAGGAGCTCCTCAGCCCCAGAACCGGAGTTTTCACAACTTCTGCCAGCACGGACTCACATGCAAAAGGCAGCAGATGTTCAGCATTAGCCCAAGGATAGGCAGTTACAGGAGATGTGCTGCTTTTCCTGGTAAAGGGAGGGAAGCAAAGTCAGATTTCCCCGGAGAGACAGGTCCTTAGGGGCTCCTCTCTGTCCACTCCAAAATATTCAGTCATCCAAAATATTCCAGTATGTATCCAAAATATTCACTCATCACTCTGCTGAGAGATGCTTGCCCAAGGTGGAACTGTATTTGCCAGCAGCTAAGTGTATTTAATCACGTTTCCTCTGAAAACTGCAAGATTATTTTTAAAAAACCTTTTGATTTAAGCTCTGCCCATCTCCATTCTGCAATGGGAAAATGCTGCTCTGCCAAAGCAGAATTTAAAGGAACTGTCCAAAGTTGCTGTTTTCCAGTTTCATCCTCTCATGCAGGAGAGGAAGTGGGGGACAATTCACTTGTATCAAGGAGGATTTTTCATATGGTCAACAAAAAGCCAAGGGGAAAAACCAAAATTAGACCACCAGGTGTGCAGAGAAAGAAAAACTCCCTCAACTCCACAGCCCAGTGTGGCCAACAAACAGGCCTGAGATGGGCCAAGCCCATTACATGTGCTCTAAGTTGAGCCTGCAGTGCAGAGCAGGAACCCAAACTCTGGGAGTTCAAGATGAACCTGAACTCTGGGAGTTCAAAATTTACCTGGAAATTCAGTGACAGCAAAGGTTCAAAGAAAATCACTGAACCTTTGCCTTTTTGTACCACACTCAGCAGCACTGCCAGGCTGGAGCTGGGTTTGGTGCTGCCATGAGCCAAATTCCCAGTGCTGGAGGCTGGAGCAGGTCTGTTCCTGCCCTCTGGCAGCCCCAGGGAGCAGCAGCACTCTCAGAGGGTCAGAGGGTTTTGTGCCAGCTCCATGCACTGCAGATGGGGCAGATAATGCTGCTGAAACCACTACAATACCTTGAGTAAAGATTTCTCTTCCTTGTGGAGTTTCCAAACTCATCTGTTAGAAATCTGCTTCCAGCTGACTGCAGAGGTTTCTATTGATGTCCTGCCAAAGCACAGCACATGGCCTAGAGGTCCTTACAAAGAACAAAAACCCACCCAGATCCACCCAGGACAAAACTTGCCCCCCTAAAAAAATGAGAAACTCAGGATGCACCCCATGTGGCCGGCAGGATCAGCACGGGGGCTGCTGGAATGTGGCTCCTGGCCAGTTTCCTGCCTCCACCAGACCCTGCCAGAGGCTTTCCAGGTTTCTGCAGGAGTGACCCAGACTCTTCCCAGACACACTGCACTGTCTGGAGGCTGTTTCATCTCCCTGTGCAGGTTTACAGCCTTTTTGCTCCAGATTTTTAAATACTGACCACACATACACAAAAAAACCCCCCAACACCCCAAAACTGATGAGTTGTGCTGAGATTTGCCTGTGTGATGTTTCCTAGGAAGCACTTCCTGTTTTAGATGCTGACCACCACAAGAAAAACTCCCCAAAAACTGATGAGCTGTGCTGAGATTTGCCTGTGTAATGTTTCCTAGTAATCTCTTCTTGTTGAAGAACATTTCACTTCTCCATGTAATGGATCTGAGACCATTATGATGAAAAATCACAGTTGGTGAAAAAGAGAAAAAGAACCTCCCTCAGCACGGGCTGAAGCAGCTTCAGGACAAACAGCCAAGGGAGATTTCGATCTAACACGGGTCAGATGTCTCTGCTGCTTTCCTGTGCCACTACTACAGCGGCTCTTGTGCAATCACTGGAGGAAATCAGGCTGGGAGCAGAGCCAGCTCGGGTAACAGGAGTGAAAAGGGAACAGAATGGAGAGAATTCCTGCTCAGGTGGTGCCAGGAGGGGCTGGAGTGGGGGAAGAGCTGAAAGGAGCTGTGCACCTGATCCCAGCCTTGCTGGGCTGTTTTTCTGCACTTCCATTCAGAAATACCCTAAATGTACCTTGGTGCTGGAGGCTTTTTAATTAAGATATTTTCCTTTAGTTTCATAGGGGTCTATGGAGGTAGTTCTGGAGAAGCAGAGGTCAGACTGCAGCTGTTACCTGCCCAACCCTGTCCCACATCCTGAGCAACACCTTTTAGGGGTTTCTTTGTAGCTAAGCAGTAAACAAAGTCGTTGTGTTTGGTTTATTGCTGAGACGGTGTGATCACAATCTGTGTGAAAGGAACCAAATCCCCCAAAAGGAACAGGGACAGGGGCTGTGTGATCACAATCTGTGTGAAAAGAACCAAATCCCCCAAAAGGAACAGGCACAGGGGCTGTGTGATCACAATCTGTGTGATAGGAACCAAATCCCCCAAAAGGAACAGGGACAGGGGCTGTGTGATCACAATCTGTGTGAAAGGAACCAAATCCCCCAAAAGGAACCAAATCCCCCAAAAGGAACAGACTCAGGGGATCTGTTTCCCTCTGCACATGCCAGTAATTTGCTTTTTGCCTTGCTTGAAATAGGGGAGATGCAGGAATGGGGCTGTGAGTATCAATTCTCCTTTGAGAATTTGAGTTTGGGCAGAGGGGTTTGAGACTGGCAGGGCTGAGTGCTCAGATTCCTGCAGGGGAAGAATACCTGTGTGTGTTTCTGTGCTGCCCAAATTCCCCCTCACCGAGGAGAGCCTGGACACACAACAGGTGACACTGCTGCTCACAGAGTGACTGATCACCCTCAGCCATTTGCCTCCCAAAAGTTTAAGGTGTGTGTGAAATTTGTCTGGCAGTCTTTTATAGGAGTTTTATAGGGGCAGGCGTCCCCAAATTACTGCAATGCTGCAGCAGCAGAGATTTGGGCTGAAATTGGAGAGAGAGGAGCTGCGAGTGGATCCAGGAGCAGCAGGTAACAAAAGCTCCCGATTCCAGCAGAGGGGGGAACTGAAATAAGTGTTAAATTCATCGTTCGTTTGGGCTTTCTCACTTGTTGGAAGTGCAGCAGAGAAAGAGGCAGCCGGGACACGGCTCCTGCTGGGGACACAGACGCGCCGTGGACAGGGACAAGGAAAGCGGTGGCAGGTCCCAGGGGAAAGGATTCTGAGGGATGATGGGCTGCCCCAGGACAGGACAGAGACCTCCAGCAGCAAATCCAGCGAGAAACTCGGGGATGGAAGGAAGGGGATGGCAGGAGGTTGGAGATGCTGCAGCTGCCCGGCCGTGTCCCGCTCGCTCTCCTTCTCCCGGGAGCGCTCCCTATCATCGATAAACCCCGGAGAGCTCCCGGTACCGGCTCCATCCCAGCCCGGAGAGCTCCCGGTACCGGCTCCATCCCAGCCCCGGAGAGCTCCCCGGTACCGGCTCCATCCCAGCCCCGGAGAGCTCCCGGTCCCGGCTGCATCCCAGCCTGGAGAGCTCCCGGTACCGGCTCCATCCCAGCCCCGGAGAGCTCTCGGTACCGGCTCCATCCCAGCCCGGGCTCTCGCTGCCGGCACAGGGATGATGCTCGAGATGTCCCGCGTTTCCAAAGTGCCTTCTCCTCCCTCCCCACCCCTTTACCCCGCTCCGGGACCCCTCGGCGCCCGCACCCCGCTCACCTGCGCCTTCTCGGGGTAGCGGCAGGTCGCAAAGACCAAATCCGGGGAGGGGCTGGCGGCTGCGAGCCCCCGCACCAGCCCCAGGCCGATGCCGCGGCTGCAGCCGGTGATGAGCACGGAGCGGCAGCGCGGCTGGGCCATGCTGCTGCTGCTGCTGCTGCTGCTGCCTCGGCCCGGCTCGGCTCGGTTCGCTCCGCTCCTGGAGCCCACGCGGTTCTCAACCTGCGCGGGGCAGCAGCGGCCCCGGGCCCGCCCCCGCCGCGGCGCCTCCCCCGCCGGCTCGGAGAGCGGCCAGGGAAGGGGAATCGGCTCCACGCCCTCCCGACAGCGACCCGAGCCAGCCGCTCCCCCCGGTACCGAAACTGTTCTGCTCCGGCCGCAGAGCAGCTCCTGGCGCCTCTGACCCCCGGGACGGGGTGGGATCGCTCCCCGCACAGCCGCGGTGGGCAGAAGGGAAGGATTCAGCTCCTGAATGGGGGGTGAAGCACAGGCAGGAAGGAACCCCCGATTCTGGACTCCCCATGTTCCTGCCAGGAGCTTTTTAGGGTCCTCCCCCTTCCTCACTGTGCATGACGCGGTCCTGGAAATCACCACGGGATCCTGCCCTTAGCTCATCCTCACCCCAGCCCCAGGACTGGCATGTGATTCTCAGATCTGACCTGCACACTCGTGCAGAAACTGGTAGATAGAAGTTTAAAGGCTTTAATTACATAGTGCTCTTTCCTTTTTTAAAACTCATTTGTCTTGCTACAGGTCAAGGATAAGACTGTCCCCTTGTACTTGGGAAACTGAAGAACAAAGATTTGCTAATTTGGAAAAATTCTGTGGAAAAGCCTCAAACAGCTGCTGATTCTGCCTTGTTTCCCTTTTGTTGGTTTAATTCTAAATACCTGCAACAGCTCCAAAAACGTGCAGGATTTATATGTATTAAAGTATTGCTGCTGGATAGCTCAGGTTTGATGTTCCCATCACATTCCCAGGGGGAATGAAGATGACAAAATCCTTCCAGATGACAAAATCCATTTCTCCTAGCTCAGGCAGCGCTGGCTGTGAGCAAAGCTGAGCAGGGGCTTCTGGCACAGCCTGGATTCCTGCTCCCCAAGGCTGGGGGAAAGCTCATCCCTGTGCACACAGCAGCTGTGGCAGGAAGCCAGCAGCAAGGCTGCCTGGATATTGATACCTGTTTTTCTTTTTTCTTCCAACTAAAGCTCCATTCCAGCAACTTGAGTCTCACCAACAGCTACTCTCCTGTTTCCCAGGTGCTTTAATCCCTCACCTTCCTTCCCACGTGCTGGGTGCATTTCACAATTCCCTTTGTGCATTACCACCATACAGGTGGGGTTGAAAAATATTTAAAAAAAAATCCCCATCAAGCCTAAAACTGCTTAGTGACCTCTTTGTGCTTGGGATACTGGCACAGCTGGAATTTTGCACAGCTGGGATTGGCAACCTCTGGGAAATAATCCTTTGGGGGTCTCACCTGGGAAAGCTTTGGTGGTCGAGCCTCTGCTGCCACAACTACAGCTGTGACACAGTGAATTTACTGCTGGGTGAGCCATTTTTGGGAAAACGCGAAGCCTGGGGGATTATTTGCCAGAAAGGATGGGAAGAAGGTTTTATCTGAGGGAAGAGCAGGTGGGATTTATCTGAGGAATGCAGATCAGCACCTGGCCAAGCTTTCAGTGTCCTCCACCAGTCAGGTTTCAGTGCTGTCCCTTCAAAGCAGAGGGAATTGCAGGTGAACACCAGAACAGACCAGAGAGGTTCTGATGCCTGAGAACCACGGTGGAGTCACCAGGGATGAGAAACCAAAGCCAGAACTCACCTGAGGGGCTGGGAGCTGTCTGCACATACAGCTGCACGTGGGGCTTTTGATTTCAGGTGAATTTCTGCCAGCTCCAGCAGCAGCACTGACTTCCACCAACCACCACAGATGTTCAGCCACTCCAACATTCTCACCCCCAAGGGATGGGATTCTCCTGAGCTCTGCAACATCCAGATTTCAACCCCAGCTCTTCCTCCTTGTCCAGGTGAGGAGGCCCAGAGCTAACTCAGCTCCTGAAGTCAGAGAAATGCACTTTCCACCTCAAATCTTTATGGATTGGGGGATTTGATGTTTGGTACCCAAAATTCCTGCCTTTAAGGAAATGGGGATTGAAGTCCAAGTCTTGCATCTACTACAGTTTGAAAATCTCTTCGTTTTGCACCAATTTTCTTCCTGATGAGTAGGCACAAGTGGTGTAGCTCATAAGAAATTACTCTCAAGTGAATGTAATAGAAAATCAAATACTTTAATGAAATTAGGGAGCATGAGAGTAACAGCTCAGATATACCACTAGAACTGATACTACTGGGCTGTGGGGCTCTGCTAATTGGTTTTTAAATGCTCTGTTCATCAAGCATGCAGACTGACAAACTACCAATTCTTCAGAGTGTCAAAGATCCTGAGTAAAGATTTTTCAACCACTTCAAATGGATATAAAGGAAATGTCTTCTGAGCTGGTGGCCTGCACACAGCATTGCACAGATAAAAATATACTACTCTCAATGCACAGAGCTAAATACTTTCACATTTATCAGAATTTTCTACACAAGTCTTTTTTTTGATAGAATTCAAGTTTTGAATTTTCTGTATATATCTTCACCTGTATTAAACAAATGCTTATTTACATTGTGGGTAAAGTGTAAAGGCTAGGAAGGCCATTTTCCCATACTGTACTGTAACACTGCAAAATATATATATACACAGAGAACCTAATATAGGCAACAGGTCTAAAAAAAAAAAAAAATCACCTCCCACCTGTACAACATCATTGAGCCAGTATGAAAAGAGGGTGTTGTTAGCACCAAAGCACTCCCAGGGGGCTGAGGAGCTTTCCAGTTCCACAGGGGAGAACTGTGGGCACAGAATTCCAAGGACTGGGCACAGAGCTGCTGCCTGCAGGACTGGAGTCCCAAACACTGCACTGCTCTGGGGGATGGAAACCACTGAAGAGCAGGACAGGAGCAAAGTGTGAGGGTGACAGTGCCAGCCCAGCACAGGGCACTCCAGACACCACCTCCCACCCTTTCCTCTGGATTCATGGAGAGCACAAACTGCTGGCAGAACGTGGCTCCAGCCAGGGGTGGTTCATGAGCCAGATTAACCCTGGTACTGCACAAGCCACAGAGAAGGAGCTCTGCTGGCAGAGGGAATTCTGAGTGAAGCAGAATTGGTTCACCAGTGGTGCCAGAGACAGGAATTCCTGAGGGAAGCAGCCCCAGGGCTCACCAGCAGGAATTCCCTCTGGAAGCATCCCCAGGGAGTTCACCTGCTGGAACTCCTTAGGAAGCAGCCCTGGGGCTCACCAGCAGAAATTTCCTCTGGGCTCACCAGGAAGAATTCCCTCTGGAAGCAGCCCTGGGGGGAGCTCACCACCAGGAATTCCCCCTGGGGCTCACAGCAGGAACTTCCTCTGGGGCTCACTAGCAGGAATTCCCTCTGGCAGCAGCGCCAAGCTCACCAGCAGAACTCCCCTGAAGCAACCTCAGGCTCACAGCAGGAATTCTCCCTGCTGCAGCAGCCCAGCTCAGCAGCAGTGCCAGCTGTGCCCGGGGTGCTCTGTGGCTGTGCCCGGGTCTCTCAGCAGTGGTGCCAGCTGTGCCTGGGGTGCTGGCAGTGCCAGCTGTGCCCATGGTGCCGGCTGTGCCCGGCTCTCTCAGCGGTGGTGCTGGCTGTGCCCAGGTGCTCTCTGTGGCTGTGCCGGCTGTGCCCAGGTGCTCTCTGTGGCTGTGCCGGCTGTGCCCAGGTGCTCCCTGTGGCTGTGCCCAGGTGCTCCCTGTGGCTGTGCCGGCTGTGCCCAGGTGCTCTCTGTGGCTGTGCCCAGGTGCTCCCTGTGGCTGCGCCGGCTGTGCCCAGGTGCTCCCTGTGGCTGCGCCCCCCGTGCTCTCTGTGCCCGGCTCTCTCAGCGGTGGTGCCAGCTGTGCCCAGGTGCTCTCTGTGGCTGCGCCGGCTGTGCCCAGGTGCTCCCCGTGGCTGTGCCCGGCTCTCTCAGCGGCGGTGCCGGCTGTGCCCCGCGTGCTCTCTGTCCCTCTCTCTCTCCCTGTCCCTCTCGTAGCGGTGCCCGCCGCGCTCGTAGGAGCGCGAGCGCTCGTGCCGGTGGTTCCTGTAGTAGTGACTCTTCTTCTTGTACTTGCCCGAGTGGTCGGAGCGCTCGCGGGAGCGGCTGCGGGAGCGCGAGGAGCTGCGGCTGCGCGATTTGCGCGCTTTGTGCGCCGAGTATTTGTAGTCCTTGGATTTCTTGTAGGCGCGCGCCTTGGAGCCCTTGTAGGCAGAGCCGTGGTTGAGCTGCCGCGGGGGGGAGTCGCTGCGGCTGCGCGAGCGGCTCTGCGACTTGGAGCCGCTGGACGTGGAGTAACTCTCGCTCTTCCTGCGGAGCAAAGGACAGCAAACGGCATTCTCCTCAATTTTAACAGCTTCACTCTGTATTTTGCTGCTCAGCACCCTGTGAAAACTCAGCTTGTGTCCTAAACTTCCATCTGGCTGCTGTAAAAATATTGGTTTTTAGGAACTCTTATCCCGTTCTCCAGCTTTGGTTACGGTTACTGTGAGCACCCACACTTGGGAGTTACTCTGGAGTTCAACAGCACACACTGCTGGGGCACCTCAGCCTCCTGGTGAGCAACTAGCAAAGCCGGCACTGGGAAAAGGGAAACTGCTGGGGGCAAACTCGCTGGGCTCCTGGGGGAAAAACCCACTCGGCTCCCTGGGGGGGAAA
>JAOTBB010000866.1:5454032-5466307 GCA_025629985.1 Chamaetylas fuelleborni | reverse complement strand
GTGCTCTTCCAGCTACAGAGGCTCAAGGATACAGGCACACAGAGAGTGACAGACTGCAGTGAGCTGATTCCCAGCACAGCAAGGGATCTTGCTGGGACAAGGACTTGGACCAAAAGGAGGAGCCAGGGGAGGAAAGCACCTCCTCTCCCAGCCTGTGCTGTCCCTTGAGGTGTCCTGCTTGTCCAGCCCAAATCCTGTCCCCTGCCAAGTTCTCCCAGATCTTAGAGGCTTGGCCTGGCTGGATGGAACAACCAATCTGACTAAAAGATGCCAAATCTGTGCCCATTTCATATAAACACCCCTGACAAATAACAGACCCGAGGCACAGTGATGGATCCTCACTATTGCTTGCTTGCTGCCTGTTCTCTATTTATTAAAGGTCGATGCAGATTTCTTTTTGCAGCTTAGGAGCACATCCAGGACTGCTCAGTGCCCTGGCCGTTCATCCAGGGTGCTCAGAGAAAGATTCCATGTGGCCAAATCCATTCCTGCTGCCAACAGCCAGGGAACCTGGAGTGGGAGAGAGCAGGAAACCCAAAATCCTGGGAATGTGCTCTCAGCCCTCAGCTGAGCTCAAGGAGCAGCTGAGAGCCCAAAAAAACCAGACAAGACCATCTGAAGCACTTATTTTTGTTCTTATTCTGTGGTCCTGCCTGCATTGCTCTGGCATTCCTGCAATCCCTTTTCACCACATGGGAGTCCTGCTGTCCTCATGGAGATTAATTAGCCGGTTCTGTAACTAATTACAGGCAATAAGTCTCCAGCACTGTCATTCCTCTGCACTCTGAACACACACAGCACATCCCTGGTGTTTGTCTTGGGCTTCCACCCAGTGCTAAGCTTGAGCTACACTTAAAAATCAGAGGTTTTAAGGAAGAAGAGTAAATCTGATTATTTTCCTTTTGGCCCCAGGCTTGAACTTGCTGTCTCTAAGCCACTCTGGAATGGGGAGCTGGAAAAAAAAAAAAAAAAAAAGAAAGACAAATTGATTATAAATACCTGGTGACCAAGCATATGGTTTCAAAGTTCGGGCTGAGGGCTGTAAAGAAATGTAGATACTTCTCTGCTAACCCCCAGCATCAGTGAGAACACCCTCCCTCAGTAACACTTGCTCTATTTTAAATTTATTGCTTATTTGTCCTACACGTGGAACTTGTTTTTAAAGCTGTGCTGTTTGTTGGAGAGCCCCATGCAGCCTCACAAACCCTTCTTAAAACAGCTTAAAACAGCTCCTTTCAGAGCTGGGAAGAACTTTTATCCCTGACTTTGTCTGCTGAGAACTGAATCCTTCATTTCCACTTTTCCTGGAGCATTTTCCTTGGGCTGCCTTGGAGAGAGGGATGGAAGGGAGGTGAGTCATTCATTGACTCTACAAAGAGATTTTCACCTGATTTGTGTCCTCCCTTGGAATGTGCATTTGTGACTGATTAATCTCAGTGCAGAAGGGATGACAAAGCCCCTGGAAGTGCTCATGCAATAAGATGATTTTGTTTGTTCCTGCTGTAGGACAAAAGTTAAGTTTGCACAACTCCCTGCATAGTTTATCAATACATTAACTTGTCATCCCCCCACTTGTAACACACCCTTCTGAAGACAATTAAATATAAATACAAGAGCTACTGAATGGTTCCTTTGTGCTTGATGTGGGTTTTGTTCCAGGGGTTGGAAAATCTGGCATTCACAGAATCATAAAAGTTGGGAAAAGCTGAGATCACCACGTTAAATCATCATTTTAAATGACTGGAAGTGTGTGTTCTACCCGTGCCTGGTTTAGACAAAACTTCACCCCCATCCCTCAAAAGATGTGTTGGAAATGTAAAAATAGAAATACATGGATAAAGCCTCAGTTCCAGTAAGAATTGTTTTACAAGAGAGTCCCTGAGATCTTGGCAGAACTGGTAAATGTTTGTGAACAGCTCAGGCACAGGGTGGGATGGTTGGGCTGTCCTGTGAGGGGCCAGGAGTTGGACTCTGATCCTTGTGGATCCCTTCCAGCTCAGGATATTCCATGTTTCCATGATTCTAAGCCTGCATTTGGGAAGAAACATGAACATTTAGAAAAAAAAATAAAAATATGAGGAGGTGTCCCCAGCCTGCTGCTGAGGGCTGGGCGTGGTCCAGGTGTGTTCTACATTTTACATTTCAAACTGCAGAATTCCACGTGTTCTGATTTCCATTCCTCTTTCCTGTCATCTTTCCAACTCCAAGCACTTGGACAAGGAGCTGATTTCCATGGAATATCCTGCTTTTTATCCCAGATAACCACAGATACAGGTTTCCCTGTGTTCCCCTTCTCTGGAAGCTTCTGTCTCATCTTTCCCACTCCAAGCACTTGGACAAAGAGATAATTTCTATGGAATATCCTGCTCTTTATCCCAGATAATCCCAGCAATGTGTTTCCCTTCTCTGGAGGTTTCTGTCTCATCTTTCCCACTCCGAGCATTTGGATTGGGAGCTGATTTCCATGGAATATCCTGCTTTTTATCCCTGATAACCACAGGGATGGGTTTCTCTCTGCTCCCCTTCTCTTTTCCACTTTTCCATCATCTCTCCCATTCCAAACTGTTGGGTCAGGAGCAGATTTTCCAGGGAAATCCCAGATAACACATTTCCCTGTGCCCCCTTTTTCTGGAAGCTTCTGTCTTAAAATCCCTAACGTTGGATTAGGATCCGATTTCCAGGGAATTCCTGCTCTTTACCCCAGATAACCACAGCAATGGGCTCCTCCACGCTCCTCTTTTCTGCTTTCCCATCCTCCTTGCCATTCCAAGGAGCTGATTTCCATGGAAATCCGGGATAACTCCACAGCCCATGCCGATTTCCATGTGTTATAAATGAGAAACAAAGTCTCGATATTCAGCAAAATTCAGATTGGTTTATTTTACATAGACAGAACAAGCTGGGGAAACGTGAGGGGTCACAGCCCGAACTTGGTTTGCAGCTCCTTTTTTATAGTCTGGTTTTCCTTGTAGTAATCAATAATTGTTATTGTTTTGTTGTAGTAATTCTGCAAGGTAAGCAGTGGTGGTCAAAGAAACTTCCAAACTTCCGTGGGACAGCTCTTGGGACAATTTGTCAAGTAACCATCTGGTCTTGGTAGATAAAAACAGGAGAAGTGGGAATTCTGATCTTTAGCAGATAGTTTGTGATTGATTACACAAAGGCAGGAAATATGATTCTGCAAAAAAACCTTTCAGACTGTGGAAAACCCTTTTTTTTCTTTGACAAACTGGTATACACAACATTCATAACAGGGGGATTTAAACAGAGTGGGTTTAATCATATATTTCCCTTTATCTAGGTCCATGTTATTTTCTTATTTTAAGCGTGCTGGTTTATACAAACTCCAAAACTTCTATGATTAACAAGAATCATTTATCAATTATCACACATGGAAATCCGAGATAACTCCCAGGCCGCGCGGCCCTTAGCAACGCCCCGCACTCCCGTTGCTACGCGGAAGCGCGGCCCCGCCTGTTTTGTCCCTCCTGGCGCTCCGTCCCTCACACGGCACTCCCGCTCCTCCCTCCTCTCTCAACCAATCAAATCGCACACGCGGCGCGTCTCCACCAATCGGCGCGCGGCGCGCCTCCCCCGCGGGCCAATGGGAGGCCGGCTCGCCCTCTGCGCATGCGCGCGGGTCGCGGCGCGTCCCCCGCGTGGAGCCACCGCCGCCGCCCTCATGTCGTGGCTGTTCGGGCTGAACCGCGGGGCCGCGCCGGGCGGCGGCGGGGACGCGGCGCCCCCGGGTGCCGGCACAGGCGCGGGCGGTGCAGCCGGTCTCTCCCTGCCGCCCGCCCCCGCTGGCGGCGGCTCCGGGGACCGTCAGACGCCCAAGGACAAATGGAGCAACTTCGACCCCACGGGCCTGGAGCGCGCCGCAAAGGCGGCGCGGGAGCTGGACGCGTCCCGTGCGTGAGGGGACGGGGCGGGAGCGCTCGTCAGGGTGTGGGGATGTGGGAAATGCGGTGTCAGAGCCGGGGGACGCCGGGAAAGGGCAGGGAGCGGTGCTCAGGAAATTCCTCCTGGATGTGAGGAATTGTGTGTTCCAGTCTGGAACAGAGAGCAGAGGGGATGTGGAGTGTGTTCCAGTCTGGAACAGAGAGCAGAGGGGCTGTGGAGTGTGTTCCAGTCTGGAACAGAGAGCAGAGGGGGTGTGGAGTGTGTTCCACTGTGGAACAGAGAGCAGAGGGGATGTGGAGTGTGTTCCACTGTGGAACAGAGAGCAGAGGGGGTGTGGAGTGTGTTCCATGATGGAACAGAGAGCAGAGGAGGTGTGGAGTGTCCCTCACTGTGGGTATTCCCTGTCCTGTGCCCTGCCCAGGCATGGCTCTGCTGGAGCACATGAGGCTCTTGGGGCTCCTCCAGCCTGGCCCATCCTGGCATCCCCCGTGTCCTGTGGGGTCCTGGCACCCCAGGATCAGCATCCCCACTCAGTGACCTCCGAGTGCTTCCAACAGGGTTTGTGAGGGGACAGGGAGGCACCAGAGCATCTTCATAAAAACACAGATTCCCAGAATGGTTTGGGTTGGAAAGGACCTTAAATCCCATCTCATTCCACCTCTATTCTTCCACTATCCCAGATTGCTCCAGCCCCATCCAGCCTGGCCTTTTCCAGTTATGCTGAGAAATTCCATAATCATTTATCCCCTGGAGGGTTGAATGTGCCATTGCAGAGCTCCAGGAACAGGGTGCTTTGAACAGTCTGAGCATCTTTGCTGAGAAAACACCTCTCACTGTCCATAATCTCTTCCCACCCTCCAGGCCATGCAAAGGATGCTCTGAGCCTTGCCCAGATGCAGGAGCAGACCTTGCAGCTGGAACAGCAAACCAAACTGAAGGTGTGTTGGAATTCCTCAGCTGGAGCTCCTCAGGCAGCTGCCAGGTTTGGGAGGGACCAAGTTAAAATCTTTCCTCTGCAGGGGATGAAAAATTTTCCTTTCTGTTCAGCAAATAGGAGTTATTTGTGTTTAGGGAAAAAAAGAAATCTGGAAGGTGAAGTCCCAGCTAATTTGGCTTATTCTGACACATTTTTTTTTTTATGGCTTTGGTTAAAACTTGCATGTCCTGAGTGGTTTTGTAACTCCTGGAATATCACTGCTGGTTTTGACATGAGGTTTCTGTGGGAACTTTAAAGTAGATGGGTGAAGGACAGACTTCTGTTTTCTTATAAAGGGATTTAGGGATTGCTTGGGTGTTGATTGGTCTCTTGGGTGTTTTTTTTTTTAATTGTGTTTAATCCTGGAATGGTTAATTATGCTATTTCTTACCATCATTTTATTATCATATTTTAAGTTTCTTGTGTCAATGATCATCTTTGAAGGGTACCACTGGTTACAGAGGGATTGCTTGGAATAAAATTATCAGTGGAATTTCTCTCCAGGGTGGTTTATGCATTCCTGATAATGAAATTCTCTGATTGTTTCACCAGGAGTATGAAGCTGCCATAGAACAGCTGAAGAATGAGCAGATCCGGGTCCAAGCAGAAGAGAGAAGGAAAACACTCAGTGAAGAAACCAAACAGCATCAAGCAGTAAGGGAATGAGGGGGAAGCCAAGTGAGGGGAGACCTTGTTTGTATCTTCCCTTATAGAAAAGGCAATGATGCATTAATTATTCCTCTCATTATCCCTTTAGTTAATTATCCCTTTTTGGGGCAGCCAGAGATCTGGGGGTGTTCACTGGCTGAGCCCCTGTTCTATGCTGGATTTGTAATGCTGAGCTGGGGTTTTAGTCCTCTTGGACATCCAGAGGAACTGGTGCTAACAGTTTCTCTCATTCTGGGTTTTTTTGGGATTTTCCTAAAGGGCTTTTCAGGGAATTGTTGAGCAATACTGGTTTATCAACTGTCTGTGTTAGCCTGGACAGTGAAATGGCTCTGTGTTGTTTGGATTTCAGTCTTAAGTGGCTTGAAACCCTATTTCTTCTGAATTAAACAGGAAAAAATATCTTAAGAGAAGTGATACAAATCTGAGTTGTTGTGAACAGTGTTTGTGCTCCCTGGTTTGTTCACTGACTTGGCTATAATCCTGAAATAGGGAAAACAAAGGCTGACTTTTATTAAAATCTAAATTATGGTCATTTCTTACTCTGAGAGACAGGAGATGAGGGAATTGATTCATTTTAATGGTTTATCCAGCTCGGGAAGTTTGCTAGAACTTTTTATTTGGCACGTGGTGCTTTTACCCTGGCAGAGTTTGGACTTTGAGCAGGGCTGGCCCAGGAAGCAGCTGCACACTCAGCTGCTCTCAGGGGTTGTTCTTCACCTCCTGCTGCTCACAGGGCATCATTTAAAGTCACAGCAAACTCAATCTTGGTTTAATTCCTGATGTTTTACTGTTGCTGAGGAGATAATTCCCAAGCCTTTCTGCTATCCCTGTGTTTGGAATAAAGAATGATGTCACCCCCTGATACAGAATCTCCCTGCTGATTGATGTGGATCCTCAGCCCTCTTCCACTTCAGTGGAGGTGATTTGGGTTTATTTGGAGTTACAGTGGAAAATTGATAAGAGGAATTAATGAGGAGCAAGTAAATCTTTATCAAAACCAGAGCCCATCAGCACATCCTGACAGTTCTGTTGCTTGCAGTCACCAGGCCAGGTAATGAGCTTTACAGCATGGAAACCTTGTTTTTCCCAGTGAAGTCTCCTTTTCTGGGCCAAGAAATACTTGCTCTTTGTTTTGACATCTGTGATCCCTTAAAATGAAGTCAGACTGTAGAGACTTCTCAGCACAGAGGAGTTTTTGGTGCTGACTGAGGATATTTTGCCCCGTTCACATTCAAATCCAAGATAATTTTTTGTTTGTGTGGATTTTCCCGTTTTATTTAGTTTTTTTCCTCCTGAACCTCATTTCCCTTAGGACCAGGCTGTTTTTTAACTGCCTAATCTGTGTATTCTGAATTTCTTTTGTTTTTTGAAGAGAGCCCAGTACCAGGACAAGCTGGCACGGCAGCGCTACGATGAGCAAATGCGACAGCAGGTAGGGGGGATTCCTGCTCTGATCCAGCTGGGAAAATTCTGGGGAAATTCTTCTTAAATCCAAGAGGTGCTCTGGAGCTGTGCCCTGTCCTGCTGGGCACACTTTATCTGTATTATCTACCCAACATCAGCAGTGCTGGCCTGGCACATCAAGGGCTGGGCATTAGGACAAAGCAGCAGATTGGAATTAGAAGGATAAATCTGAGAGATGAGAGGAAATGCACTTCAACCTGAGCACCAGCTTTTTGAAAATATTTGGAGCACTTAAGTTTACACTTGATGGAATTCTTACAACATCAACATCTCCTCTGCTGTCATCTCTCCCTGCAGCAACTTGCTAATGAGGAAAATCTGAGGAAGCAGGAGGAATCTGTGCAGAAGCAGGAGGCCATGAGGCGAGGTGAGTGTTTTGTTGAGCTGCTGAGGGTGTGAGGACATGTGGAGCCCTTGTGCTGATCTTTGTGTCCATGCTGTGTTTGATGTCAGATTGGCAAGAACAGGTAAATCCCAGTAGTGCTAAAATGACCAATTGCTTCCAAGGTTGGTTTTAGAAAGGGGTGCACTCCTAAACATTTACCCTGTCACTGCTGGATTTCTCAATGACAGAATAACTGAAACTCTGATTTCATACTGGAACAACCTAAAATAGATCCAGTTTTGAGAAGGGGAGAGAAACAAAACATCTTCAAGGAGTGGTTGAATCAGTGTCACCTCATCCCCATTCGATTTCCTGCAGAAAATAAAAAAGTTGTAGTGTGAAACTTGCTTAGTTTCTCTTTGTTTTGGGAATTGCCAGAATTCCTGAGTTTGCAGAACTCCACTGGGGTGCAAGTCTCAGAAATGTTGAGGCAATTTCTGTTTGAATGGGGTGGGAAGGCCGGTTTGCTCTGAACACAGATGTGGACAGCTGTGCTGCCATCCAGAGGGGGAAGTGTAGCCTGAATAAAACAGCCCAGTGGTGAAGAGAGGGAAGTGTAGCCTGAATAAAACATCCCAGTGGTGAAGAGAGGGAAGTGTAGCCTGAATAAAACAGCCCTGTAGGGCTGGGTTATTTCACTCCTGGATTTCTCTTTCATTCTCCTTTCACACAATTCTGTCTTTGAGCTTCCAAAATCCCGTTTGGGACCGGCAGCTCCCAAACGTCTCCAAACACTGCGCGGCGACTTCCTGGGGGTTTTTCTTCTCCCTGACATTAAACCACCCAAAAATGTGACCTGTGTGCTGTGTTTTTTTCCCCCCCCCAAGCCACGGTGGAGAGGGAGATGGAGCTGCGGCACAAGAACGAGCTGCTGCGGGTGGAGGCGGAGGCGCGGGCGCGCGCCAAGGCCGAGCGCGAGAACGCCGACATCATCCGCGAGCAGATCCGCCTCAAGGCGGCCGAGCACCGCCAGACCGTGCTCGAGTCCCTCCGGTGGGTCAGCCAGGGCTGCAGCTTCCCCTCTGGCTCCCAGCACTGGGAAAAGCTGGGCTTTGTTCCTGTGGTGCTTTCAGTGTGTCCCAGCACCTGGGAAAAGATGAGATTTGTTCCTGTGGTGCTTTGAGTGTGTCCCAGCACGTGGGAGAGCCTGGGCTTTGTTCCTCTGGTCCTTCGCTGAATGTGTCCCAGCACCTGGGAAAAGATGAGATTTGTTCCTGTGGTGCTTTGAGTGTGTCCCAGCACCTGGGAAAAGCTGGGACTTGTTCCTCTGGTGCTTCTCTGAGTGTGTTCCAGCACCTGGGAAAAGATGGGATTTGTTCCTCTGATCCTTCTTTGAGTGTGTCCCAGCACCTGGGAGAGCCTGGGCTTTGTTCCTCTGGTGCTTCGAGTGTGTCCCCACATGTGGCAGTATCTGGAGTTTGTTCCTCTGGTGTTTCTCCAAGTGTGTCCCAGCACTGGGAGAACCTGGAGTTTGTTTCTCTGGTGCTTTTCCAAGTGTGTCCCAGCATGTGGGAGAACCTGGGGTTTGTTCCTCTGGTGCTTGTCTGAGTGTGTCCCAGCACTGGGAGAGCCTGAGGTTTGTTCTTTTAGTGCTTCTCTGTGTCCCAGCACTGGGAGAGCCTGGGCTTTGTTCCTGTGGTGCTTCTCTGAGTGTGTTCCAGCACCTGGGAAAAGCTGGGGTTTGTTCCTGTGATGCTTTGAGTGTGTCCCAGCACTGGGAGAGCCTGGGCTTTGTTCCTGTGGTGCTTCTCTGAGTGTATTCCAGCACCTGGGAAAAGCTGGGGTTTGTTCCTGTGGTACTTTGAGTGTGTCCCAGCATGTGGGAGAACCTGGAGTTTGTTCTGAGGAATTTCAGCCTGGTGCTTCTCCAAGTGTGTCCCAAGATTTGGGGAACCTGGGGTTTGTTCCTCTGGTGCTTCGAGTGTGTCCCAGCACATGGAAGAACCTGGGGTTTGTTCCTCTGGTGCTTTTCCAAGTGTGTCCCAGCATGTGGGAGAACCTGGGGTTTGTTCCTCTGAGGAATTGCAGCCTGGTGCTTCTCCAAGCGTGTTCCAGGATTTGGGAAAACCTGGGATTTTTTCCTCTGGTGCTTCCCCAAATGTGTTCCAGCACTTGGGAGAACCTGGGGTTTGTTCCTCTGATGTTTGTCCAAGTGTGTCCCCACATGTGGGAGAACCTGGGTTTGTTCCTCTGAGGAGTTTCAGCCTGGTGCTTCTCTAAGTGTCCCCCCAGCGTGTGGGAGAACCTGGGGTCATTTCTCTGGTACTTCTCCAAGTATGTCCCAGCACCTGGGAAAAGCTGGGGTTTGTTCCTGTGGTGCTTCTCCACTTGTGTCCCAGCATGCTGGAAAATCTGGGGTTTGTTCCTCTGAGGAATTTCAGCCTGGTGCTTCTCTAAGTGTGTCCCAATGTGTGGGAGAGTCTGGGGTTTATTGTTCTGAGGGTTCTCCAAGTGTGTCCCAGCACATGGCAGAACCTGGGTTTTATGCCTTTGGTGCTTCTCCAGGTGTGTCTCAGGATTTGGGAAACCTGGGGTTTATTCCTTCAGTGCTTCTCCAATCCTGTGTCCCAGGATTTGGGAGAGCTGGGGTTTGTTCCTCTGAGGAATTTCAGTGCTTGTCTTGCTACGTTGTCACCTGAATGGCAACCAGAGCCATTTATAGTGATACAATTTTTCTAAGAGATTATTTCAAGCCTTGTCCTCTATTCCTACAACTGAGTTATTCTGAGAGCCCCTCAGTTATTTCAGTTCCCTTCAGTTATTTCAGAATATACACCACAAAGGTATAAAGCAGTTTGGCTCCACAGGGGCGGATGTTTAGGTTTGGAATTGGTTAATTTTAGGTCCTTTGAGATTTTGAACAAAAAAAGCTCCAAATTCCTACAGTTCAGCACAAATAATGCATTAAAGAAGTAAATTGATACAATCTTAAGGCCAGATGCTTTTCTGGACTTAATCCCAGCTCAGGTGTAGGCATCAGATGATTATAAATATATTTTCCAGGCTTGTTCATGTTCCAATTCTGAGGTGAGCCCTTAGCTTTGACTTCTTCTGAAGAAGATTAACAACTTTAATACAATATGAAAGTCTGTCTTTAAAATTTATCAATTCAGTCCTTGAAATCCCTTTCTCTGTTGCCTTTTTTTTTTTTTTTTTTGCTTACCACAGGACAGCTGGGATGCTCTTTGGAGAAGGATTCCGTGCTTTTGTAACAGACTGGGATAAAGTCACAGCCACGGTAAGGTTGGGATATCTGGCAGTAACTTCCAGAAAAACCTGTCTGTAAATGTGTGTTAAACTCCTGATTGTGTCACAGCTTTAGATCTAATTTTGATAAAGCCTAGAGAGCACTTGGAGAACTCTTATGTGTGCTACATGAATTGATTAAAAACCAGACCAGCATCTTTTCACAGGACAAAAGAGCTTGGCAGTGGAATCTTGGGGACACAAAATTGTTCCTCAGTGTAATACTTCAACAAAACAGCAGTGAAAATATATTTTTGGTAGCGTGGCTGGTTAAAATAGAAATTTTGCTTTAAGTCAGTCACCACCATCTGCTCCACCCTCTGATTTTATACACACAAAAACATCCTTTGCCTGAGAGCACTGGGGAGAACAAGACAAGCTTTAAGTGGCTCCTTTTGTCCCCTGTACCTGGGGTGTCTTCAGAATCCAGAGCCTTTTGTAGATCACTGCTTTGAGCTGTGCATTCACTTGACCCAGATACCAGTTTCCTGCATTATGGTCATTTTTTTTTTTTTTGCTTCAGACATTCTCTTCTCTTGTGAATTTGGGACATTTAGCTTTAAAAAAAAAAAATTAAGTGTATTTTTGGAAAGGGGATAACACAGCTGGAACTCATATTTTCTGTTGCTTTGAAATTTTTGAAATTACTACAAGGTAAGAACCAGTCAGTTATTTTAAGATTCTTGTAAATGAAGCCTGAATTTTGAGTTCTGTCTATTCTAAGGGCTGCTCTTTCTCTGCCTCTTCCCAGCCAAGCAGAACCCCAAAGGTTCTACTTCAAGTTTTTTGATTCACTGTGGTTTTAGTGTAATTCACTTTGTTTACTGACCAGAGACCCATTCCTTTGCTTGATTCTTCATGACAAATAGTTAGGCCTTGTAATTAGACTGATTTTTTTAGAGCTGGTAATTGGGTTCTTGTTTGATCCAGAACCCAGCTTTAAAGCTCTGTCTCTCTGTATCTTGTGACATGAACATCAGTGAAGTCCCAGAATCTGAGCAGGTGACATCAGATCCATCCAGGCAGAGGAGCTTTGCTGTGCTGGATGGTCTAAGAGAGCATGAGATCATGGCACTGTTTTCAGAGGGAGGCTGCTAAAAAGGTGAAATCTGCTCTGTGTTCTATATCTGAGCTGAATTTGGTGTGGAGATCCCTCACTCTTTGCATCCTGGAACTCACAGTTCTGATCCCTTCGTGTTTCCAGCCAGAGCAGAAGTGATGTCACACATTTCAGCAGAGTGAGAGTGAACAGATGGTGCCTCATGGTTTATTGAACAGTGCCACCCTTGTTGTCCTTGAGGCTTTTGACCCTGATCTGTACTTGCAGGAGAAGTCAGCTTATTTTAAAAGCAATTGCTGCAGTTTGCTCTTTTCTCTAATATAAATTATTGGCATCAGCTTTAAGCTGACTCCTGAGTCTGGAGTCTTTCTGCTTCACTGGCAAATCGATGGGAATGTCTCATTTTGTGGGGTTTCTGAGAGAGCAGCCCAGTGCAGTGATGGCAGTTCCCACCCAGTGATGGCAATTCCCATCCCCATGATGGCAATTCCCATTCCCATGATGGTAATTCCCACCCCAGTGATGGCAGTTCCCACCCAGTGATGGCAGTTCCCACCCAGTGATGGCAATTC
>JAOTBB010000866.1:5425373-5453932 GCA_025629985.1 Chamaetylas fuelleborni | reverse complement strand
GATGGCAATTCCCATCCCCATGATGGCAATTCCCATCCCCATGATGGCAATTCCCATCCCCATGATGGCAATTCCCACCCAGTGATGGCAATTCCCATCCCCATGATGGCAATTCCCATCCCCATGATGGCAATTCCCATCCAGTGATGGTAATTCCCATCCCCATGATGGCAATTCCCACCCAGTGATGGCAATTCCCACCCAGTGTTGGCAATTCCCATCCCCATGATGGCAATTCCCATCCCCATGATGGCAATTCCCATCCCCATGATGATTTTGGCTTTGCTGCTCCTCTGGAGTCCCTAATTCCCTGTTGTGTTGGAGCTGGCACCTTTAGCAGATATTCCCTTTTTATGCCCTGCCTTGGTGGCAGCCACAATTCAGCTGTGGCTGAATTTTACATTCAGTTTTACCTTGGCATCTTCAATTCAGCTTTGATTTTCTGCTGTGCTGAGGGGCATCCTGGCAGGCAGCACCTGGCTGCTGTGGCTCTTTTATCTTCATTACTCAATCCACTTGAAAATCTGGCCAGCCCCACACATTTTGGGCAGGATGTACTTTTTTGATTCAGGAATGAATGCTTCACTTGTGCTTCCTCTGCCTTTTGCTGTGCAAGAGCAGTCAGTGAACAGGGAGTGTGAGACCTTGACTGTCTGAACAGGGATAAAACACCTTACCAAAAATAAACCCCTCCTGCTCAGCATTTGTCCTGAATCTTAATTGTTGCTGCACACAACAACACTGCATTGCCAAGTGGTTTTGTTGATTTTTTTCCCTTTTTTTTTTTTACCTTTCTCCATTTTTTTTTTTTTTGCAGGTGGCAGGTCTGACCCTGCTGGCAGTGGGGGTTTATTCTGCCAAAAATGCCACAGCTGTAGCAGGACGTTACATAGAGGCACGGCTGGGCAAACCCTCCCTGGTGAGGGAAACCTCCAGGATCACTGTGCTGGAGGCTCTCAAACATCCCATCAAGGTAAAATTCAGCTTTCTTCCTGTGCTACACTCAGCAAAACTCATCAGTGGGTCTGAATAAACAGAATATTGGAGGTAGAATGGATGGGCTGAGCCCACTGGTGTTCTGTAAGATGTTTTAATCCAAGTGAGTTGTCAAAATGTTTTTTTTTTTTTTTCTACCTGTGAGTAACTGAATTTGTCCTCTCAAGGTTGGTAAACGTCTCACCAGCAAGGCTCAGGATGCCCTTGAAGGAGTTGTTCTCAGTGTGAGTACTCTGTTTTCCTGTATTGGGCTGTGAAGGATGACTTTAGATTCTAAATAAGAACTGCTGGTTCTTTAAACTCACTTCTAAAGCTGTAGTTCCAGCAGTTTTGGAGTCATAGCACCCTTGGGACTCTGAGACCATAAATAAGCTCCTGTGTTCAGTGTGACATGCATTAAGCAGCTTGTTCACCTTTTTTTCCCCTCTGTGAAAAGCAGTTGGAAGTCTTAGTTCAGTCCTTGCTCTGGTGCAGTTTCCCTCTGTAGTCAGCATGTTAATATTCAGAATTCCATTTGTACCATCTGAAGTTAAGGATTACTGAACCCAGACCTGCTTCTAGGCCAAAAAAATTAAATATTGTGTGCATTTGCCCACCCTGAGATTGGTTCTTAACTTGCTAATTAGTGCCACTTCTATATATTTCCTTCTAAATTTGCTTCCTGGTTATCAGGCAAATTTAAGAGCTGCTTGAAGCTGTTGAGAGAAAATGTTCCTGCAGGAATAGCTCTCTCTCAGTATCCCCAAATGCAGGAGTAATATAAATATGAGTTTATAACTTGAGAAGGAATTAGCACTGCAAAGAGTTGCTTATGTTCTGCCATATCCCTCCCAGGGCATCCATTAGGAAGTGAATATTTAGGTGTTATCTGTTCCTAGAGTAGTCACTGCACTGCTTCCTGCCCTGCTGCTTTTCCTTATGAAAGAATTGTAGCCAAGTGGAGAGAAAATGGAGTAAATCCTCACATAGGACAGGAAATGACCTTGGTGTGGAGTCATGAGCAGCTGAAGTTAAGACTAAAAAGCTTGAGCCTGGAGTGCTGCCTCCTTCCTGCAGGTACTGGTGTGGGAACCTGGTAGGTGCAGCTCTTTTGGTGCTTCCTGGCCCTGACATTTAACTTTAACTCTTTCCTTGCAGCCCCAGTTGGAAGCACGTGTGAGAGACATTGCCATAGCAACCAGAAACACAAAAAAGAACAAAAGCCTCTACAGGAATATTCTGATGTATGGTCCCCCTGGCACTGGAAAAACTCTCTTTGCCAAGGTAAAAACCCTGCCAAAATTCTGCCAACCTGCACGTTGCAAAGTGTTGTGGAAATTCCAGGGCCTGGGGAGCCTCTATTGCTGGAGTGTTGCATGAACCTTGTGTTCCTGTTGGGGAGGGAGGAAAGGGCAGCTCTGAATCAGTGCAGCCACTTGGATTCTGGAGCTGAGAGGGGGCAGAGCAGCTTTTCCATCTGGGAAAAGCCCTGGGCACCTGGGATTTGTGGGAATCACAGCAGCAGCCACCTCATACCCACCTCTGCTGGCTTTATGCCCTTGGCTAAATGGATCTTTCTGCTGGTGCTCCCAGTCCCAGAGCAGAGACAACCATGAGCACAGGCACTGCCAGGGTGGTTTTTACATGGATCTGAGTCAGAATTTGATTTTTTTCCTTGCTTTTCAATGCTCGTCCACAAGACCACAACTTTTTAACAGTAGTAGGTTTGACAAACTGATGCAAGTTGAATTTTTTTTCCTCTGTCAGTACATTAAATCTCCACCCCAGTAATTTTCTGAGAGTATGGCACCTGCTGGATTTCTAAAGCCACCTAATTTGGGTTTCTAAGGCCAATGGAGATGGACAGAAATGGAAAAAAATAAACAATACACAAGTTAAAGTTGCCACTAAGTGATAAAGAACATAAAAAAGCCAATATCTCCCCTCTGGAAATAATCACACTGACAGCACTAAACTGCTTTAATTCCCTCTTCATCTTCCATGGCCTTGCAGTGAAAGCAAGGCTTTAATTTGCTGGTTTTTGTTTCCTTGCAGAAATTAGCTGTGCACTCAGGCATGGATTATGCCATCATGACAGGAGGGGACGTGGCCCCCATGGGCAGGGAAGGGGTCACAGCCATGCACAAACTCTTTGACTGGGCCAACACCAGTAGGAGAGGGTAAGTTGAGCTTTTCTTGAATCCTCAATTTGGGTTTTTACTCAAAAAACCCTCAGCACAACAGTGCAGTTCAGCCCCTCAGTCACTGTTATGGAGTGAGGTAACACTGAGCAAACCCAAAACCTCCTAAACTTTTTCCTTGTTAATTAGTGATATTTAAAAAGCTAAAAGCCTTTGCTTTGCTGTTCTCTCAAACCTTTTTTACACCAATTTTTCCAGATCAGTCATAATTTAATTGTCTGATCTCACCAAGCAGGAGGAGGCTTCCTGCCCATTGAAAGCTGGGACAAATTTCCTTCAGGGTGATTAATGATCTGACAGTAATTAGAAGATTTAGCACAAATCAGGTGTTCACACTCTGAATGTTCCCTGTTGCAACTGCTCAAATTTGAAACACTGATAGTATTTAAATCCAGCTTCTTGTTTGCTTTTGAGTCTCAAGCAGGAGTGAATTATAAGAAATAGAAGAGGATAAGGAGGAGACAGATGCTAAAGGCATCAGGTGTAAAAATCACAAACACAAAAAAGAACTTTTGCTTTTTCAGTCACCTTTAAAAACAAATTTTTATCTGCAGAGAATCCTCATGGTGAGGCTGAATCTTGGCTCCCTGATTCTGTAGCAGTGTGGAGTCAATTTGCTCCTACCCTTGTAAATGGATTTTTGCAGTGCAGAGGTAGCTGAGGAGTTGTTTGTCCAGGATGGTAAAATCCTGATAATATTGAACTTTCAGGGGGTGTTTTGTGCTGGTTTGATCTCAGATCTGGAAATGTGGCTGCCCAGTGATTTATGTGTTCTCTGATTGCTTGAGATGAGCATTATCTTGCAGTGTCTCTTTTAATCCTTCCTTCATTCATCACCTAAACCTTTCCATTTCCCCTCACAAAGAAAAAAGCAGGGAAACATCCTAAGGATTTACATTTTTAAGCTTCTTTCCTGAGGAGCAATAGAAGGGAAGGTGTTAGAATTTGAGAAGTTGGAAGAGAAGTGAGGATGCTCAGCTGGATGCTTCTATTAAGGAATTTTTTTACAGCATTGCCTGGGTCTGAATTTCTCTGCCCTGATAAAAATTTCTGTGCATTTCAGCTTCCTACACTTCCTGATCAAAGCTTACATGTGTCCATAGAATCAATATTCTCACCTCCAGTTGCACTGAAGTATTTAAGTAAATTTAATTCTGAATATCCACCAGTCTTAGCTGTTGCCTTTATTAGGTGAACTAGTGATAACAGACTCCTCTGCAGAGAATATTTGGGAGAAGCTGGGGCTGAGTGGAAGATGTTAATGGGCCTGAAATCCCCTGGAAGAAAGCTGGGTTTGAAGCTAGGCAAGGAGTAATACAAGCTGTGACAGCTTTATGAGCAACCTGGTTGTGTTATTGATAAACATCTTTACAGGCTCAGTCCCTTGGGAAGAGCACTGCCCTTGGGTTGTAAGTGAATTTATTTTGGTGAATAATTCATGGGCTTTATTAATTCACTTCTCCACAGGTAGTAAAACCATTACATTAGTGGTGTTGTGCTTTGGAAAAGGAAAAAACCTCACAAAACAACAAAGCAGGCTGAGGAGAGGAGTCTAGTTTGAGCTTTTCAGAGTGGCAAAAGGAAGGAAAATGGCAGGGAGGTGTCGCTGTCACCAAGATTTCTGCATTGTGCCCTTGCACACATCTCTCTAAAGAGGGAGGAATGGTAAAATAGCACTCTGACTTCAGCAGGACTAAATTTCAAATATTTACTGCAGCTTGGCAGTAACATCCAGCCACAAACCACAAACTGTGCCTGTGAAAACTCCCAGCTAGATTTAAAAATCCAGAGGAGTTTCAGGTCCTGTACCTTAGTCTTGCTTCAGTCTGCTTCTGAACAGCAGGAAACAGAACTCCAGAGGCCTGGGGGCAGATTTGTGGCCTGAGGGGTGTGAAATAAAATCCATTTTTCAGCTGCTGGGCTGGGCCAGGTGCACACCACGGGCAGGTTGCTGCAGCTTGGCTGCGAAACGCTGCCCAAGGAAACAAGGCTGCTTGTGCAATGCTTTATTTGGGTGTTTATATTTATTTATTTGGGTGTTGATAATGCTGTGGGTGCCTGGCAGTGGGGCAGGAGCATCCTGCAGCCTCACTTACCCCTGTCCTGTTACTGTCTAGTGCTTTCCTTTTGCAGCCTCCTGCTGTTCGTGGACGAGGCGGACGCGTTCCTGAGGAAAAGGGCGACAGTAAGTGCTTGGTGTGTGTCTGCTCCTCCTGCTGCTGCTGCTGCTGCAGTCCAGCCACAGCCTCCTGCATGCACTGTCTGCCTTCAGTGGGCACAAAATGAGAGCTGGCAGGTGCCTCGGTGCTCACCTGAGTCACTGGTGGCAGAGACAAGGAATCAGCGTTGTGCGGAGTGGAGCGAGCGCCTCGGAGCTGAGAATTGCTGCTGCAGGAGATGGGTGGTGGTGCCATCATCATTTCCTTTTAAATGCTTATTTATCCTCAATACCCTTAGCATACATATTTGTAATCCCTTAAATCTAGGATCTTGACATAGTCCTAGTATTCTGTTAAGCCAAAAAAAAACCAAACAGCCTGAAAGCCTCACCATTGAAAACCAAAAAACTCTGCACTGTCTTAAACCTAAGTCCCCTCTAAAACACATCCTATAAACTAAAACTAAACCCATTTGAAGGAGAGTACTTTGGGATAAATATCATGCTATTCATTCAAACCTCTCATTAAAACATCTTTATTAAATATGCTAATTTACAAAATCTATAAAATTGGAGGTGTGCTCTACCATGAATGTGCATTTCAGCTTATTTTACCTTTAGCAAATGGTTGCACCATAAAAATCCTTTTTAAATACCAAGATAAAAACCCTTTATTCCTTAACTGTGGCTAACTCCTAATTTTAAGACCAAGGAAAAGGCATCAGCAGCCCAGTGTTGTTGGAGGTTTTGCAGCAGGAAAATAGGAAGGAAAGAGACAAATATTGAAGGCTGTTCATGCTGGTGCCTTGCAGGGTTTGGGCTTTGTCCCCACAAATATCTATATTTGAAAATTTTGATTACAAAACTGCTTTTTGCTACATGAACAAATTACAGCAGCATCTTTGTATGAATAACTTGTGTTTCCAAAGTCACCACTTTGTCCATCCAGTCTGGACCTGCTGCTTGAATCCCAGCTGTGTTTTTAAAGAACTCTCCAGGAGGTTACTTAGAATTTGTGAGTGAATCCTTTGCTTATTTTCCTGTGTCCCCAGCTAAAATAGCAGGGCCAGAGCACTGGGTTTGAAACCAAGCAGATCACTGGATGAGTGTGGATGAATCTGTAGCCTCTCTCCTGGAAGCTTTACTTCCTAACCTTTCTCCTGGGTATATAAATTGATTTTTTTTCTCCAAGGTGCTTTGGATTCTGCTGTAATGCAAGTGCTTGACAATAACAGAATTCCCTTTGTCCATAATGCTGCTTAAAGCTGTGACCTGTCTGCAGTGCTCAGCAGCTGGTCCTCCTTTGGGTTTGATCTTTGCAGGAGAAAATCAGTGAAGATCTCAGAGCAACTTTAAATGCATTTCTGCACAGAACAGGGCAGCACAGCAACAAGTGAGTATCCAGTTTCAGCAGTTGTTATTTCCCTGGGTTGAGGAAAGTCTTCAAAGGGTCTCTGGTTTACAAATGGAAGTTGGAAATGATCTGTGCTGCTGAGGGGGTTGTAAAAGTCTGCAGAGAATATTCCCCCTTTCAGTTTATGTGCTGAATGTGGCAACTTTTCCTGGCACTTGGAAATCAGAGCAGAAGGAAAATTTTTTCCTGAAACTGGAGTGATATTTGGACATCTTGAGTGTGTTGATGTTTATGTTTTCTTTCTTGGTAAGTTACTGTTTATACAAGAGCCCAGGAAAATCACTTACCACAAAAATCCTCATTTCATCCTGGCTGGGTGCTTCATGTTCCCTGGAAAAACACTTCAGTGGTGCTTGTTGCTCTCCAGTGACCTCTTCCCATCTTGTGCTTGTGTGGGCAGGAGTTTTGAGGCAGATGAGTTCCCATCTTCATTTCTTTCCATCTGGCTCCCTGTGGGATCCCAGAGCTGTTCCCCCCTGGCAGGGCTGAGGTGACACAGTGGCAATGTCACTGTCCCCCAGCCCTGCTCACTTTGTCACATTGATGGGAAATCCCTGCACAGCACTGCTCATTTTAGCCAAAGCCATTTCCTGGCTCTCATAATAGAGAGGTGACCTTTCCTTCACCTTTCACCAATAATATTTGATTTTTTTGGTGTGAACTTTACTTAGTTGTTAGAATTTCTCCTTTCACAATTGAGCCAACAAGAAAAGTTGTCTCTGGCTTTATCTGGAAAGTGAGGTTTTTAATGATCAGCTGCCCTCAGTGAGGCTGGAATGAAAGACTTTTCAAGTAACCTCATGACATTGAAATAAATATCCTGGAAGGTCACTGTTCCAGGACATTTTCTGCCCTTAGGGTCTCTTGAGCTTGTTGGAACCAATGCAGCTGTAACTGATAATTGCTTGTGTGTAGTTCTCTGTCCCAGAGGTGCCTGGGAAGAGGTGGTTTCTAAAACAAATAAATTGCTAGAAAGCAAGGTGTTGATCCTGCAAGAACCTTGGTTTTCCCTTTGGGAGGAGAGCAGATCTCTTCTGAAATGATACATAGAAAGCTGTGTTCAGTATAATTATTATTAAATGATACTGGCAAGAATAAACACAAGAAATATTTGTCCTGCAAATCAGGGAGAGGCAGGGGATGGTTTTCTTTCTTTCCCCTGATGTTAAATTGCCCTGGAAGAGCTCTGGGGTTGTTTTTTGGGTGCTGGGGATGCTCTGCCTCCCCTCAAGCAGCTGAGCTCTCATTTGCAATGAGCTCTCACATGGAATTCAGCCCTGATTTCAGCCATGAGCCATTTGAGGACACTGAACATGCCCTGGTGATTCATGCACTGATTTTTACTTCTGAGCAGCCTTATTGCTGCCCTGGGCAAGAAGCAGTCCTGCATCCATGAGTGGGAGCTGACTGGAATGGGTGTAATGGGGTGTGTAAATGGGGCAGACCCTGAGGAGAGCTCTTCCTTCAGCAGGGAATTGTCACCAGCACTGGGAATTGCTGCCTTTCAACTTCCCAAAACCACCTGTGGGATAGCTGACTGTCTGAATATCAGCTGCATGGCAATCCTGAATCCAGGCTTGTTTTTCTGCAAGTCCTTGTTGGTAGAAAAGCCACAGTTTTGTCTTGGCCAAGTTATCCCCAGAAATGACAGCAGAGAACACAGCCCCTTGTAGCAATGATTCAACCAGACAGCAAGAACATCAATATTCCAATAGCTGTGCTTAAAAGCCCATTTCAAATTATCAGGCACTGTTAAACTGGTGACATCAATTAAAGCATTAAAGTATTGGCACAGAGAAGAAGCATCATTACAAAGCAGTAAAAAAAAAAAAAAGTTTCCAGCTCCAGAATGCAGCAGGACCTGGAGCAGCACCTCTGTATCATGGAGCAGAGCTTGCTCTGCACACATCAGGCTGTTCTAAACAGCCCAAAACACATTTTACTGTGGTGCTTGAGGTGCTCTCAAAGCCATTTCTAAGAAATCCAGATTTTTTCATGTAATGAAACATCTTTGATCCCAACCACCAACGTTCAGACTTAGTTCATCGATTTTTATTTTTATCACTTTTGTCAGTCTATCTTTTAAATTTTTTTTTTTTTTCCTAATTCCAGGTTTATGCTTGTTTTAGCAAGCAACCAGCCTGAGCAGTTTGACTGGGCCATCAATGACAGGATAGATGAGATGGTGAACTTTGACCTGCCCCAGCTGGAGGAGCGCGAGCGGCTGGTCAGGATGTATTTCGACCAGCACGTCCTGAAGCCAGCCACAGAGGGCAAACAGTGAGTGCCCCTCACTGCTCTCCACTCTGGAGAGTTCTCTTTCTTTTCTTGTTTTTCCTCATCCCCTTTCCTGTGTGTTCTGTCTGTAAACCCAATTTCAACAAGCAGCAAGAGCTGGGAGATGCCTCACGCTATCTCGATGCCATCTCAGATTTTTTGTTGTGCCCTCAAAATTCAGGAGGCAGTAATGCAAGCAGAAAACTGGAGGAACTCTTGGAGAATTCTCTTTCTTTTCTTGTTTTTCTTATCCCCTTTCCTGTTTATTCTGTCTAAACCAAATTTCAACAAGCAACTCAAGAGTTGGGAGATGCCTCTCACTCTCTCGATGCCATCCCACATTTTTTATTGTGCCCCCAAAATTCAGGAGGCAGTAATGCAAACAGGAAACTGTAGGACCTCTTGGAGAATTCTCTTTCTTTTCTTGTTTTTCCCCATCCCCTTTCCTATGTGTTCTGTCTATAAACCAAATTTCAACAAGCAACAAGAGCTGGGAGATGCCTCTCACTGTCTCGATGTGATGCGTCCCAGATTTTTTGTTGTGCCCTCAAAATTCAGGTGGCAGTAAAATACAAGCAGGAAACTGAATTCCAGTGGTGTGGCTACATGTCAACCAAAAGGTTGTTGTGCCTTTCAGGAGGTTGAAGCTGGCCCAGTTTGATTATGGCCAGAAGTGCTCAGAGATTGCCAGGCTGACCGAGGGCATGTCCGGCCGGGAGATCTCCCAGCTGGCTGTGGCATGGCAGGTGAGTGGGGCTCTCCTTCCTTCCCCTTCCCTTCCTGGGCTTCAGCACTGGGCTCCCTCCTTCCTTTTCCCTTCCTGGAAGGTTTGAGGCTTTGATTCTGGAGTTTCAGGTCATCTCTCCCTGTGGAAGTTTGGTTTGTCCATAGGGTGGTCCCAGAGCTCTGCTGGCTCTGGGGTGGGTGTTGGAAAATCAGCGGAATTCCTCATCTCAGAAATAGCAACAGTTTTGATAATCCCTGATGGGAAATCCCTTAAGGAATTTAAGTAAAGCAGGTGAGTTTGGAGTGAATTTGGGCAGTCCATGCTGGCCACACCCATGGTCCAGCTCAGGAAGCTCAGCAGAAGAGATGCCTGAGGTTGTTGTCCTCATTAGGGCACCAAACCATCCTCCTTCCCTCTGTTCTAAACCCTCTCAGTGCAACTTGAGCTATTAAAGAAACAAAACTGGAATTGGAGCTGAAAAAAAGAGGTATTTCTTCCTTACATAAAAAGAAGAAATGCAGTCACTTGGAGTACAATTATTCACTTGCTTAGCAAGCTTTAATGTTTTTTTTTAAATCAGGTTTTCACCTTGTTTTGTCACAGCTGCCAGTTTCTTACTGGATTGTGTAGTTTCATAAACTAACCTAGAAATATCAATTGAAGGAATGTGCTCCAATTTGTGTGTCATGTAACTTACTCATGTCAGCTTCCTTTCAGGGATTGTAAAAACAAAGTGGCTTTTTGTTTAGTGCTTAAATTTTTAATTTAGTTTAGCAGCTCACAAACATCTTATCATTCCTTCTACTACTGGCTTTCCACCTTTTAAGGGACAGAAACATTTATCCTTTCTAGTGTAAATTAATTTTAATTGCAGCAGTCAGGAGCTGAGGTCCAATTTGAGTGCTGTCAGTTCTTATTTTATTCCTTGGTAGCACACAGCTGGTTAATTTTCCTGTATAATTTTTGTGATATTGAATCATTTTTCAAAATGTGTGCTGTCATCTGCCCCACGTATGTGAAAGGCTTTGCTGCCAACTATTTCCTGTAATAAGAAGTTGTGATAAATGATGCTTTGCTTTTTATCACCCCTTATCAGCAAGTTTGTCATTACTCCCCAGGAATGACCTCAGCTTTTATCATTTATCCTTTAAGTGCTGGTGAAAGAAGGAAAAAGGTGGGGGTGACTAATTTTCCCTGACAGCTTTTTAAGATGTGCCTCGTGCTGCCAGCACTGTTAACAAGGTTTGATGTAAAATTGCAGCAGGAAGTTGTGCTCCTCTCTGCTCTCATCAAACACTCAAAGGGCTTTAAAAAAAAAAAAAAACATGCAGGAGAGGGTGGGGAGAAATAATTGAGTTGGTTGGATGTAGCAAAAAACTTAATCTGTGTTAAAGTTAAAATTAAAGGAACCTAATTTCTTGTTGGTCAAAAAGGGGAGTGGGATGTGCCAAGGGTCAGTGAGCAGCTCAGGGACTGGACATGAGGGCATCCAGGGTGGGATAAGAATTGAATAAATCTTGAGCAGCTTGAGGGATTTCAGCTTTTCTATTTTTTATATATTTATAACCCTGCAGTTCTTTAGTTACAACTCCAAACTCCATGTGCAGTGTGAGCTGCAGCTTCCCCATTTTGCTCAGACACAACAATTCCTCTCCAAGGGAATCAAGGACACCTCACAGGCCCCAAAAAATATAAACAAAACTGAGTTGAGGGGAGCAAATTTGGGGTAAATTCCTTCATTATCTGAAGCTGTAATTGGGGGATTGATCCCCAATCTGCAAATGGACCAAACTTATAAAAGTGTGAAAACCATGGTGCATTTTTTGGATGAGGAATTTGAAGCTGTGACCAATTGGAGCTTGGCTGGAGCTGCTGTTGCTGCCAGCTGTGGTCCCTGCCCTTGGCAGGACTTTGGGTTTGAGGGTTTGGGCAAAATCCCCTCTCAGGCTGGTGTTTTTTACTCACCCCCAGCTCATCCCCTGGGTGCTGTTGGTATTTTAGGCCCTGTTTTAGCCCTGGTGAGTTGTTGTAGCTGCTCCAGTGCCCTGGGCTATTCAGGGAAGGTTGAAGGGTGGATTTCAGCTTTTCTGGCAGTGTTTTCCTGCCTTGCTGCTCTCCTTCCCCTGGTGCTGGTGCACCCTTGTGGATGCCTGTGCTCTGAACTGGGTCAGGGAGCTGAGCAGAGTTAAAAATAGCTTGGCAAGAGGAGTTAACTGCATAGCTACAGTCTTCAGGGTAGGTAGGGGCTGCAGGAACCAGGAACTGACTCCAAAAAATCCTTATCAGGCTTCCCTCAGCTGGATGCAGCAGCTGCAGGGTGCTACAGAGCACAGATACTCTGTGTTTCTTATATCAATATATCAGTTTAGCTCTTTTAATTCCCTTTTAATTCAAGGTGCTGCCTGATTGCAGAATATCCTGAGCTGGGAAAAGCCCCCAGGGCTCATCCCAGTCCATCTCTGGGCCCTGCAGGGGTCAAACCCACAATCCCAGCCTGTGCCTGCTCTGAGCAGCCCCTTTAGTGCTGAGTTTTAGTCCTGGGCACAGCAAGGTGTTTGGAGCCTCTGGAATCCTCAGCAGCTCTGGCATCATCTTCCCTTCCCAGAACTGGATCCTAGAGGTGATTTGGGCAAAGGGGAAATTCTGAAGCTTTAGGAGATGAAAGCATCACAACCCTGGGACAGCAGCAGTGGCCACTCAGCTCCCATGAGGATTCTGCTGCCAATATTGCCTTTGAAAACCCATCTCAGTTCAGCTGAGCAATAGCTGCAGCTTTCAGAGGCTTCACTCCACCACAAACTGCATTTCAGATGGATTGGCTGTCACTTGCATGAAGTTCTACCTCACTGCTGTTTCACTCTGGCTCTGTCCTGAATTTACCAACAGGAAAAAAAAAACCAATAAGAAGCAGAAAAGCCAAGAGTGTAACCTCTAGCACTGGGAAAAAATATTGCTGTCTGGCACAGCAAGGAGTGTGCGTGCTGGAAATGCATTTTAATCTCTCCTGCAGAAGACTGAGCATTGCCTTTTGTCCTTGTGCTTTTCCATTGCCCTCTATGGCTCCAGCCTGGACTAGATGCATTTTCACCTTAACAATTCCCCTCAGCTCTGGTGTGCAGATTGCCAGCACTGAGCTCAAAGCTGTTGATGTGCTTGAGATAAAATGTCAAAACCAAAAAGCAACCTTTCACTATTCCAAGCTGTAATCTTGGAAAATTGTTTTGGCAGCACTTCAGGAGAATTCCCAGGAGTTTTATGTCCCAGTGTGAGCTTCCTGTCATTTCCTTGCCTTTTATGCCACTGACATAAATGCCTTTTTTTTGCTCCCTGAACCTTGTTTATGTTTTAAAAATAGCTGTTGTATTTTTGTGGGGGATTTTTTTTTTTTTCATTATAAATGGGATTCAAATGATACAGATGAGTCTGGCCAGGTTAAAATAAACCACAAGGCTTGGCTTGAAATGAAACATGAGGTCATTTAGGCTGGACTTGTCCTCTGTTCCATCTCCACCCAACAAAATTATTTCATTATTAGGTTTGAGGGATAAAACAGGAATTGCTGCACTGGAGAAAATGGGTTAAAATTTGTCCATGCAGGAGGCAGAGGTATGAATACAAATGAAGCCTGGTACCATTTTTATGTGTGTGCAAGCTACTCCCAGAAGGGGCAGCTGCTTCTCCCATTTGCTTTCTTGACAGCAAGGGCCTAAGGCTTTCTAAAAATAGAAAGTCATTGAGAAAATCAACAGAGCGTGAACTGCAGAGCTTTGCAGGAGGTTCCACACTGGGCTGTGCAGTGCCAGGGAGGAGGGCAGGCAAGGCATCTGGAAATGCTTTTTTCATTTGAAAATACCCCACCAGGGCTGCATTGAGTGCCCTGCAATAATTAAAAAAAAAAAAAAAAAAAGGGGTGATTGAGGTGTGAACAAAACCTTTGCACCTCTGAGCTCTGCAAGCACAGAAATGCATCCCAGAAAAGTGCTTTTTTCATTTGAAAATACCCCACCAGGACTGCATGGAGAGCCTTGCAATAATTTAAAAAAAAATGTAAAAGGGGTGAGTGAGGTGTGAACAAAACCTTTGCACTATGCCTCTTTTGCAGAGGGGACAGGTGGGGTTGGGAGAGGTGCTGTGGGAATATTTGAAAGCAGAGGTGGCAGCATCAGGATCCTGCTCAGAGAGAATTCTGTATTTATTTGTGCAGGGAGAATTCTGTATTTATTTGTGCAGAGAGAATTCTCTATTTGCAGAGCTGCTCCTTCCCTGCCCTCCCTCCCCTAGGCCAGTGTTTTCTCCTGGCTCTGAGCAGCAGCCCCAGCCTGACTCAGTGCTGCCTGCAGCAAGGATTGCAAAGGGAAAGGATTTGATGCTGCTTGCAGGAAAAACCAGCACCTGCCAGCTCTGCTGGGCTGTGCAGTGAGACCTTTGTGCTCTAACCAGTTCCTCCATAAAAAGGGGGCTGGAAAATAGCTTAGAGGAGCCTGAAAACCAGCCTGGGTAAGCTTGTGCTCATTTCTGGAAAGAATTATTCCTCCTGCAGTGAGCTAACAGGCAGCTGTGACCCCCAGCACTGTGATTGCAGAGAGCAGCAGCTCATCCTGGGCTTTGCCTTCTGCCCCTGGACATCCCAGGGCAGTGGGGGTGCCAAAGGGTCACACTGAAATTTGTTTCTGTGCTGCTTTTGCTGTCAGGCTCGTTTCTTGCTGGAATTTGTTTTGTACCATCAATAATGGATGGAGGCTGTGTGTGACACCTCAGAACCTCACTGCAAGTGTGTGGAGGAATCAGAGTGGATATTCCTCAGTGGGACAGGACACAGAAGGGCTGGCACAGGACAAGCCAGGCTCTGTGGGATTTTGGGGCTCCTGGGGATGGCTGTGTGTGACACCTCAGAACCTCACTGCAAGTGTGTGCAGAAATCAGAGTGGATTTTCCTCACTGGCACAGGACAAGCCAGGCTGTGGCTCTGTGGGATTTTGGGGCTCTTTGGGATGGCTGTGGGGTTCTGCAGGGCTCCCACCCCTCATCCCAAGCCCCCTCATTCCCTGAACACAGCACAGAGCTGCTCACAGGAGCACTTGCAGAGAGGGAGGAACCAGATTTAGCAATCTGCAGCTCGGGGGCTGCTGTTACCTTGGAGATGGGTGCAGCTGACAGCACCAGCATCCTTCCCCTCGCAGGGACTGGCTGTGCTGGCATCTGTGCTGGCTGTCCCCTTCCCAGGGACAGTCCCTCTGCTCTGTGCCTCACAGCCCTGTTCCCCTCTGGGCTGCTGGACAAGGGTGCCAGGAGTTGCCAGCCCTTTCCCCAGGGAGCTGTGGGCACGTTTGTGCTGCCTCTCACAGCTACAGCAGGGAGGAGAGGGAAGGTCCTGAGTGCAGGGTGGGAGCTGAGACAGCACAGAAGTGAAGCAGGGAAGACTCCTGAGGAAAGCAGGATCAGGAAACATCATTTTAGAGGCACCACATTGCCCACGTGCCCCCAGCACTGAGGTTCGTTCTGCTGTGCAAATGTTAAAACAATTTTCTGTTGCCTTGCATGGAGTTGTTCCATGCACCCACCTCTCCTCACCTTATTGTGAGCTCTTTTAGAGCAGGAGAAGAAATTTGAAAGAGCCAAGTGTGAGACCTTTTGTCCTGAAAAGAAGGGGTTTGATTCCCAGGAAATCCAGAGGGATTGTTGGTGATCACCACTGGGAGTGAGAGTGCTGTGAGGGAAATCATGCACAGAGAGGAGAAGAGCAGAGAGGGAGTGTAGGAGAGTGTTGGATGTGACAATGGTCAGGACAGTGGTGACAGACAGAGAGATCTCTATATTCTGGTCTGGAAACTTGTGGTTTATTGCATAGGGCATAGGGCCCTGCTGGGAGCTGCCAGCAGAAAGAGAGTGGGGGGTAGTGAGAGTTCTAAGAGGTAAGAGAGAGGGAAGTAAGAGAGTGATTTTCCCATTTACAATACAATAAATCTTCTGTGTTGAATATTCTAATTTCCACTAACCAATCTAATACAAGATACAAATCCTATAGCACTTACATTACCATAATGTGTTATACTTTAAACCCTAAAACCTACTCTCTGGACCCCTTCTGCCAATCCAGCAGGGTCTTCTCTGACCTTTGCACCATTGTTCTATCAAGAGGGGATTACTTTCAGCCGGCCATCCTAGTTATTCTAGTTATACATCTTCTAGTTATTTAGTAACTAAGCTTTGGTATCTCAAAGATGGCTTTCATTTCAACCTCACTGATGGTTTCCACACTCTCAGATCTTTTGCTAGCCAATCATATTTATAAGGTTTTCTGATTCATCCTTCCCAACAGGGGCTCACCCAAGTTGGGCTCGTCCCAGCCAGGTGCGACAGCGTCACCCCAGGGCTGGGATATTCCAAGCTGGGGCTCTCCCCACCGATCTGAGGTGTCCCCTGGTGCTGGGAAGTGGCACCCCGGGGTGCTGAGGTGTGCTTGTCCCCACAGGCAGCAGCCTACGCCTCGGAGGACGGCGTGCTGACCGAGGCCATGCTGGACGCGCGCGCGGCCGACGCCGTGCGCCAGCACCGCCAGAAGATGCAGTGGCTGAGAGCTGAAGGGGCTGGAGCCAACAGAGGGACTGAGGGGAACCCCCTGCTGCCCTTCCCCAAAGGGACACCTGTGTGAGCAGCCTGCAGGTTTCACCTGAGGAGGGAAGGCTGGGAGGGGCTCCTGGCAGCAGGAGTTTGCCCGTGGAGAGCAGGGTGGTGCCTGAGGCTGCCTTGGTTTGAAACTGCACCAGAAACACAGAATGGTGGCAATAAGGCAGGAGCAACTGAATTAAAGGACCCCTTGCTGAAATACCACTGCCTGTGTGGGTCTCTGTGGCCTGTGCTGCTGGAGAGGCACAAACCCCAAATCCTTCCAAAGCATTTCTGCGGTGTCCCAGCACCCAAGCCTGACACTCCCAGACATTTCAATTTGTAGGGTTTGTGCCCCAGCTCAAACATTTCTCACCCTTTTTTCCCCCAAATCCTGCCCATGCCACAGCTCCTTGCTCACATCTCTGGATGCCATCACTTGAGTTGCCTTTCAGAGTAAATTTTTCTTACAAAAGTGGATTTGGGGGGCATTGGAGTCAACACAGGTGGTCTGAGAGCAGCCCCACATTTTTTTCCCACTTTTCTTTGTGAAGAGATGAGTTTGGGGCACACAGATCCAGCATGGTCTGAAGAGAGAGAGATGAGTGGGGCTTGTTTGCTCCCACTGCTGCCATCCAGCTGCTCTTGCAACACAAATTTTCTGCTGCATTTCTGCAACAGCTGAGAAAATGTGACATTGTCAAGCCCTGAACACGAGCCTGCCTTGATGAGATGACATTTGTTCTTGAGAGACAGGTTAGAAAATCTCCTGATTTTTTTTTCCTATGTTTGAACTGGATTTGAACTCTTTGCTCTGCTCTGAGGCCTCTTTTGTAGCTACACAGCACAAGCACATTGGCCTGACCTAAATCTGTGCCCTTGAGTAGCTTGTGTGCTGTTCTCACACAGGAGCTGCCACCAGCCCCACCTTGTCCATTCCAGGGCTGGCTGAGCTCTGAGCTGTTCCCTGACAGGACAGAGCCTTGTGGGACACAGGAATCATTCCTGAGGCTGCCTGGGCTGCCAGCATCCCCCACAATAATTCCTGTGTGAAGGGGCACTTGAGGAGCTGCTCCTTTGGGGAGGTTCTCTCTGCCCCTCACCTGGTGCCAGGTGCATTGCTGTGGGCTGGGGAGAATCTCTCTACAACCAAACCACACGTTTGGTGTTCAGAATGACCAAAATCAACTCAAACCTCACTTTTTTTTCCCCTTCCCTTTCAGCCTAGATGTAGTTGTCCTTCACTGCTCAGGATTAGCTATTCTAGGCTTTCCCTTTCCCAGTTAGGATTTTACTGGAATTATTTCTGCCAAGCCCCAGGAGCTGGGAGCTGAGCAGAGCCCCTGCTAAGGGATGATGTGAGGGAGCTCTGCTCGAGTGATTCCAACCCCTGATTGTGCCATAAACCTTCAGGGCCTCCCCCCTCCTTCCCCATGGAGCACAGGGGGAGGGAAAGGTGCTCTGCCTTGTCCTTGTGCTGTGTGTCTGTGTTTCTGCTGATCCCAGGGGCTGGAATGCTGCTGCCTCAGCTCTTTGCTGAGATTCCTGCTGCAGATGGAGTCAGGTCCCTGATGGGAGCAGGGGAAGCACCATGCTCTGGGCAGCAGGGATTGAGTGCAACTTTGGGGGCACTGACAGGTTTCCAGGACACTGAACTGGTCCTGAAAAGGAAATCCTGACAGAATCAGCTGGGCAGAGCTTTGTGCTGCAGGCCTGGTGCTGTTTGAATCCCAGGAGCTCCTTCCCTCTGCTCCCAGTCTCCCTGCACAGCCCCTGGAAAGCTGTGCAGCATCTGTGGGGCTGAAATCCCCAGGGAATTCATCTCCTTCCAGAGAGTGTGGCTCTGGGCATCCTCCCCATCCCTTGGGAGAACTTGTTTGTGCAGGGTGTGGAATCCCCAGGTTTGTGTGGATGCAGCATTTCTCCAGCTGCTGCTCAGTGTGGGTGTCTCACATCCCACCTGGGAAGCACAGGGAAGGTGAGAGAACTGGGAGAACTGAGCAGGGAGAGGCAGAGGTTGAGATTAAGGAGACTTGGGGTGCCAGAGGTGCTGTGGACAGTTTGTTTTCCTTGGATTAATCTTCCAGCCCTGATGTTTCACCTCTTCCCAGTGCATGGAAAGAAAGGCAGAGACTCCTGCACACTGGTGCCATTAGTCCTTGGTGACACTTTTTATTTCCACAGGAAATACACTTCTCCATCCACTCCCACACATTTCCTGCCTTCACACTTTGTGCTGTTATTTTACCCCAACTCTCCTGATCCTGCCTTCCCAAGCCACTCCTTGCCCCTCTCCTGGCCCCCAGTGAGGTGATTCCATGCCCTGCTGCCTTCTGGGCACCTCAGGCTGTCTCTGTCATGCTGGAAGGTGACAGAAAGGAAAGAAAGGCTGCCTGTCACCTTTAATTCCAAGATGTCCCAGCAGGATCTGTCCCATCAGCTCCATGTGACCCATGTCCCCGTGGAGGTGACACCCAGAGCGTGGCAGCCCCAAGCTGAGGTGATCTCCTCTCCTGACACTGAGTTATGAGCCAGCAGCACTTTATTCAAATGGTGTTTTGGATTGGAGAGCAAATGGGCAATCCATCACTCCCATCCTGGCTGCAAACGTGGTCCTGCTTTAGATTTCCAGCCTGGCCACTCCCAGCTGCCATCCTTTGAGGGATTTGTGTGGAATGGGAAAGGCTGGGAGGAGATTCCATCCCTGTCCCTGCTCTGGGCCTTGGCAAGGTGGGGATCTCCCCAGAAAACCCTCCCTGCCAACCTGTGTTTGTGTTTGGAGTGGAGACAAACCACTCAGAATCTTTTAGAATCCCTTGTTTTGGCCTGGGGTTTGTTTGCTGGGGTTTATTTTCTGCTCTGCTTTGTCTGCACCAAGCCTGGGACGTGCCCAGATGTGCCCAGATGTGCCCAGACTCGTGGAACAAGTCCTGCAGCAGCATCTTTGTGCAGGGTTGGAGCCCAGGCAGGGCCAGAGCTGCTCTGGGTGGGTGCTGTGCCAGCAAGGAGCAGGAGGAGGGAACTGCTGGAATGGGAAATGATCCCACTTTGCCTTCTCTGTGCCAAAAGCCTGAGATTCCTGAGCTTTTCCTGCTTTTCCTGCCCTTCCAGGCAATGGGCACAAGAGGCTCAGGCTCCTCTCTGGAGAACTGAGCTGTGAAATATTTTATCTTGCTTTAAAATTTTGTGGATCTTGGAGCAGGAGCCAAGCAGGTGAAAATCTGTCCCAGAATCTTCTGGAGAGCTCAGGCCAGCTCTCCCCACACCTTCCCAGCCTTGTTTGCACCTCCTCCTGTCCCTCCCCTGCCCAAAACTGCTGCTCTGGGCTGCCCCAGCTCTGCCCCAGGGGAGAATCACTGGCTTCAAAGGGTTGGAAAAAACACTCAGATGCAAAAAACATGCAAAAAACTATTTTACTGACAAACAGCAAAGGATGGGCTTAGTTCCAGGAGCTGAACTGGTTCTCTATTGTACAAACATCTTCTTGAAAGGGAAGGAATGGCTGAAATACACTCAGTTGTTGACCCAAATAAAATCACAGTGTGCTTTTTCTATTGCCTCCCCCACCCCAAGCTCTCTGCACCCTCAGAGCCTCAGCACAGGCTGTCACCCCTCCAGCCACTGGAGAGCACAAAGCCCTGGGTGAAATCTGCCTGTGCAAGTGTATTTAATAAAAAAAATTAGCCATTATTGCTTTTCAACCACAGTAGAGATGATGCTGTGATCAGAGTTTAAGCTCTCTCTCTCTCTCTGGTGGTCTGGGCTGTGCCTCTCCCTGCCTGCTGCATGCAGAGGTGGTTTGGGTGCAGGAAAAAAAGAAAAGAAAAGAAAAGGAGTAACAATCAGGGGAAGCAGCACTCTGGTGTTTCACCAGTGAAAATTCTCCCTCCAGTGAGTGCAGGGCTTCCTCTGCCTCAGTGTGAGCTGGGACTGAGCCCCCCTGGGTCACCCTGGAGCTGGGAGCCCCTTTGGGGTGGGAATGAGAGCAGATGGGGGGAGGTGGAGGCTCCATGCAGGGGACAGGGTGACACAGAGCTCAGGACACACAGACACACACAGACACACAGACAGCACCCAGCCAGGCTGGGCAGCTCCTGCTCCCTCTGCCCCACTTCAGGGAAGCCACAGGCCTGGCTCTTGTTTGGGGTTTTTATTTCTTCTGCAAGTTCCCTCTAGGGATCTGGGCTGGGGGGATTTTTCACCTTCACCCCAGGGTGGAGCAGCACTTCTGTGTCCCTGCCCCACAGACAATTAATTAATTCCCTGCTCTGCATCCCCTTGCTGCTCACTGAAACCCAGAGCTGTCCCAGCTTGGAAAATGCTGGATCCAAGTGTCTCTGTTTGTGCTTAGGGAAGAATTGCTGCTCTGTCCCATCCAGAGGTGCTGGTTTTACCTTCCAAGCCCCTCTGAATGCAGAAGCAGCTTCATCACCTGTGATGACCCAACCTCTTCACCCATGAACATTCAGCTGTGCTGGGAAATGAGATCTGAGATGGGACTGAGCTCCCTGTGCCTCCCAGCTCCTGCAGTGAGCATCACCTCCCTTCCCACCCCGTGCAGGATGTTCAAATAGAACCCCCAAGTTTCACTTTGTGCCTCTGCTCACCCCTTAAAGAGCCTGTCCCCATCTCTGCCCCCTCCCCACAGGGGTTTTGGTGTGGATGGGCAGTCCCAGCTCTCCCAGTTCCCTCACTGGAGCCTCCAGTGCCTTCATCACCTCAGTGTCTGTTTTCAACACCCATTTTTAGCAGGGATTCTCTTCTCCCAGCTGAAAATGCAACCAGAAAATGAGGTAGAACAGCAGTGAGAGTAACTGAGCCCAGCCCAGCGTGCTGTGAGTGCCCAGGACACCATTCCAGGCACTCCTGGTGTTTATGGATGAGCTGAGGGGTGGATGGATGGATGGATGGATGGATGGATGGATGGATGGATGGATGGATGGATGGATGGATGGATGGAATCTCAGACACCTTCCCAAACTGCTCCTCAAACAGGAAGGGCCCTTCTCACTGTTTATTGTTTATATTGGCCAGGAGTTTATTCAGCAGAGCTGAATTGATGGGATTTGAGTTTAGGAAGGAGCTACTGGGTGATGCAATGGATTTTTCAATCCCCTGCTTTTCCCCCACCTGTATTTCCACACCTCTCCTTCCCAGCCAGTCCCCATGTGGGGGGCCAGGCCAGGGCCCCTCACCCCAAAAACTCAGGGGAGCATTCCCTTCAGAGCTCCTCACTCCAAAAACTCAGGAGAATGTTCCTAGTGGGGATCTCACCGTAAAACCACAGGAGAACATTCCCAGTGTGGCTCCTCACCCCAAAAATTCAAGAACATGCTCGGCCAAATTTGCTCCCAGCTGAGCCCTCTTTGCCCGGGGTGTGGCTGGGTTCAGGTGTTCTTGTTGTTCTTTTTGTTGTTTCCTTTTTTTTTTTTTTTTTTTTTTTTTTTTTTTTTTTGGGGGTTTTTTTGTTTTTGTTTTTGTGGTTTTTTTTTTTTTTGTTTTTTTTTTTTTTTTTTTGTTGGGGGTTTTTACGTTGTTGTTGTTGTGGTTTTTTTTTTTGTGTGTGTGTGTGTGGAGGCTGGATCAGAGGCAAGAGAACAACAAACAAACAAACCAACACGAGTGCAGCTGGGACAATTCAGCGAGGAGAAAACGCCCCGCGAGCAGAGAGGAACAAAAGAAACAAAAGAAACAAAACAAACACGAGCACGGAGGGGCTGGGACAAGGGACAGGGACAGGGACAGGGCTGGGGAGGCTCAGCCTGGAGCAGGATGGGCTCAGGAGCTGGGACAGGGGCAGGAGGGATGGTGGCAGCAGGGGAAAAGGGGCAGCTGTAACGCCCCAAAAACGGCTGCAACACCCTAAAAAATATCTGTAATAGTCCAAAAGACAGCTGTAATATCCCAAAAACATCTGTCATACCCCAAAAACAACTGCAATACCCCAAAACCAGCTGTAACACACCCAAAAACAGCTGTGATATCCCAAAACTGGATGTAACACCCAAAAAACCATCTGTCATACCCCAAAAACAACTGTAACATCCCAAAACCAGCCACAACACCCCAAAACCAGCTGTAATATCCCAAAACTGGCTGTAACACCCCCAAACCATCTGTAATACTCCAAAAAAACCAGCTGCAATACCCCAAAACCAGCTGTAACACACCCAAAACCAGCTGTGATATCCCAAAACAATACCCCCAAAAACATCTGTAACACCCCTAAAACCAGTTGCAATATCCCAAAACCAGCTGTAACACCCCAAAACCATTTACACTACCCCCAAAAACAACTGCAACACCCCAAACCATCTGCAACACCCCAAACCAGCATCTCATTCCCCAAAAAGGAGACAGGGCAGGCCTGGGACTGTTTGGAAAAATTCTCCTATTTTTGGTTTGGGTTTTTTTTTTTTTTGGGAAGTTTGGGATATTTTTTGGTTTTTTGGGTGGGTTTGGGGTATTTTGGGGGAGTTTGGGGTATTTTTGGTTTTTTTGGGGGGGTTTGGGGTATTTTTGGGGAGTTTGGGGTATTTTTGGTGTCCCTGCTCTGGAGTTTGACACCATCCCAGATCTACTGGGTCAAGTTTGGTTCTTGTTTATGGAAGATGAGGATCATTTCCCCAGGATGAATCCCATTGGTTTTGTGTGTGCTGGGACAAACCTGCTCCCCAAAACCTTTCTGGTTTCCCTGGATTAAGGTGAATTACTCCCAATAAATTTAATTGCACTGAGAGTATTTCTTGGGGTTTTTTGTTGGTTTTTTTTGGCCTAACTTCAAACCAGAGACAGGTTCAAAAGGTGAGAGTTACAGACCCAGCAGATTTTTTTAAATTCTGTTTTTATACAACAGCAACACTTACTATGTAGAATTATTTTTTTTTCTCCTCATTCAGGGCCTCAAATTCTTATGGAATTTTGCCAATTTTGGATCAGCCAGATCAAACTTAACAGGTGTGAGCCATCACTTCACCCTTTCCAGTTTTTTCATTTTTAATATTTCAAGGTCAGCTGCTCGAGCCAAGCAGAGCCAGGCTTACATTCAGTCTGAGTTTAGGTCAGTGGAAAAATTGCTTTTAAAGTGCTTTTTTTATTCCCCCCATAACCAGTTCCAGGGATTCAATATTTGTCCTTATCACACTGGAATTTTCTCCCCTACAAAATGCTGAGTTCTTGCTGACAGCACAGTCCCTGCTCAGGAGGCTGTGGAAAGGAGCTGCTCGAGGAAATTCCTTAGATCCTAAGGAATTTTAGACACCACAGCCAGGAGAGACAGACAGACAGACACAAATATGGACCAGGCAATTGTTTAGGTGCAAGACAAGAGGCACTAGGGAATAGCCAAGGTGGGAATGGCAGAGAAAAGGGAATTTTTGGGGCCTGTAATTAACTGAACTGGGCATAGGAAATAAAAAAAAAACAACCCCAAGACAGAAGCTGGAGCAGGGAGGAGTCCTGGTGTCCTTTTCCCTGCCCCAAACAGCAGGGAGCAGACAGCAGGAGCAGAGCTCCTCACCCCAAAAACTCAGAACATTCCCAGCAGAGCTCCTCACCCCAAAAACTCAGAACATTCCCAGCAGAGCCCCTCACCCCAAAAACTCAGAACATTCCCAGCAGAGCCCCTCACCCCAAAAACTCAGGAGAACATTCCCAGCAGAGCCCCTCACCCCAAAAACTCAGGAGAACATTCCCAGCAGAGCTCCTCACCCCAAAAACTCAGGAGAACATTCCCAGCAGAGCTCCTCACCCCAAAAACTCAGGAGAACATTCCCAGTGTGGCTCCTCACCCCAAAAACTCAGGAGAACATTCCCAGTGTGGCTCCTCACCCCAAAAACTCAGGAGAATATTCCCAGTGTGGCTCCTCACCCCAAAACTCAGGAGAACAATCCCAGCAGAGCCCCTCAAACAGCCAGAGGCCACTGAGAGTCAAGGAATCCGTGGAAAGAGATTTCCAGGCAATGCTCAGCTTCCCTCAGCTCTGGGTGTTCCCCCCATTTCTGCACAAACCCACTCAGCACAAAATGATGAATGGAGGGGAAATGGTGAAGGTTCAGGGCTGGGACAATCCTGGGGGTGGCATTTCCCTCCTTCAGCCCCTGCTAATAAATCCTCTGTAGTAAATTCCCACCCCAACACATCCCATCAGCAGCAGAGCAGGAGCAGGACAGGAGCAGCCACCAGCAGCTGGGAGCTGGAAAACTCCTGCAAGGACAGGAGGAGATCTTTGCTTTCAGGGTCTTCATCCCATCCAAACCTCAAAACCCACACCAGAGAGGGTTTGATCCCCTCAAAACCCACACCAGAGTGGGTTTGATCCCATCCAAACCTCAAAACCCACCCCAGAGTGGGTTTGATCCCCTCAAAACCCACACCAGAGAGGGTTTGATCCCATCCAAACCTCAAACCCACACCAGAGAATCACAAAACCACCTTGGAGCCTCCTCACTCTGGGACTCGACCTTGGGGATGTTTGGGATGTTTGGGAGGGTTTTGGCTTCGATGTCTCTGTGTCCCTCGAGCCCAACCCCACAAGCCAGGGCTGCTCAGGGCCCCCTCACTGCACTCAGTGTTTTTGGGGTGGTTTTGGGGTGGTTTTGGGGTGATTTTGGGGTTCACCCTGCAAGAAGAGGGGCAGAGCAGCTCCTTTCCTCCCAGGCCAGGGGTGGGCCACATTTAACACATCCCACCCTCCTCTAGTGAAGGACAGCAGCCTTGTCAGCAAAAGTGCCACCAAAAGTGCCACCAAAAGTGCCACCAAAGGTGCCACCACAGCAGCAGCCCCAGCCCCCCACATACCCCCCAGCCCCACTCCCCTGGCTCTGAGGTTGGATTGCTTAAGGCAGGTTTTTCATGGACAGCAACACAAACAACAAACCCCTGGCACATTCCCAACATTTCCTTCCCCCAGGACTTGACCCAAAGCCAAACCCCAGAGGGGACACTGAGCCTGCCCCCCATCCAAACCTGTGCCCAGGTGGGCAGGGGCAGAGCAGGGAGGGCAAACCCGAGCCAGAGCAGCAGGAAAACGGGGCTGCAGCTCCTGGAGGAGAATTCTGCATCTTCTTCTTGTCCCACCTCCATCCCTCAGCCAGCAGGATGTGCAGGACAGCCAGGAAAAACAAGGGGGGTTGAAAGTATAATGCAAATCTCTTTTCTCTCTCTCTCTTTTTTTTTTTTTGTTTGGTTTTTTTTGTTCGCTTGTCTCCTTTTTTTTTTTTTTTTTTTTTTTTTTTTTTACATATATACACGAGTCTGACAATAAAATGTGGAGCACAGTGCAGAGTCTCGGCTGCAGGACTGGCTTAGTTGTGCATCGTGGCGTGTCCACCCATGGACATCCCTAAAATCCGTGTCCTCAGCCGCCTTGGGAGCAAAGCAGAGCTGCTCCCCAGCAGGCAGAGCAGGGTCCTGTGTGGTTTGCAGCCCCCTGGGGCTGGGGTCCCTCAGAGGTGCCGGGGGCTGGGGTGCCCGTTGTGGTACAGCTTCTGCTTGATGTGCACCATGTTCCCCGTGGGCTCCTCGAACTGCCGGGGGTGGCGCTTCCTCAGCTCCCTCAGCTTACAGAACTTGGGGATCCAGGACCAGGAGGTGTCTGCAAGGCACGAGGAGAGGGCAGGTGAGGGCTTGCAGGGAGGGGAGGGGGCTGTGCTGCCCCAAAATTATCCCAAAGGTGTCCCAAAACTGTCCCAAAACTGTCCTGTCCCAAAACTGTCCCAAAGCTGTCCCAAGGCTCTCCTGTCCCAAAGCTGTTCTAAGACTGTCCCAAAATTATCCCAAAATTATCCCAAAGCTCTCCCAAAGGTGTCCCAAAACTGTCCTGTCCCAAAATTGTCCCAAAACTGTCTCAAAACTGTCCCAAAGGTGTCCTGTCCCAAAATTGTCCCAAAACTGTCCCAAAACTGTCCCAAAGGTGTCTCAAAGGTGTCCCAAAACTGTCCCAAAGCTGTCCCAAAACTGTCCTGTCCCAAAATTGTCCCAAAGCTGTCCCAAGGCTCTCCTGTCCCAAAGCTGTTCCAAGACTGTCCCAAAATTATCCCAAAATTATCCCAAAACTGTCCCAAAACTGTCCTGTCCCAAAATTGTCCCAAAAGCTGCCCCTAAACTGTCCCAAAGCTCTCCCAAAGCTGCCCCAAAATCATCCCAAAGCTCTCCCAAAGCTGTCCTGTCCCAAGACTGTCCCAAACCTGTCTCAAAGCTGCCCCAAAACTGCCCCAAAACTGCCCCAAAGCTGCTCCTGCCCTCTGAGGGCAGAGCCACCCCTGCTGTCCCTTCAGGGACAGCAGCAGAGCACTCTCACCCTGCCAGTTTGGCCAGGGCAGCTCCAGCACCTTTTCCCAATTCCCACCAGCATCACTCTCTGCCCCAGCACCTTTGAAACCCATTTTTCACCCATTTGTTCAGCCCAGGAACCTCTCCCTTCAGCTGCCACCCATTCCCATGAAAATTTTGGTGGTTCCACCCCAAAAATGCAGATCCCAGCCCCTCCAAGGCCAGGTGGCCCCAGGATGAGCTGCTGGGCTGGGAGCTGCTTGGACTGGATCATCTTTGGGTCTTTTCCATCCCAAAGGAGCCTCTGAGTCTCCTGTGAGCTGCCCTGCCCAGCCTGCAGCTGCTACAAAGCGCAGGCTGAGCTCCTGTGGAATATTTTCTATTTTGAGAAGCCTCTTCCATCAGGAAGGAGCCCCAGGATATGGTGAGAGGCCACAACTGGAGCTGATCAGCCCCAATGTGACATTGAGTCACTGCTGAGTGCTGCTCCTGCACAGAATTTCTGTTTCCCCTGCCCCAGCCTCACAATTTCTTCCCTCAGAAGGAAAATTCAGCTTTGTTCAACAAAGAAACAAATTCCTTTAAAATTACTCAATTGCATGGTTGATTTTGGATAAATAGGAAATATTTAGGCTCATTGCACCAAGCCTTAAAATAGGTGTGCACAGGGAGAGGGGGGAAAAAAATGAAACAAAAGAGATCAATTAGTTGAAATACTAAATTAATTACTAAAAATAAAAGCCTCCATTCACGAGGGGGAGAACATCTCAGCACAGGGAGAGCTCCTGCTCTGATCTCTGATGGAAATCAGCAGCCACAGCCCCAAAATTTCTTCTCAGAGCCTGAGATCACCCAGGAAAATCATCCCCTGCTTGGGAAGCAGCAGCAGCAGCACAGCCCCGGGAGAATCCCGACTCAAACTGCTCACAGAGCCTGCTGGGCATTTGGGAAGACTAATGGGAAATTAATATCATTTTTTATCTGAGTTTTTAGAAAGAGAGAGTTCACTTCCCTAATTAGAATTTCTTATAGGCCTGCAGATAAATCTTTCTCCTGCTCGCTTCTGCTTTTCCTCTGAGCTGTGATTGAACAGCACCATCAGTCAGGAGCTGGGAGATGGAGATTTGTGGGCACCTTTTGAGGGAATTTCGAGTCATTCTCTAATTGAATACATTTCCCTGTCATTTTTTTTTCTCCTCCAAGTGTGAAAATCCAAGGGATGCCCGAGCTGAGGGAGGCAAATGGGGCAGAGGCTCTGAAGGATCTGCTGGTCCTTCCTGAGTGTTAATTCAGGATTTTAGCTGCTCCATAGCCTGAAAATCCTGCTCAGCCCTTTTTCCTGGGGGGCTGATGGCACAGCTGGACAAAAACTGGACAAAAACTGAATAAAAACTGAACAAAAACTGAACAAAAACTGAACAAAAACTGAACAAAAACATCTCCCCATCTGGCCAGGGGTGAGGAATGGAGAACCTCAGCTGACACCACACAGATGTCAGTCACAATGTCACAGCTTTACACAACCAACACCAGGCTGGCTTTTCCATTTAAAAAAAAAAAAAAAAAAATCCAGACTTTTTTTTGGGAAATTTGGGTCCAGCCTGAAGATTTTCTGCCCACAATTCCCACACCAACATTCCTGCTGGGGTCACAGGATGATGGAACACCCTGAGCTGGGAGTGACCCACGAGCATCCCCGAGGGACAAAGAGGACAAAGGGATGGAGAGGGACAAACTGGGAGATTTGTGGCAGATCCACGTGGAATAAAAGCAGCAGCTTGACCTTTTCCAGCTCCCCCAGGGATAAGGAAGAGGAGGAGGAGGAGGAAGAGGAGGAGGAAGAGGAGGAAGAGGAGGAAGAGGAGGAAGAGGAGGAGGAAGAGGAGGAAGAGGAGGAGGAAGAGGAGGAAGAGGAGGAAGAGCACGAA
>JAOTBB010000866.1:5393560-5404592 GCA_025629985.1 Chamaetylas fuelleborni | reverse complement strand
GGAGGAGAAGCCCTTGGGAGCCCTCCCCGCGGCTTCCCCCGCCGGCAGCTCCCGGAGGAAGCGGCGGCACCGGCGCTGGGAGAGCGGCCAGGAACGCGGCGGCGGCGGCATCCGGGCTGCGGCGGCGGAGAGTCCGCCCTCGGCGGCGGGAGGGGCGGCGGGGACCGGGGGGACACAGGGGGGCAAGCGGGGGGACAACAGAGTCCCCAGCCCTGCCGCCCCCCGGGAGTTCCCGGTCCCGCCCGGCTCCCTCCGGACCCGGCATCACCCGGAGCCCCCGGTCCGTGTGTTCCCTTCCCTTCCCTTCCCTTCCCTTCCCTTCCCTTCCCTTCCCTTCCCTTCCCTTCCCTTCTTCCCTTCTCCAAACGAGCTGCCGGCACCTGTTGCTGATTGATGGATGAGGGACACGGGGATGGATTAACCGGGAGGGCATCCTCACACGAGTTCTTTAAAAGCTGTGGTTTCTCATCCTCACACTGCTTTAAAAGCTGTGGTTTCTCCTCGGGAAAACAGGAGAGTGGCACGAGGAGAAAGCTGAGTTTGGCTTTTCCCGAATGGTTTGTGTTGGAAGGGACCTTAAAGCCCATCCCATTACCTGCCGTGGGCAGGGACACCTTCCACTGTCCCAGGTTGCTCCAAGCCCTGTCCAACCCAGGCTTGAACACTTCCAGGGATGATTCCAAGGTGTTCTGGACATTCCCTCCATGTGGGCTCTTCTCTTCTGGCAGAGCCCAGCTGGTTTCACCCAGGTGTGTGATGCACAAGGTAACATTTAAAGGTCCCTTCCAACCCAAACCATTCCATGGTTTTGTACCTCATGGGGCAAACAAAGCTCCTGGAGCCTTACCTGGGTTCTGAGCTCAGATCTACGACCCCTAGGTTTGTAATGAATCTTCTCTGCACCAACACCCTGTTAAGTTGGCTCATCTTTTATCTGAGCTCACAGGGATATTTCTCCTGGAATTCTGCCCAGTTCCCTCTCTCAGGCACCTGGGGAATAAGCAACAATCACAACAGCTCTTCAGCAGCAATTCCCCTCTAAGAATTGTGCATGGTGGATTCATAAATGTTAATCAAATGAGCTTTACAGCACTGCTGGGAATTAGTTGAGTGGCACTTCTGTCACCCTCATTTGTCATCAGGAAAACTGAGGCACAGGGTTCCTGTGAGGTTATGATTTTTTATGGTAGGATATTTTTCACGCCCCTCAAGCATTTTAAGTGGATTTGGTGGATTTGTTCTGCCAGACCTTGGGTGAGACTCAGCCTGTTGGAAATGGGGTGATTTGGCTGATGGTCCTGGCTCTGGGTACAGCTTCCACTAAACATTACAGGCTTTCCTTAATGAATTAACTGATTATTGCAGCTCTCTCTGAAAACCAGAGTAGCACTGATGGCATGTTTCATGGCAGCATTTGTCTGCCATGGATTGTGTGTGTAGGAGCAGGGATAACCTCATTCCTGATTCCCAGATATTCAGTTCAAGACACTCCACTGCACCAGACAGATTTACTGTCCAGCTTTACACAAATGCCCAACCCTGGGAGTTGCTGAATGTTCCAGCATCTCTTCAGGCTGTTTGTCAGGAGCTGCAGTGTCTTGTCTGCATCCTGAGGACTGAGCAGTGGGATGAGGGGTTTCAGTCTCAATTTTGCCTCTATTCAGCACATTCTTTTATTTATTTTTTTCTTCCCTCCTGCACTCATTAATTACTTCCTCATGTGCTGATTCCTGCCTGAGGAACACTGGGAGTTTTTGAGGTTTTTCACAGACAGGACTCTGAAAAAGGTTAAAATCTGGATTAGGGAATGTTTCTCAAATCTGAGAAAGATTTGATAGACACAATATCTATGAGCAGACACGTTACATTTTGTAATAAATAACTTTACTCCTGCAATAAACTCAGGTTTAGATTTAACTCCATGTTTCTGCACCAGATCTAGGGCCAGTGAGAGCCAAAGGCTTTGCTTCATGCTTGTGCTTTACCAATATTTATGTGATTCAGAGCATTCTTCCTCGTGCAAATTCCCACAACATCCCACATCTCTAAAGGCCTGCACGGGTATTTTTAGGAAGATACAGAGGAGGAGAGACCCCTGAGCTAAACAAATTGACCATAGGTGACAGCTCCCTTCAAACTCAAAATGCTTTGTGCCTCAGGGATTATCTGATCATCTCCTTTTGCTCCCTCTAATCCAGTGGGTGATCACATCTGGTGACAGCTTTAAAACAATAATCTGAACAAAACAAGCAATTCCCATGAGAAAGCTCAGGGTGAATGTACTTGTAAAGAAAATGCCACTTCCTCCCCTGTAGAACAAGTGAGTATTAACCATCTGTGCAAGTAGTGCACTCCTGGAAAGCTGCAGCCTTTTAATCAGAGCTTTGGATTCCATAGCAGGCATTTAATGGGCTGTGGGAGGGTTTTCAGCCAGGTTATGTAAATGCTGTCAAGAAACCAAATGGCTGAAAAAGATGGATGGAAGGAATGTGCTGGGAGGAGGCAGAGGGGAGGCTGGATTGTTTAGGGGTTTATAAACATGGTTTAGGTTTTATAAACCTGCAGATAAATGGGTGGTATCCAGAACCCTTTCACACTGGACCCATTGAATTCCACAAACCTGGGTTATTTGAGCTTTCTGTGCTTTTCTGGCACTGAACCCCTGGAGAACACTGCTTTTGACCTGAGGCATTGGAGAAGGTTCTAAATTTGAGTGATGGAGTTAAACTCACAGGTGTGTAGTTAAATAAAAGTGTGTGATTTCACATCATAAAGGGTTTCAAATTTGAGGGTTTATAGTATAGTAATAGGTATGGGACAAGATGGAAGATTTTGGGTGGTGTGTCTTTCAGTGTTCATCTTCCTTCTTCATGGTTTCAGGCAGTAGTTTCTGGTTGGTCAGTCAGTGTCACACTGAGGGCCATGGGAATTTAGTTATTGGGTTAAAAGTATAAATAATACAGGTGTTAATTCTCTATTGGAATGATTAGCTTTAAGAGACCTTGCAGCACCTGGATCTGGCTCCATTTTGCTCACTTCTAGCTGGTAGCTAGAGGTGTTGCTGAACTTTCTGGACTTTTTGATAAGATTTAATAAACAACCAAGCCCCAACACGAGAAAATCCATTTCCTTCGTGTATTTTTTTAATCCTGGCTCTGCGTGAAGGCAGAAGACACTGAGACAAACCATTAATTAGGTGGTGCAAACTCCCACTGCTGCTACATGAACACTCACCCTAAAGGCTTCATGGGGTTTCATAGGGAAACCCACTCTGGGAATCCAGAATAGGCTGAGCAGGGGAGGAGTTTGGGGCAGGAGTGCAGAGGATGAGAAATAAGAGGCACAAATATTTGGAAGTGCTCTCATCTTGATGTGCATGGGTTTAGAGCATGAGGGGAACCAGCACTCCTGGAGCTGCCTGCCCTTCCCCACACAGAAATTCCCAATTCATTTCCTCCAGGAGCAAAAATGCCCTGAACTTTAACCATTGCTGGGGACAGATCTCATCCCGGTGTTTCCAAGGTTAAAGGGGTGGGAGAGCTGAAGCATTCCTGTCTTCCCTTAACAAGAAGTGACAGCTTCTAATTAGAATTCATTAGAGGCAGCCCCAGGGAACTGATGGGACCATTTTTCAGGACGTGTTGTTGAAATTATTTTTCATCTGATGATGACACGTTGGCTCAGTGCTCTGAGTTCTCTTCCCCAAGCCTACAGATGTCCTTTGAGTCATCTGTGCTGTGCCTAAAACTGAGATCCCAGAACCCTTAGCAAAATTCTGGGCATGGCCATGATACAAGAGAAGGGAATGGGGGAGCAAAATGAGGTATAAATATTGGTTTTTTTGAGTTACAAGGTAAAACTCATTGTCTAGACGAGCATCCCATAGAAACTGGAGCACAAGGAGATCCACAATTACTGAATGTCTGGATATTTTGGCAGTTATTTGGTACTTACCTTAAAATATCAGCTCCTAGAGTCAGAGTATTCTGAGAGAAACTCTTTATTCTTAAAAAAAAAAAAAAAATTACTCCAAGAATTTACAGTGCAAAAAACTTCCACCATGTGAACTATTCCATCTTAGATCCTCTGGGAAAAAGACCCACCTTTGTCTTTTACTTCCACCTCATCTTTTACAGTTTGGACTGGGAATCTTCCTTGCTTTTAGTCCTGGAGCAGTCTGAGATTTGGGTTAGTTTTTAATCAAAAAGCAATAAAAAATGGTTTCAGAGGGATTAAACCAAAGAAGGAGCAAGGAGCATATTGTGCTTAGAAAATGCATCACAGTACACTCAGAGCCTGTGCCTCCATTGCCTGTTTGCTTTTACTGCCTTTCCAAGGTTCAGACATTTTTATTAGAGCCAAGGAACATTCCAGCTTCCAAAGGTAATAAAAATGCCGTGTGCCAGAAAGCAACAGCAAACAATAGCAAAGGGATTTTTTGGTTTGTTGAGGTGCTGCTGAATTTGGTTACAGCTCTACCCCCCTTACAGGACAGACACCTTGTATTCCTAAATTCCTCCCTGGCTTCATGCCTGTGGGGCTCTGAGGGGTTCAATTAACCTTTAATTAAGGATTTTGAGCCTCTGCCCATGAACTGAAGGACCTGGGGGTTCCAGCTCTCTGCTCTGCTCAGCCCTGAAGCATCAGGGATTTAATCTGTGGTGGCTGGAGCTCCTCCTCTTCCTCTGCATCCTTCAGTCTCAGTGTCAGGGTAAAAGCAGAGATGCCAGCAGGGGGTTTTGCACATGGTTAGAATGGATGAAGCCTCAGCTGTCCATTCCAAAGAAAAACAAGTGGGAAAAGATGGTTGAACTCCTGGCCAGAGGAGAAAAGCTTGGCAGGACTGAACACAGCCATGGATAAGAGCCTTCCTCACCTTGAGAGTGGAGGAATTTGTCTCTGGGATTTGAGTTTCCTCCTATTCCACACGGGCTCTGTCCTGGCTGGAGAGAAATTGTGCCACAGAAAGACAGAGAACTCTGGCACCAGCACAAAAATCTTTCTCCCTACATGACCTTTATGAAGCTTTATGAAGTCCACTGAGCTTTATGAAGTCCAGTACTCCAGCAAAGCATATTCTACAGGACTCTGCTGCCTGGATTCACCTTGCAGTAAAAGTCTGCCTCAGCCCCTCCATCCTGGATCCCCCAGCAGCTCCTCACACCATCACCAGGCAGGATTCTGGAGGTGCAGACATTTTCCCTGCTGTGGGTGAAGTGCCATTTGTCACCGTGGTGTTGTGAGGGGGATTTCTGGGGAAGATGAAGAACTTTGTAATTGTTGTTAATCAGGCTGGAGCCTGAGCAGGCGGTGCAGGTGATGGTGGGAGGAGAAGGCAGCAGCAGCAGTGTGGAGTGACACAGAACACTCAGCACAGATCTGCTCTGCTCCCTCCTCCAGGATGTTCTGCTGCTCCCTGTGGCACCTCGGGATGACAGAGATGAGAATTCCTCATGATCTCACTGCAGTGTTTTTCCAGGGGAAGCTTCATGCCTGCACAAGCATTCTGTGGGATCAGCCAACCTCATCCCTTGGACACAGGGCTGCTGTGTCTGACTTCATGCTCTGCAGATATCCATGACACATCAAGCTGGAAAGATCATTTGTGAGCAACTCAAGCTGGCATTTCTACACATGAGGTGTCATCCAGGGAGATTTCAGTCTGGTTTTTAATACCCCCATAAGCCAAGAGCTTAAGTCATCTCTGCTTTGTCACTGTGTGTTAACTGTAGCCATCGACAGACTTAGGCTGAGATTTTAGACATTGCTTAATCATTGTTGGTTTTAAATAGAATAGACTTTCCTGAAGCATGCATTTGGGTTCTGAAAATCCCATTCAGCACTTTTCCTGCACATGGATAATGGGAACACGGTCCAAAGGGTTTTGCCAGAGAGATGTGGAGTCTGAGGTTCACATTTGTTTTCAGAAGTGATGAGAGGATCTGGGACTATCTGGGAATCTTCCTAAGGTGGATTCAGCAGGCTCCTTCCAGGGATTCATCTCCAGCTGGCACGAGTGGATGTCTTTAGTAGCAAGACTTTGATAAGGAGAGCAACACAAAGCCATAAAAATGGAAATCAGCTCCTATTCTGCTAAATTAGCCTGTCAAAAATTCTCTCTGTGGCCAACAATCAAGCTGACAATGAGCTAATTACAGAAAGACCTCTAAACACAAAAAGTATTAGACTGACTGAGAAGTTGTTACCTCCTGTATTTTCCTGTCTGAGCAGCCCAGGACTCTTGAGGCACAGGGTTGATTTGCCTCCTTGTGCAATCCCGGGGCTGTGTGGGGAGATAAAATCTGCAGGAGTGCCTGTGACTCTCCCAGATCCCGTGGCTGGAGGCACAGCAGCCAATTCAGCTGCACAAAACCCCTCCTTCCAGCCAGCACTGCCTGCAAAGTCAGCCTCAAGGAGCTCCAACTCTGTTTCTTACATAACACTCAGTAACAAACCTCGTGGAAAGACCTCCCAGCCCTCCTTGTACCATTTAGACAAGAAAAAAGCCCCTTTAGGGCCAAGTAATTCAAGCCCCTCTTGATGGGGAGTGCAGGCTTAGTCCTACAGTGCATTTAAACACCCTGAGCAGCAGAGCACAGCACAATCATGCTGAAATTCCAGCTTTTTCTCCCTGAAACTTTGCCAACTTTCCCCTTTTCCCCTGCTCCTTGTTTATTTGCCATTGGCACGTCCTCCCTGCCTCCAGCTCGGCACAAAGGGACCTGCAGTGTCTCACATTGCAGTTTGCTCCCAGATTGGTGTGTGGATAGAAAATCCAAATTGCAGTGAATTCCCGTCCCTGGGCACCACAGGACTCTGGTAGGGAATGAGCAGCTTTGCAATATTTGCAATATTTCCTTCCTCAGCATCCTGCAGCAAAGATGGCATGTCCCTCCTGGTGACTGTCCCAGGGCTGCAACAGCACCAGGATTTCATCAGTTGGGTTTTCAGCAGAAGCCAGTGATTGTAAAAATCACCAAACCTGAGCTTGCCAGAGTTCATCAAGGACTGGAAGGGTGGGGTTGTCGTGTGCAGGTTCACTTTTAAAAATCAACTCTGATTTAGGACAGGACCTGACAAGAATTACAGCTTGAACACTATTCATAAAATCCTTGTGTGTGCACCACAGACAGGGAGGCACAAGGACCCAATTCCCCAGGAACAAAGCCAAATATTCATTTACAGCCACACTCAGGTACATGAGTGAGTTGCTTAAATAACTGCAGCAGCAGGGGAAAAAAAAAATAAAAAAGGAGGATTAGTTTCCTTGTGTAGCCTGTGGCTGGGCCCAGGTTCAGGGCTGGTGTAATCCCACTGATTCCAGGATCACTTTGGGATTTTGAAGGCTCTGTTCATGCAGCAGGGTTTCCCATCCATTAGCATTCCGGGGTGGTAGAAACTCACCCCATCACACAGTGCTGAGAATTTTAAAATAATGAAGAAGCCAAGATGCCTGCTGTGACCACCACCAGCTAATTACAGCAGCATGGACAGGCTTCCCTTGCAGAATTCCATATGCTGTGCTCCTCCAGCACAAAAAATAAACCATATTAGAGAGGGAAGGCTGAGAAGACATTCCTGATTTTGAACTCCTCTAAGCCCCAAGTCAGAAACACATGAAATAAATGAATGGGAATTTGCCTTTTTTTTTTTTTTTTTTTTTTTTTTTTTTTTTTTTAATATGTGCTTCTGGGGAAGTGGGCAGAGTGCAGGGGCAAAACTTGATATTTAGCAATTTATTACGAGTTTCTTTTCTCTATTAGACTCCTCCACAAAACCTCAGATTTTAGACACACCATCCCAGAATTCAGCCAGTTTTCTACCTGGCACTGCTGGGACACTCAGCAAAGGCCTGATCCAGTTTTCCCAATTTTTCAGTGATGCTGAGCATTGCAGGGATCTGCCTTAGATATTGTGTGGAGCAGCCACAGGAGGAAGAGGAGACTCCAAACACCCCTTAAAGAACAGAACTGCTGGAACAAGTGATTATCCCACACTGGCTCTGACACCTGCCTGCTCCTGCTCCCCTTAATTTTTCCTTTTGCTACATTTTCCAGTTGTTTTTCAGTGCTAAAAACTGCTGGGGGAGGGAATAAAGAGGAATCCCCCACGGGCTTGGATTCTATTAAGCTGTGGTTCCATTTGCTTCAGATGAGAGAGACCTAAATGTGGAACTGAATTTCCTCAAAGTGAATTCCCAAAGCCGGGCACTGGAGGGATGTAGGTCACTTTGCTTTGTTCTGAGGCTGAGCTGAGCTATAAATAGCATCAATTTTCCCCTGAAAAGTGGGAGCACACTCGTTCTTGCTGCTTTATCCAGGTCACTGCCTCTGAAGGTAACACCAGTGGCTCCTGCTGCCACTTCCAGCCTCTGCTTTTAAGGACAGGATTCTCCAAATTTTAGGGTTTTCTTCCTGTATTAAGCATGCAAAACAACACTGCAGGACATGCACTTTGGGGGGATTATTTTCCTCTACAAATCCTGAAAACACATTTTGGGCAGCCTGTTTACACCTCAATCACCAATATATTTTTATCCCACCAAATATATTTTTGTCCCATGAAATGTTCACCTTCAAAGAACATCACAAAGGGATCTAGAGGCCCAAGTTCTCCACATACCATGATTGGAAGGTGCAAAATATGAAGGAGATTTCTTTTTGGGAAAAAAAAAAAAAAAAAAAAAAAAAAAAAAAAAAAAAAAAGGCAGGTTCACAGGGATAAATCCCTGGAGTGGCTTCCATGGCTGACAGAAGGTGCAGAATCCATGAATATTTCTGTGGAACAGCGGCATCCAGTGGGCAAAGAAGGATTCCTGCTCATATTCCTGGAAAATTGGGATAAGGCCATGAAAAAGCAGAGGTTTCCCCCCAATATTCAGTGCTGTGCAACTCCAGCCTGTTGCAGTAAACCCAAATTGCTTGTTGCAATACCCAAATTTTCCTTAACATGCAAGCTGAGTTTTCATTGCTGCATTTTCACCCAGTGGTTTTTGGGCTGATGATGCCTGAGAAGGTAACTTGGTAAACAGTCAATTTAATTTTTAATTTTATTTTTAAAAGAGAGAGCAGCTTGTTTTTTTTTTTAATTTTAAACAATTTATTTTAATTTTTGTTTTTAAAGCGAGATTAGCTTGAATTTTAATTATTTTCAATTTAGAAATATTCAGGTTTTAATTTTTATTTTTAAAGAGATATTAGCTTGAATTTCAAGGGGTTTTTTAAAGTTTTAAAATATTTAGTTTTTATTTTTGTTTTCTTAAAGAGAAATTAGCCTGAAAAAAAACCCTCAACCTGACATAACTCAGAGCCTGGATGTGCAAGCTCCTGTTTAGAACAAGCTCTGGCAAAATTAAGGCCTAAATTATCTTGGTATTTATTGAGTGAGGCCAAAACTCTATGAATGGGTCTTGTAGGACAATTGGTGTTGGCTGCACTCTAATTCATTTTTATATTTACATTTACATTTTACATTTATATTTACATTTACATAACCTGCCTCTAATTCATTTTTATATTTCCATTATTATTTCCATTTTTATATTTACAGTTTCCCACGTGTTACCAATCTGCCTGGCAAAAATCAGGCTGAGGGAGGGAACACCAGAGCACGTTCAGACCCACTGACCACATTCCAAAACATTTCCTAGCACTTGCTTTTCCCCTAGTGGCCCAAGGCTGCCATGAAATGCAGATTTCATGGGGCAGATCAATTCTGTGCTCCCATGTTCACATTTTCCCTGTTTGTGTGCTCAGCTGGCTGGGCCAGCATCACTTTTACGCAAGCCAGAGGACAAGGGACACCGAGTCCTGCTGTTTGGCTTTATCAAGTCGCAGTGACAAGCTTGTTTTTTGTTCCCTGCAGCCATAAAACTCAGGGGAACAGCTGCAGTGCCCTGACACTGTCTCAGGAATTTGTTCTCTTCAGTCTCCATCAGCTGCAGGCGATGCTGCTGCCCCATGTCCATCCTCCCTCTGCTTCAGTTCCAGGGCTGGGGTGGCACCAGGGAGGATTTTTGTGACCTTGCTGCCACATCCCTGCAGGGCATTAATGCTGGCAAGGTTTTACCTCATTTAAACCAGAGTTTTCAAGGTGTCTCTGCTCAGCAGGGGCAAAGTCAGCGGAGTTTTGTGTGTCCTGCACCTGACAGGAGAGAGTCACATGAACACTGTCACCACTGTTATCGTCACAGATGTGATGCAAACTCCTGAATTGCCTCTGAAGGCAATTATAAAAGTAGCAGTCCCATGCTTTAAGGTTCAAGGCCAGGCTGGATGGAGCAACCTGGCCTAGTGGAAGGTCCACAACGGGGGCTTGGAGCTGGGTGATCTTTAAGGTCCCCTCCAACCCAACCCATTCCACGGTTCAGGGGTTCAGATTCACGTCTGGTGGCACTTCAGCCACCCCTGATCCCATTCCAGGCAGAAGGCTGGGATTCAAAGGAGGATTTCAGAGCCTACCTGCTGAACAGAGACACGAATTCCCTTCATGGAATCACAGCACAGTTCGGGCTGGAAGGGGATCTTGAAGATCATCTCATTCCACCCCCTGCCATGGGCAGGGACACCCTGCACTACCCTAAGCCCTGGCGTTGAACACTTTTAGGGATGGGGGATTACACAGAGAGGTTACAGAGCGACCTCTCCCAGCGCCTCAGCCCCTCACAGCGCAGAACTTCCCCTCAATATCCAACCCAAACCCACTCTTTTAACATCCAATCCTACTAAACCCAGGACTTGTTGAACCGAACCACCCCAAAAACCCCAAATATGAAACCATTTACCCACGAGCATCGCTCCCCATCCCTCCCACGGGCGGCCCGGCCACACCGGCCCCTGTGTGAACCTTCCCCCTCAGAACCGAGCCGGGCCGGGCCTGCTCCTTTGGGCTCCCTGTGAGTTCTGTTATAAATGAAAAACAAAGTCTCGATATTCAGCAAAATTTAGATTGGTTTGTTTTATATAGACAGAGCAAGCAGCGCTGGGGAAAACGTGAGGGGTCACCGCCCACTCCACACTTGCACCGAACTTGG
>JAOTBB010000866.1:5369898-5393334 GCA_025629985.1 Chamaetylas fuelleborni | reverse complement strand
AATATTTTTCCCAAAAAAACATTTTCAGAATTTGTAAAACCCTTTTTTTTTTTTTTTTTTTTTTTTAACAAACTGGTACACACAATATTCTTAACGGGGGGATTTAAACAGAGTGCGTTTAACCATATATTTCCCTTTATCTAGGCCCATGTTCTTTTCTTATTTTAAGCACTCTGCTTTATACAAACACCAAATCTCCTACGATTAACACGAACCATTTCTCAACCACCGCAATTCCCTTCCCCGTGGGCTCCCCGCGGGCTCCCGGGAGTTGTAGTCGCAGCCCCCGGAGCGGAACTACGGCTCCCGGCTGCCCGCGGGAGCGCAGGCGGGGCGGCCGCGGGGCCGAGCTGCGGCTGCGGCAGCAGCACCGCGGGGACACGGAGGCTCCGGGGACACGGCCCGGCTCAGGGGAGAGGGGGTTTTGCCATAGCCACACCGGGGATAAAGGCGGATCCCAGCCCCGGCACCCAGCCGAGCCCCTCACCCGCGTTCTCCGCCCGCCCGGGCGCGGCTGTGGGGATGGAGGAGGGCCGGCGGCGAGAGCAGAGCTGGGCTTGTGGCTGTGGGGATCCTCGGCTCTGCCTTCGCGCTGAGGTACGTGCCTGCCGTTTGCTGGGGTTTTCCGCTCGGTTTGGGGCAGCTGGAAGCGGCCGGGGTGGTTCTGGCAGCTTTAGCTGGGGTGATTCTAGTCCCTTTATGGGGGTGATTCTGGTCCCTTCAGCGGGATTGAGGCCGCTTTAGCCGGGGCGATTCTGGCTTCTTTAGCCCGGGTGGTTCTGGCAGCTTTAGCCGGGATTGAGGCTACTTCAGCCGGGGTAGTTCTGACAGCTTCAGCCGAGCTAGTTCCGACACCTTTAGCCGGGATTGAGGCCGCTTTAGCCCGGGTCGTTCTGGCACTTTTGCTCCGGGTGGTTCCTACACCTTTAGCCGGGACTGAGGCCTTTAGCCCGGGTGGTTCCCACACCTTTAGCCGGGATTGAGGCCCCTTTATCCCGGGTGGTTCTGGCAGTTATATCTCGGTTGGTTCTGGCAGTTATATCCCGGGTGATTCTGCCCCTTTAGCCGGGGTTGGGGCCCGCCCCAGCTCGGTTGGCGTTTTCCCGGCTGCCCTGCAGGGTGTGAGCCCCGTCCTGTTCCCCAACAGGTACTGCAGGTGCCCGGGCTGGGGCGGCGATCCCTGCCGGGAATTGTCCCTGCAGCGGGTGGGGAAGGAGGCTCGGAGCTGAGACACATGTGGCTTTTTCTCTCCTGTCTTTCTATATTTCCAGTCTGCCAGAATGGAGGCAGAAAGGGCCAGACTAAACCCAGACTAAACCCAGAGAAGTTGGTGCAGCTGTACTGGAAGCACTGAAGGTGTTTGCTCTCATTTCACTGCCCATGCTCAGCTGCAGAATTACTTTCTGAATGTCACAAATTCTGATTTCTACCTCACTGAGAAGCAAGTGAGCCCTGGCTCACCTTCATGGAGGTCACTTGAGCTTGGCTTTGCTGCTGAACCTTCTCTCTTTTTGGCTAAGAGCCTCATGACATCCTCTGCACTTCTCTGTCGCTATAGGAGGAGTGTATTTGGCTCAAATGAAATACCATTTTCTTTTCTCCTCTGTTTAGCATCTCCATGGTTTCCTGAAACTGCTTGCTGTGAAGAATGATGCAGTTGTGCATCCTTCTAGGCCCTTCCTCCATGCTTGATTACCTGTTGAATTTTTCATTCATGGTTTCAGAATCTGGAGGAGTGAATTGTCGAGGGATGCAGCTCCTGTAAATAACCCACATCCCACATTTTTATGATGGGAATGATGCTGTGTGACAAGTAGATAATGGAGATGAGAAAGGGGAAACTTCCACAGCCTTGGCAGAGCTGGAGAGGTTCTTGCCCTGTTTTGAGCTTTGCTTTCTGCTCTGAGTTGTAGAAGTCTAGGTTTGTGTCTGGAGCAGGTAACATCTTTTGGGCATATGCTGGTTCCTTTAAAAGGTTCTTTTTTAACTTAGAGGGCAGTAGTTGGGTATCAGGTAACAATCAGTAGTTTCAGCTCTACCACTGGTGTATCCTCAGTACCTTATGCCTGATTTAATTCTGTGGTGGAAGGGAAGGGGTTCCTTTAGGGTGCCTGCAGCATTATTAGCAACTGTCATTTAACAGCCTCACCACAGCTCTGTTTCATTGAAGAGTTATTCCCTTTTTAGGCTTCACAAAGGTAAATGTGTTTCCCATCCCTTCCTCTTTGCACAGCACAGCTCTGTGAGTCACTGCCATGAGAAGGAGCTTCATGTTTGTGTGATATTTGGCTCAGCACAATTCTCTGCTTATTCTGATATTGCTGTATAGCATCATATGTTTTGACATTTATTTTGAGTGCATGTTTGGAGCTCTGTGGCTGTGAAAATCCTGTGCCAAATTCATGTGTGAAGAATCTGTTATTCTCCTGCTTTGGTCTGCAATGGCCACTGCTGGGATTGTTTGGAAGAACTGGGATGCCTTTTCCACTAAAACTTTGTCAAATGTCTGGGAAACTGCAAAAAAACTGTGGGAGTACTGTAAGTGTGGTGGTTGCAGTTGTCTCCTTCCCTTTTTCCTGGGAAGGGCTGTGTCCATGGCTTTTTAAGCTGCCTTGATCTAGAAGTGGGTGGCTCCAGGAGCACAGGATGCTCAGAGCTGTGGCTGCTGCCTCAGAAACGAGCTCATCTCTGCCTTGTGTTTGTGCACGTTGGATTTTGCTGCTCACACAGGCTGGTGTTTCTCTGGAGTTGAAGGCTTTCTCTCCAACCTAGTTCAGCTCTCTGAGGTTGTGTTGTCCCTGCCTGTTCCCATCAAATCTGTTTGTCTTGCTCATCATCTCTGCTGCAGGAGTGCTCCTGGGCTCTGGCAGGATTCAGGGCTGTGCTCAGTGTGACTGTGCCACTCACAGCAGCTCTGATCCTGCCCTTTCCCTTCAGTTGCTCTTTTCCAGGGATAGAATGGAGAGTCCTGTTTGAGTTCTGCTTGTTTTTCAAGGATTCTAATTCATGGCTTGTCAAGGGTGTTTTTGGAGGGGCCAGAATTGTAATTCATTGTTCTCAGAGGAGATCAGCACATCTTTCCATACTCTCTCCCTGGAAGCTCTGATGGGAGAGAGATCACTGAATTCTCCTTAAACAAAGTGCAATCTGTTGTTTCTTGGGGGACTTGCAGAATTTAAGTGTTTCTTTTCCTTCTGTACTAGTGTTTGAAATTTCCAAAAACACAGAAGTTTTCCAGCATTTAGACTGGAATATGGGATCAGTGAAGTTACATTGATGTGCTGGGAGGATATTCAGTTGATTGATCACAGACCTCGAGCCACAATCCCTGATGGAATCCCAAGGGAATTAGGGATACATGCTGGATCAGGGCTTGAAACTTCCTTCTTTTCCTGTGACCAGGCTGTGGAGAACAGAACTTGGAGTTGGGATGTGTGAGCTTTGTCCCTGGCTCTGCCACAATTCCACATGTACCTATGGCTCCACTTCCCATCTGCAGAGTGCACTTGGATTCTCCAGAGTCCCCAGAGCACAAAGAAAACATCTGCACTTGTAAAATGCACAGAGCTGGAGGTGAATTGATGGACATGCTGACCCTCAAACCTTGGTTGAGTGAGACAAGAGCTCCTCCTCACTTTGCTGTGCTCCCACAGGCCTGCCTGGCCAAAGGCATGTCAGGAGAGATTAGACTGAAACCTTGTGATCTGCTTGCAGAGCACAGAAAGGGCAAGTTGCAGGCTGAAAGCAGGCAGGAGTGCAGTGCTGACCCTTCTGGAGGCCTGAAGGGGAATCTCAAGTTGGTAGGATGAGCTATCAAGGCTCATCAGGGATCCAGCAGGTTTTATGCTCCAGCTCCTTCCGTGCCAGGCTGAAGGAGCTGCTTTTCACTTGGAAAAATTGAAGGAGGAGGAAAAATTGTGTTATTAACTCAGAGGATTTGTTAATCCCTTGGTACCAGCAGTGCTGAGGGTCCTGGAGTCTAAATACCTGTGAGCAGCCCTACCCAGAGCTACAGCTCTCTGTTTCCTCAGCCCCACTATTCAACCACCTCTCAGCGCATCAGAGTTAATTCTTAATTCCTCTTGATTTTTTCACTCCTGCAGTAAATCAGGATTTTGATTCTTGAACGACTTTTTGGGACACTTACTGGCTTTATGGACAGGCAAGGCAATCATGTCATTAGATTGGGGTTTTATGAACTTTTAAGTGCTTGAACCCAGATTTTAATGGTAAATTGGAGTTGATAGCTGGTGTGAGAGAGATGCAGACCTGAGCCTTAGCAGGGCTCCACACCATCAGCTCTGGGCCAGATGCTCTTGCCTCTGAGAAATATATTAGAGCAATGTCAAGGAAGAGCACAGTTGAAATCCGCTGCCAAGACAGATTTCTCACTGTTGGAATATGTTTCTGTCTGATCCTCTATTTCTAGATGATTGAAAATAGTTCTGGAAGGGATTTTGCTGAGGCCACCTAGTCCATCCTTTTCCACAAGGCATGATAAAGTGCACTGAAACCCTTCTGATGCATCTGTTAAGCTTGTCCTTTAAGCAGTGGAGATTTTCCAGCTGTCCTGGGTGGGTTGTATTTGACTTTATTAGACTTTTTTTTTCTTTTTTTTAATATTATGGCTTTTGTCACTGTTTTGGGCACAGAAACAAGGGATGCATGTGGTTGATTATTGACCTCTTAGTGCCAAGGGCCAGAAAAGTGATGGTGGTTCCTGGCAGGAGAGGGAGAGAAATCACTCAATGCAATAATATTGAGTTTTTGTTTATTTTCCACAGAGATCTTCCATGGAAAAGTTAAAATACCGTTCTCCCATTTTTTTCTATGCAAAGACCTTCATTCAAACTTAGAAAATAATTGGGTTTTTTTCCTCCTTAAACATTACCTAGTGGTTGTGTGTGTGGGCAGGGAGTGTTTGTTTTTACTGTAAAGCAGTGTAAATTTAACTTGGAGATCTGCTATTGAGGAAAAAGTGGATTCTCATCAGCTGCTGAGCTTTTTCAAGGCTCCAGGCTCAAATCTGCAAACTGTCAGCTCCAATTAAAGCAAATGGCTGGAGCTGTTTTTTCTCCCTCCTGGAAAGAACACAGTTCATCAAAAGCCAGAAGGAAATTTCATCAGGCTCATGAGCAATTATCTCATGGGATGTAATAAGAGAGATCCACGAGATGCCCAGTGTGAACTTTCACTTGTAATCACTTTTAATTCTCCACTGGGCACACAAGCACTGATCTCAGCAATCTGAAGTTTTCCTGTGGAGTAGAAGCTGGTAGAGGGAACTTGTGTTTTCACAGGGTTTGACTGGTGTTGATGTTGAAATGTGAATTTTGAGAGTCCCTGAGCTGGCAGAAGATATTCCACCTTTTTATGTGGGGTGGGGTAACCCTGGCAGGCAGCTCCCTTTCAGCCCAGTGGGACAGGGAACAGGACTGGAGGGGTAAAATTAAACCCTTAAAATTACCCTTTAAAAAAAGGGTAAAATTAAGGAATTTCATTAATGAAGTTAAGGAATTCCTCAGGTGTAAGAATTTCTTGGGAAGGAGAGAGACTCCAAATGTTCCCCTTTCTTATTCTTCCCCCAGTTTTTATTGCTGAGCACCTATGGTCACTCAGGGTCAGCTGCCCTGGCTGCTCCCTCCCAAATTCCTGTGCACCCTCATCCTCAGTGGGAAAAGCAGAAAAGGTTTTGATTGTTCAGCCCCAGCTCCAACCCCTCTGTGCTGTCAGCACTGCTTTGGTCACAAAACCAGAGCTGCAGGGAAGGAAATGAGGTGAATCCCAGCCAAACCCAGTGCCCTGTGGTGTGCCACAGCTTCTGGTGGTGGCAGCCTGTGCCAGCTGTTTATTGTTTTATTTTATGGTGGTGTTTCCTAAAGGTGGTGTTTGCATTTCAGTTCTTTAAAGCAAATATTGACCATTGTGCAATGCAGGTTCGTTCCATGGTTTAGTCCTGCAGTTAGCACAGAGCTGATTCATGGAAAACACTGTGCTGTGTCTTTGGGTGATCACTGTCACTTTCTGGTTAATTAATTTTGTTATTCAGTGCTGACAAAAAGCCCTTTTCAATCCACAGCTCTCAGTGACAAAGCCAGTTTGGATTTTGTGCAGATCAGTGTTATTTTTTTGGAGCAGGTTCACTTTTCTGTGCCTGTGGTCATCACAGAGGGGTTGAAATTTGAGTTGAATTGAAAGTTCAAGGCCAGCTCAGTTCAGTTCTTGTGTCCATTGCAGCTTTTGGGTCCTGCCATACTCACACACAGTGAACCCAAAATTTAAGATGTGTAACTTCTCTCTAACTTCTTCAACCTTTAGGTGGGAGATCATTTATTTAGATCATTTATTCTGAGGTTGATACCCACTTTTTAGGAAACCAGCATGCTGGAATGAAGAGTTTGCACAAAGCTACTACTCCTGAATATTAATAATTTGCTGGTGCTTCCTTTAGACCTTCATCCTTTAACAAGATGAAGGAATAGATGGAAAAACAGAGTTGGGAACCACTCAAATATTGCTGAAAGGGAAAGGCACAACTCAGTGCCAGAACACAACCAGTGTAAAATGGAATGTAAAATTCAGTTTGGGCAAAACAGATCAATGGCTGGCATTTGTAAAGGCCAAGTGTTGATTGCAGAGATAAAATGCTCGGTGGGGACTCTGAGCCTGGCTGGTTATTTTTAGCATTTCCTCCCCTGTGTTTCAGGATGTGCCTGTGCCTGCTCTCATGCTGGAATGACAAGATATTAATCCCTGAGCAAAGGCCTATTAATCACCTGCTTTATTCTGTTTATGTAATACTGTTAAATATACTCTGGGAGCATGTGAGGGTTGGGCCTGGAAATGATTTCACCTCATGCAGGCTTTTTTTTTTTTTTTTTTTCTTGATGGATGGGTTTCACTGCTCCATGTCTGGTTTTTGGTTTCAGCTCAGACTGATTTATCAGTAAAATGGCTGATTTTATCTGCTCTTGGTAATTAAGCCACAAAAGCATCATCTGCTCCTCTCTGCCTCCCTCCCCTGTGCCAGTGATGCCATTTTGCAAAATTTTAGACTGAACAAAGTTCCTGACTGCACAAGGAGAAGGGAAGAAAAGTGTCATTGAGAATCATGGAGATCCAGACTGGTTTGGGTTCCATCCTATTTCCACTGTCCCAGGTTGCTCCAAGCCCTGACCTTGGACACTTCCAGGGATGGGGCAGCCACAGCTTCTGTGCAGCAAGGCACTGTCCATGTGGTGGTGGGTCAAAAATATTGATTTCCTGTGTGTTTTGCTGGTTTTCTGCTCTATTTTCATCTAATAGTGATTATATTTGTGTGAATTTAAGGTTTTTGGCATGAATGCTAACTTTGGTAATGAACTTAGCAGCTGTAAGCCTTGAGCAGAGGTATTTTATTTTGGTTGTCTGGTATTAAAGAACACAAAATTATTTATTTCTGGCTTGCAGGTAGGAAAACAGGTAGGGAGCAATTCTTGATGGTGCAGGTGAGCTCTGGGCAGGCACTGAGCTGTGAAATTTGGGTCAGGAAAGGGGGAAAACCTTGCTGAGCCTTCCTTCTGTAGGGAAATGCTCACAGTAGTGGAGAAAATGCTAAAAACCATCAGTTTTTAAGTCAACATGAGCTGGCTTAATTCAGCCATTACACCAAAATTGTGTCTGTGTTGATATTCTTGATGTGAGGATATGCAAAATTAAGTCTTGAAGTTTTACAGTGGTTGTGGCTGATCAGTGTCCACTTTTAGTGGCTTGATAAGACTTTATTTAATGGCACTGGAAGAGTCAAAGAGAATGAAAAGAGTAAGAAATGGACAATGATGTTATTTTCAAAATGTTCAGTGTAATGCTGGCTGCTTTGGCTGATCAGTTGGGGAAGTTGGGAATTTTGGAGAAGTGTGATCTGCAGTTGCCTGAGGAAGCATCTCCTGCATGGGCAAACCTCTCTGAAGTGGAGCAATTCATTTCAGAAGACAATTCAAACTGAAAAATACGTGTGAAGGGAAGAGAAAAAAAAAGCTGTTTATTTAGTTTTAAACACTTCCTCTGTTTACCATGATGTTCAAATAATGTGACCACCACGTTCCAGGCACTGATTTTTGTCAGCTGCTTACAGCACTGGGTTCTGTTTGCTGTGGGGCCAGACCAGCAGCAGCCTTTGCCTCCCACGAGGTGGAAATGGGGCTCTCACATTGAATATTGCCACAATTATTGCAGCTAAAATGTTGTGGGATGAAAGCTGGAGTATTCCTCTTTTTTCCAGTTAAGTTTTAGTGGGATTTCCTAAAACTGAGAGGTTACATCTAGGCTGCTCTTTCCTGTGTCACAGTAGGCAAGGTCAGAATGGGAGATGAGGATTCAGAAATCTGCTTTTTTATGATGGATTATTCGTTCATGCTTACTTGAAATTCCCATGGGAAACTGATGTTTTCTCTGTGAATTATTTCTGGCAGCTCTACCTGTCCTTCCCTGGAATAATTACAGCCCAGGCAGCATCAAGGGAGGAGTATTTGCTTCAGTGAGTGAAACATTTCCACTTAGGAAGTCAATAATGCTGCTCTGGCGAGGCTCAGACCACAAGAGCACCATAATTCAGGTTTTGAACATCCCTTTCCTCCTGCTCTGCATCTCCCCTGCAGAGGAGATGGGAATGCAGGATGCACTTGGTGCCTTCTTGTGTGGAAAATGGAATTATTCACGTCAGGAAAGCATCCTCAGATCAGCCTGCAAGGGGCTGCTGGTGGTTTTTTCAGCACTGACAGCTCCTTTAAAAGCATTCAGCATCACAAGTGTGCAGCTGAGCTGCAGCAGCATCCCAGGTTTGTGGGAAGGTGCACAGGGCAAGGGTGGGTTTGCCTTTCTGGGGCACAGGGCTGGCTCTGCTGTGGGGATTCTCTTGTCAGGATGTGTCAGTGCCAGCCTGCTCTGCTCTTTGCAGGTAGGGAGGGGTTATCCTCCTTCATTTTATGGGTTTGTGGGACAGCCTGGAATGTTCTTTGATCAATAACTGCTGGAACTGGCATTGCCTTCCTTGGAATACTGAGAGATCTAAGCCTGTGGTGGTTCATTCATTCCTGGGGAGAGGAAGAAGCCCCAGTGAAATAAATGGCAGAAAACTCTGAGAGCTGGCAAGTGACCTTCTATCCCCTCCCAGAACCCTATGGAATTTATTGCTTCCTTCCCTAAGCATGGAATTCCTTTTCCCTCTGTTAGTACCCACCCCCAGTTCCCTTGGATGAAGCAGGAAGGGGTGGTGCTGGTTCTTTTTAGGGAAAGGCCCTGTGACATTAATTGAATTGTGCTTCATTTTGCATTGTTGGATGTTCCCATTTGTTTTCTCTGCTTGACTGCCTTGACTGGTTCATAGCAGATTTTAAAAAAAGCAGTTCTGCCTCTTAGTTGAAGCAATAAATAGTCATTTTATTCATCTTTGATCTGGAGGAAGAGGGAGAAATCTCACTAGGCTCTAAAAAGGATATTCTTTGATAATTCCTGCTCTCATCAAGACAGAAAACACTGATGCACCTTCAGCTCAGCAATGTTCCATCCACCCCCACAAAAACAAGTGAAAGAGTTGCCCTGGGCGACTTTCAGTGCTGCTGAGGAGGGAGGATGATGTGAAGTTCAGGAGGACAGCTGGGTTTGATGCTGTTCTCCTGTGGCAGCTGCTGGGATGTCACAGCACCGAGGACAGGGGAGGCTGAAGCTGCAGGGGTGCTGAGGCTGAGCAGAAATCAGGCTGGAAATGTGGTTTTGCATCAGACAACTCCTCCCTGCAGTCAAGAGGGGATGTTTGGCTGGAGGATGGGTTTATTTTTAGGGTTTGGTGGTTTCAGTTGCTTTTATTGGTGGGTGGGAGCATTGACAGCACGTCCCAGGGCCCAGAGCTGCTGGTGCTGCTGGGGCTGAGCACATCCCTCATCTGGACCTGCTCCTCACCCTCTGTGTCGTGGCACTGGGGGAGCTCTGCTTGTTCCATCTCCATTATTCATCCCTTGGCATCCTCTTGAGCCTTCTCAATTTTTGAGAAAATCTGGATGTCATGGATAGCTCCAAAAAAAGAGGGAGACCCAAGGATGCTACAGGAGATTTTCCCAGGCTCTACATATTGAAAGCCACATTCCTCTTCTCTGTCTTGTTGTGCTGGTAAAGAGAGAAACAAGGATTTGAGAATCTGCTTGATTGAAGAATCTGATTTAATTCAGAATTGAGGATGTGCTGCATCTGTGTGGTGTTCACCTCATTTGCCATTGTCATGGCAACAGTTGGGAAGGCTGTCCCTGTCTCACTGATCCCAGCACTAAATCTGCTGGGTTTATTGCAGATTGAACAACAGCCCTTCCCTGTTCCTGCTCTAGCTCATGGATAAATAACAGGAAAAGGCTGAAATTAATCTGACATTGACCGTGGTTTTGAAAAACTGCCGTTACTTGGGGCAAACAGACAAACACTTCTTTCAAGTTTTAAAACTTCCTGTATCCTCAAATCAAAACCAAAACTGCCTTGAAGGGCAAGTGAAACTTGACAGTGCTGTATTCAGATAAGATGCATGTGAGGAGACTTCCTGAAAAATAGACTAAGATTGACTTTTATTGCTAAAATCTTGCTGCTGGTATTTTTCTTGGTCATTTCTTTCCATTTTATTTACTGTGCTTGCTTGTTTCTGCTGGTCGCTTCTGCTGGTGCTTATTCTTGAGTTTGGAATCGAGGGCTGATACTGGAATTTTTGTCAGTTCTTTCCCCTCATACACAGCTCTCAGGCAGAAATTTTGGGATATTATTACAGATGCTGACGAGCCTTGCAAGCCTGGTCAGTTTTTATATCGGTGCTTAAGCTGTGAGAATCTCAGTTCTGAATAAAACAGAGATTTATCTCCTCAGCAGGTCAGGCATTTTCAGATCATTCTGGGGGGAAATGTTCTGCATGGAGTCAGTTCCTGTTGTATTCCCAGGTGTGCTGACCATGCTGCCCACGACGCCGCCAGCGCTGCCGCTGATCCCGCCCGTCTCCGAGACCCCCGTGGAGGAGGAGCTGTAGGGTTGGCTGTGCAGATCCATGGAGCTGGACCCCCATGCCAGCATGCAGGTCGGGATGAGGGTAGTCCGTGGAGTGGACTGGAAGTGGGGCAGCCAGGACAGCGGCGAGGGCAACGTGGGCACCGTGGTGGAGATCGGCCGGACGGGCAGCCCCACCACCCCCGACAAGACCGTGGTGGTGCAGTGGGACCAGGGCAACAGGACCAACTACCGCACGGGCTTCCAGGGGGCCTACGACCTGCTGCTCTATGACAACGCCCAGATAGGTGAGCAGGGCAGGGACAGCCACTGCAAAGCCACCTCCTGGCCCAGGTGACACCTGCCCCGTGAGCCAGCCTTGGGCACCGGCCTGCAGAGCGATGCTGGGCCTGGTTTGTGGCCAGGGTGTTCCTGTTTCATTCTGTGCAAAGCTTGAGCAGGGCCTGGGCACAGCCATGGGCACAGCCATGGGCACAGCCACCTCCTGCCCATGTCCCTTGTGCTGGGACAGCCTTTGGCACCACCTGTGCATGGCCAGGGTGTTCTTGTTTCCCTCTGTGCAAAGCTTGAGCAGGGCCTGGGCAATGGCACAGCCACTGGCACAGCCACCTTCAGCCCCTGTCCCTTGTGCTGGGACAGCCTTTGATACCACCTGTGCATGGCCAGGACATTCCTGTTTGCCTCTGTACAAAGGCTCTGCTTGAGCAGGGCCTAGGCAAAGGCACAGCCATGGGCACAGTCACCTGCTGTCCATGTCCCTTGTGCTGGGACAGCCTTTGCATGGCCAGGACATCCCTGTTTGCCTCTATACAAAGGCTCTGCTTGAGCAGGGCAAGGGCCCAGCCACAGGCAGATCCACCTCCTGCCTCATGTCCCTTGTGCTGGGACAGCCTTTGACACCACCTGTACATGGCCAGGATGTTCCTGTTTCCCTCTGTGCAAAGGCTCTGCTTGAGCAGGGCCTGGGCGAGGGCACAGCCACTGGCTCAGCCACGGGCACAGCCACCTCCTGCCCCTGTCCCTTGTGCTGGGACAGCTTTTGACACCACCTGTACATGGCCAGGGCATTCCTGTTTCCCCCTATGCAAAGGCTCTGCTTTCTTATTTTTTCCATCTATGAGCTGAACACTTTCACTGACTTCATCATGCTGCAGAGAAGCCCTGAAATGGATATTTCAAATTACACATACCACTTCACATTGTATTATTGCATCACCTGCAATGCCTGATTTTTTCCCCTTGAAAACATACATTCATCAAATTTCATTCAAATCCGCTTTACAGTTGTGTGTCCTAATTCTGTAAAGTGTGGATTAGAGGAGTAGGTTCATTCAGAACAGCTGTGCCAGAGTTTTGTAGCCTTTAAATAATTTTTCTTTAGAAACAGAGCTGTGTCAGTGCCCAGCACTGTGTGGCACTCTCCCATGAGCAGTATGTGTGCTGTAATGAACAGAGATATTTACTTTAGACTTGACTGGGATTAAAAATAGGAATGTTAGAAGCTGCAAAAGAGGTAAACACAGCACTCACAGGATTTCTAGGTGCATTGTGTTTGTGTGTGAAGCACTCCTGTGAAGTACTTGGCTCAGTGAAAGGTCTTTTTCTGGAAGGGTTTGGCATTCTGCAGTGCTGGGAGGGTGGCTCTTAGAACCTGGTTTTCCCTGGAGTTTGTGTGCATCTCAAAGATCTTTTTTTGGGAGGGTTTGGCACTCTGCAGTGCTGAAAGGGTGATTCTAAAAGCCTGTTTTCCCTGGAATTTGTGTGCATCTCAAAGATCTTTTCCTGGAAAGGTTTGGCATTCTGCAGCTCTGGAAGGGTGGCTCTTAGAGCCTGATTTTTCCCTGGAATTTCTGTGCATCTCCCTTTCCCTTTTGCTCCCGCAGGTGTTCGTCACCCCAACATCATCTGTGACTGCTGCAAGAAGCACGGGATCCGAGGCATGAGGTGGAAATGCAAAATGTGCTTTGACTACGACCTGTGCACCCAGTGCTACATGAACAACAAACACGACCTGTCGCACTCCTTCGAGCGCTACGAGACCGCGCACTCCCAGCCGTGAGTGCCCTCCCTCAGCACCCTGATGGGGCTCAGTTCCACCCTGGGGCTCTGCAAAACCTGCTGTGTGCACCTCAGGGTGTGCGAAATAACCCTCTAGAACCCAACTTGTGCATGTCTGTGTGATTTATAAAAAAATTAAACAGGCAGCGCTCAAGTTTTGCTGATTGGCTTGCATGGCGAATAAGGTTTCTTCTATAGAGTAATTCCAATTTATGGGGCTCAGTTCCATCCTGGGGCTCTGCAAAACATGCTCTGTGCACTCCAGGATGTGCAAAATAACCCACCAGAACCCAACTTGTCCCTGTCTGGATAATTTATAAAGAATTTAATGTGAATATATCAGGCAGCTCTCAAGTTTTGCTGATTGGCTTGCACGACAAATAAGGTTTGTTCTATAGAGTAATTCAAATTTATGGGGCTCAGTTCCATCCTGGAGCTCTCCAAAACCTGCTGTGTGCAACCCAGGATGTGCAGAATGACCCAGTAGAACCTAACTTGTGCATGTCTGGATAATTTATAAAGAATTTAATGTAAATATGTCAGGCAGTGCTCAAGTTTTGCTGATTGGGTTTTCAAAAATTTGTTCTATAGAATAATGTCAAGCTTGGTTAGGTTTTATGAAGCTGCTTGAAAAAAAGGCAGCAAACAGAAATCTGCAGGGAGCTTTTATAAAGTGACAAAAGAATGATTTCTGCTCTGATTTTTGTCTTCCTCAGCCCCCCCACAATTAAATAATATCTCAGACCTGCTTTGCTATTTGTTGTTCTCAGTCACAGGGGGGCTGACAGGGATCTTGCACTCCCAAATTGTTAATTTTTTTCTTGGGGTCTATTCACTGAAGAGCAGCACTTTCTCACTTACTCCTGCTCTGCACATTTATTTTTTTTTGGAGGTGACTGCTGCACTGATGCCTGTGGAACAGCATCTGTAATTTTATGCTCCTCCATGATTTGCCAAAACATGGGAAATCTGTTCTTCTGTCCTGAGGAAGAACTCAAAAATAGTCTCACCACTTTTATTTGCATCTCCTAAAGTGGGCATGGAGATGAATCATGTAATCCTCTTGCCTTCAGGAGAAGGAATAAGAAATCAGCTTATCTCTGTCATTGATTTTCTTTTTTTTTTAATTTTTCTTTTAATTTTTTTTTGCCTGCCTTTGAAAATATCACTGTGCTTTGCATCCATCTGTGGAATGGAAAGTGTAATTACTGTGCTGAAGGCAGTGGGGTGGGATTTGCAGCTGCTTTTCCTGCCATGTGCCTGGAGCTGATTTTGCCAGAGTGGTGCCAGCCTTGGTTGAGCCAGAATTCTGAGTCCTGGCAGAGGAGGGATGTTGCTGGCCAGAGAATCTCCCCTCTGAGTCTGAGATTTGTGTTTCTCCACCAGATCAGGGTATTTCTGGAGCTTGTGTTAATATGAGAAGCCAGCCAGATCTTACTGTGAAATGAGCTTCACAATTTGGTGTATCTATAAAAATACACTTCTCTATAAAAATAGACATGAGGGGTTTCTTTCTCTTCTATTAATAACAGAATTATCTCCAAGTAGTTACTCAGGGATTCCTGCTTGTGTCTTTTATTTGAGCTTTAAGGTGCATCATTTTACTCACATTTAAATTCAAAATAAAGGCACTGCTGCAGAGCAGCCCCAATTTTCTGCCCTGTGCTGAGGATTTCCCAACCCTGCAGGTGGGGAATCCTTTGGGCAGCAGGGGCCTGACCCTCCCCAGGAGCACCTGGGTCAAAAAGCAGATTTCTAGGTAATTTCTCCCCAGGACTCATCCTCTGCAGAACTTGTTCCTTTTTTTTTTTTTTAGGAATCTGAGTGGTGGAAGCTGTAAATAGAGCAATTTTCCCTTCTAAGCCTTGTCTGTGCCTGTGTCCAGGCTCTGCTGGAGTTGGGCAGTGCAGTTCTTGCTGTCAGGGTGAAAAAGGGAGCTTGGAGAGCATCCAGGAGCCCTGCCAGGGCCAGAGCTGTGCTGGGTGAATTGTTTGGCTTGTCCCAGACACTGCAGCACCATTCTGGAATGTCCTGGAAACACTGGGACTCTGTGCAGGTAGAGCAGCATGTGATGTCTGATGGTGCTTTGATGGCTTTTTGGCTGGGTTGGGTTTTTTTCCCCCCTAAATTCTTTCACCTTTTAAAAATTTTTTATTTTCTGTAAGTGTGGCTGGTTGAGTGGTTAGAGAAAATGTGATATAAATTAACTTCATTTGACAAAAACAACTCTAGATAAAAGTCAGAGTGCCCTGATACCAAATCTTTACAAAACCAGCACTATTCTGATTTACATTGCTGTGTGTTAGCAGGAATAGGGATCTTCAGAATAACAAGCAGCTGATAAAAAAAAAAATAATTTAAAAAAGAAAAGGAGACACAGCATGAGCCTGTCAGGTGTGGCAGTGATTTCTGGGATCCTCAATAAGGGGCAGGCATAAACCAGCAGTTTAATTGGATCATGGAACACTTTTCCTGCTGTTCCTGCATGGCAGGTATTGATTCCAGCTGAGTTTTGGGATGGAGAGGAATTAGAAATGTTCCAGGAAGAAGCTCCCTGTTGTGGAAAGCTGCAGTTTAAAGCTGAGTGAAAGGTTCACGTTGTGGTTCTTGGAAGTCACTCAGCTTTTGGAGCAAGCAGGTTGTCAGAAATGGGTTTGGTTTCAGGATGGGACTGAGGGTGCCACAATAACTGCAATAATTGTGTGTTTTCTGCAGCTTTCACACAGGGAGCTGGCAGGTGAAATCCCTTTCACTCAGAAATGCCTTGCAGTGCAGGGCAGGAAGCAGTGGGAGCATCTTTGCTTTAATGCAAATGTGATTTATTGTTTAGGGTTGTGAGAGTGCTGTGCATTAAGGGTGGAATGTCCTGTGTGAAACAAAGGGCACAGATCACCTGAACAATGCCATGGAGAGGATTTCTGTGCAAAAAGGGAGCTCTGAGCTCTGGAAGCACTTTCCCTTAGGCACTGCAGCATCCTTTTCAAGAACAGAAATTGCCTACTTATGACTCACTGGGACTATTGCTTAGATCACTCATCTCTCTTTTTCTTTTTTTCTCCTTTTATTTTTTTTTCGTCTTCTAAATAAAGTAGAAGATAAAACCTTTGGCAGTTCCCTAAGGACAAAAAGAGAAAACCAGAGTATTTAAAAAGTCCTGGTAAATGCTGTTTGTTGTTGAGTCTCCTTTAGAGACCAGGATTCTCCCAGTTTTTTTCTCTGGCAGGGAATGGAGATCCTTTGGTTTTTTACAAATTCCTGCTGCTGCTGCCAGAGCCACCCCTGGCCTCCTGAACCAGGCAGGGCCAACACATCCCTGTTTGTAGCAGGTCACTAATCCCAGGATTTAGGAGGATTTAACCCCAGACAGGCACTGCAGAGGGTTCCCAATCAGTTTTCTAAAGAGGCTTTGAAGACACCTTTACCTGAGAGCTATTTCAGCTCTTCAAATGACCTGAGTTTGAACTTGAGGTGCTGATTTTTTTTTTTAAATTTTGCTATTTGAGGTAATCTCTTCTTGACCTCCTATTTTGTTTTTTTTTATTGGTCTTGTTTAGTTTGAGTTTTATGGCTGTTGTGGGAGAGGCTCTCATCCTTGGCTTAGAAGGATGGAGCAGCTCAGTTTTACTGAAGAGCTTTTTTCAGAATTGTTGTATCCATTTGCTGAATATGTGCTTAGTAATTGGAAGATAAATCAGTGTCTGTGAGCAGGGCAGCAAAGCAAAGCTCATCAAGTTTATATTAGGGCTAGAAAAGTCAGGCAGACTCTGGGGAGTTCTGCAAATAATCAAACCTGAGATAATCTCATGCAAAATATTAATGTTGTTATATTCCCATGCAGCACCAACATTTTGCTTGGATCACCTGCTCAGGGCTGGAGCTGAGTTGAATTTCAGATGTGGTGCATTTTACCCAGGCTATTTTCTAGCCTTTTCTCACCAATAAATCACAACCTCAGTAGTTTTTCACAAGCCCTGTTTTTGTTGTTTGTTTTTTTTTCCTGGCAAACAATGGAGCTGGAGAAGCCAGCGAGCTGCACAGGGAAATGTTTTGTATAATCAAGCACAAGAAATACAAATATTTTCTCCCATTGTGTTTTATCCTGTAGTCAAAACAGAAATTGCAGTTATTTTCATCTGTAATTCTTAAACCAGCTCTGTCTGGTGGAGTTAGCAGCTGGGTTTGGAAATCAGATCCAGGAACAAGTGTGTGCTCTGATTTAGGTCTGTGCAGTGCAGACCCATTCAAGGCAGCTTTAATAATCCAACCTCCCATCTGTGGCTGCTTCTGCTGAGAGCTGAGCTGATCCAGCAGCTGAGTGACAACTGCTGGGTGTTTGATTACTGGGCAATAAAGGGCTGCAGGTTTATTTACATGGTAACCTCCTCAACAGGTTTTATTTGTGCAGTGGCAGTTGAAGCTAAGAAATTTGGGTGAGGAATATTTGGAATCAGATGAATTTATTATTTTTTAATCTGTTAATGAATTTTACTTTAGGAAAAAAACCACCAGGATTTGCCAGATAAATTGCCTGTGCCTCCTTAAAAAAACCCCAAACGTGAACAGCAAGGTGTATTGTCATACTGGGGTTTCCCTTATGTAAATTGGATTATTCTGATTGATTTCTAGAACAGGGATTGTGTTTCAATGACATATTTTATTTTTATCTTTTCTGGAATTACAAGATCAAAACTGCAAGCAAGAGAAACCTTCACTGAACCAGCTTTAGCCTGGTTTAGTTTTGAGCTAATAATGATGTTTGGAGGATGATAATGAGACATTTTCACTCTGTGTGCTCAGTGGTGTTTCTGCATCTCCTCAGTGCAATATTCTGCCTTGAAATGCTCTGGATGAACATCTCTGAGAGCACAGTTGTGAAAAACTGTCTGCAGGAATCTTTCTAGAGCCCATTTAGTGTCCTTGGTCTGAAACCTTCCCTGCTGTGGTTTTCCAGAGCAGAATTTGATCTGAATTAATTTGGGGATTACCAAAAAACCACAGCTTTTACTTATAAAGATGGAATATAAAGATACAGCTGCTTTTGTCAAGAACTGGGCATTGTCAAGGAAGGAGAGGATTGAAAAGGGAAAAAAAATCTGGGTAAAGACAGTTCCTGAAATAGGTTTGTGTGATCCTGATCCCTCTGCCAGAGTCCTTGTCTTAGTCTGGTTCCTGCTTGAGCAACCAGCAGCCATCTGTCAGAACTGCCTTCCTTTATCCTCTGCTGGAAGAGCTTCAGGAAAAGCTTTGCTGGGGGGATTAGAAAACCTGGAATTTCTTGCATTGAGGTCATTTTTGCCTGTAGTTCCTGCAAAATCTTCATGTTGGCTTTTCTGGAGATGGATCTTTGTGTGTCCTGGCTGGGATGTGGGTTTGTGTGTCTCACAAATTGAAAATCAGGTTTAGGGCTGTGCCTTTCTGGAAGGATTCATGTCATATTTGTGGCCTGCCACCTTACAGGGTGACCATCCCTTCTGCTCCCCAGTCCCCTTCCTTGTGTTGATTTCTTCAGATAAGAACTTTCTGCAGCAGAAAAATCTCACAAAACATGTCAGCCATGCCTGGTGGGAAGGAGCTCTGCCTTGCTGCTGTGAATTAAAAATCATTTTTGTTTCAATTTCTCCAGATCAGTCCGTTTGGATCTCCCATCCCTCTCTTTAAAGCAGGGATGATGCTGCTGTTCTGGATGCTGCAGCAGAGTTCTCAGGGATGTTAAAAGCCAAATAAGCACCTCAGAGAAACTTGAGCACAGGCAGAACATCCCCAGGGAGTGGCTCCCAGCATGCTGGAGAGAGCCATAACTTCATTCTGTGCACTCCATGCTCCCAAATGCTTTCTGGGCTCTGCAGTCATTTAATATCCTTGGAATTTGTAGGGCAGGAATGGCTGCAGACTTGTGCTGTCATAATTAACCTTGTTACTAAAGGCAGTTAAATTTATCCCAGGGGGATTTTTGCATCACACTGGGTAACTTTGGTTGTTATCCAGTATTTGGAGCAAAACATTGAATTAGGTGAAAATCTTGATAAGAATCATTGGCTGAGGAGATCTGGTGCTTGCATCACTCTTTGGTGGTGCTGCTCAGCAGTGGTTTAAGGCAGGATTTTGGATTTTGGTGAGGCTGAGGAAGGAGGGCCCCAGCATTTCAGCAGGACAGGAGATGGAGTTTCTCTCATTTTCCTTCTTGAAGGAAACTCAGCTTTCTAAATTGATCAGCTTTGGTTTTTTTTGGTCCCCATCCACAAATTTCAGAGGAAGTGGCAGGTTAATGTGAGAGTGCTGAGCTGGGGAATGACTACTGTTACATGATAATCCGAAAAGGGAGCTTCTGCTAAGAATAGAACGAGTGGTGGATATTTTGCTATTTAAATATCTTAAGCTCAGCTCGGTGCTTTGTTTTACTATCACTAAGAATCTTTGCATTGAATCCCATCCCTTGTGAGAGAAGGGTTTGGAAGAGAGAATTCTATTTTTATCACTTTGTCTAAGGGCTTGGTTCAGACATCTTTGATAAATTATTAGAAAAACATTGAACAAAATGCAATGGCTGGTTTGTTTTTTTTTTGAAGCCAGTCTGTAATGCCTGACACAGTGCAATAAAAAGAATGCTGAGCAGTGGCTCTTTATAGCTGAGCTTTTCTCTCCACTGTCATTATCTTCTTTCATAACAACATCCAGCCTTGATGGTGCTTAAACCACACAAAATCTCAACCCTCCAAATACAGGCCCTTCATCTTCCTCCTGTTGAGCTCCAGCCTGGCTGATTAATGAACATTCAGTGATGATAAGAGCAAGGCATAAATAATCTCTCCCTCCTTTGAAGCACAGAGGTTGTAAAACCACAGGTGGGAGATCTGGTAACAGGTTGAGAAAAGTAAAAGACTTAAGCAGTTGCTGGATAAGTAAACAGTAAGTTCAAGCATAAGCTTTTTATCCTCCTGAGTCTTCACCTTCCCTCTGGAGGTATTAGATGGAAAATAAATGCAGTGCTCTGAGGTCAGCCCTTCCCCCAGGGAGCTTCCCCTCCCCTTGCCCTGTGCAGCAGCTGCTGAACTTGGGTTGCTCTGTCTGGGCTGGGAGCTGCCAAGAGCCTGTCTGGCTCCAGGGGCATGGATTGGGGCACTTCTGCAGTCACCTAGAAAAGGGGATTGTGCCCTGGCTGAGCCACTAGGCAGGTCCCTGTGGGTTTTGGTGGCTTGGTGACTCATGAGAAGGCTTTGTGGGACAGCACAGCCAGAGCCAGCAGAGAGGCTGCTGTGACATTATGGGAATTGGGAGCTGCTTTAACAGGACATCAGACCCCCTGTTCACTATCACGTAGGTATTTTTCCTTTTGCCTGTCTGTGCTGGGGGTGTGGGGTGCAGGGAAGGGCTGGGACAGCCTGGGAATGCTCCAGCCACAGCACTGCTGCTCTGAGCTGCTCTGATTTTCTGCTTACAGAATGTGCTGAGCTCCATCAATGCCTCCAGTGATGTCCATTAAAAGTGAAGGATGGTCCTCATGTGACAGCCCTCTGCTGGAACACAGCTTTGTCACTGTCTATAACAACAACAAATTCATTTGCTTCCTCTGATTTTGTTTTTCCAGGGTCCTGGTGAGCCCTCGACAGAATCTGACTCGCATCACATTAAAAGGAACTTTCCAGGGGGCTAAAGTGGTCCGTGGGCCTGACTGGGAGTGGGGGAACCAGGATGGTAAGCAGCTTTTGGATGGCCTGTAAAACACCATTTGATTTAAAAAAAAAATCTATCTATATATCTATATATATATATCTATATATATATAATATTCTTTTATTTTTGCAAATTGCTGGTTAAAAATCCACGTGCTGAGCAGCAGCTTCTAGGGGAGTTGTTCAGGTGTTCCAGGTGCCTGTTCTTTAGAGTAATTAATTTCCATTGTTTTCTTTTCTATGTTTGTTGTTTGTCACATATCTGTGACATAAACCATGCCCAGGGTGTGGGGAGGAAGTTTTGCTGCTCCTCTTTCATAAATGGGAAAACCACTGGGAACCTTCCTGGAAACTCTTGTGTAAAATTGGAGCTGCACACCATGTTACAAGAGCATAAAGACTCCTCTCTCCTTGAAAAAGCTTTAAATGATAGTGGAAAGTTTACCTGACTTTGTGTCCAGTATCCATTTTCTTTTGGAGTTCTGTGGAATGTCCTTATTTGGATACTTATAAGAACAGTGAGGAGAAATTCTCTCTGAGGAGCGTTTCCCATGGTGCACTAATGAAGGACTCAGTGGTTCCTGCTTTCTGTAGGAATTGAAACCTTCAGGCTGAAATGTAGTGGGACAAAAATGCCTTTTTAAAGCTGCTTTTGGGGTGTAATGCCTGTCCCAGGTCACTGCCAGCAATTTCTGTGTGGTGCTCCAGGGCTGAGGGAGCTTTCCTGCTGTTTGTCCCAGAGCCCTGCACACACACTGTGATGTTTACAGCTCCTTTAGCTCCTGAGGAATTAAGTCAAAAGTTCAAAGGTTTCCAAAGTTGACTCTGCCATTTATTGCAGCTCTGGGTTCAGTGCAGGATGTGGATCCTTGCAGGGTCTGAGAGCAAAAGCAGCTTATGCTCAATACAGCTTATCCATCCTTTTGGGATCACAGCAGCATTTACATGTCTGAGACTCGTGTTGCTTATGGTGGTGCTGACCTGAAAGCAGCTCCCTGAGCAGCAGCAGTGAGAGCAGCCCTAAATCCACCCCTCAGCTGTTCTCAGCTTTTGCTGGAGCTGCCCCCATCCACAGCCATGGTTTTGCCATGAGTAGAGCTGCCCCCAAAACCCAGTGTTTGTGCTGTGCTTTTCAGATGTGCTGATAAATGAGGAATTCAGCTCCTTCAAGCTGTTTGATTGCAGGATTTTGCAGGCAATCAGAAGTTCCTCAGTGAGACAGATGTTGCTGTCCCCATTTGGGGAAGTGCAGAGTGACTGTGGGGTTGGGAATCTGCAAACCCTTCCCAAGGCTCAGTGGATCAGAGCACATCCCAGTGCCCAGCCAGGTTCACCTGCACACATCCTGCATTCTTCCATGTTCAGAGAAAACAGAGTTTATTTGCTGTTCCCCCACATGGATGGTGTTGGGGAGAGATTTGAAGATCCTGGGTGGGTTTTGCAGCACTGCTGAGTTTTTTTTGTTGCCACAGTGTGGTGCCATGACACCACATGTGTGTTCCCTAACGAGGCCGTGCTCCTGCACACCAAGAATTCCCCACAGTACCATTCCAAAATGAACGGCTCTCTGAGTTTCAGCAAACTTAACACAGAGATTCCCTGCTAATGGATCCAGATGAGTTGTCTGATAATCCAGTGGTGCTGCTTTTCCCTCTCTCAGGGGGTGAGGGTAAGACTGGCCGTGTGGTCGATATCCGGGGCTGGGACGTGGAGACTGGGCGCAGCGTCGCCAGCGTCACCTGGGCAGACGGGACCACCAACGTCTACAGGGTGGGCCACAAGGGAAAGGTGGACCTCAAATGCACTGTGGAGGCTTCTGGGGGCTTCTACTACAAGGAGCACCTCCCAAAATTAGGTAGGTGGAGATAAATCTTTGCTGAGTGAAGTCTTTGTTGAGAAGTTGGGATTGACGCAGCCGTTGGTGCTGAAGCCGTTTTTTGTTTGGAATACATAAAACTGATTTGTTAAAGTTTCTACATAATGCACATCATTTGATGAGAGAATTTGGTTTGTGTGTGAACATACTGCCTGATCTCAGAGTGGTTCCTGAAAAAGTTTGGCCTTTCAGTGTTAAAACCATCAGATACCCACAGCTGTATCCCAAGGAATGCAACTTCTGCTGGAAATGCAGGAAATTCCCACTCTGGTACAGAGAATCCAGCTTTTCTCACTTTTGTTACATCTGTCAATCCAAAGCTTTTCATTCTTCAGGCAAACTGTTCACTGTGCTTTTAGAGAGCAAACACTCCTGGTGGAGCCAAAAGTGGGTTCAGAGGGGGAATGTGACCAAAGGGAGACGTTGGAGAATGGAACAGCCAGAAATTAGAAAGAGTGATGGGAAAAGGTGATGTCTGTACTGGCAACTTGCTGCCATCCCCCTTTCCTCTCAAGTCCAAGGAAACTCTTTGTGCTTTTGGACTTGAAGCTGTTTTTTAGCCAGGTGTAATTGTTTTTCAGTGAGGTGCAGGGATCATCTTTGGCTCCCCTGAAGGAAAACAGAGGGGTCTGTGCAGCAGCAGAATCAGGGTTTTTATCAGACTTTTCAGATAAAACTTTTCAGGCAGAATTTTACCAATCTTTCTCAGACTTTTCTCTCCCTGAGCTGCTTGGTAAGAGCGTGGGGGGAGGGAAGGGTTGGATGAGGAGCTCAATTCCAGGGGTAGGGCTGCATGGGAAGGGTGGGAGGGTAAGGAAC